>QJPP01000153.1:15000-506245 GCA_003996215.1 Jaltomata sinuosa
ACCTCTCGGGAGAATCGATGACTGCATAAAAAATGCAGTGCTAGTACATATGAGACTTCTTAATTGGCTAGTTGTAAATAGCACCAGGGCTATGGAACAAAGGATTATCTCGGACCTAGACCGAGGTATTGATGGTGATTTTCTAATCTCGCAGAACAGAATGTGATACGATGAGATAGAATGCAATAGAAACAAAGACAGGGAACGGGTTACCTACTCTTAACGGGCAAAGCGAGCCCCTTTATTCTTCATTCTTTAATTCAGAATAAATCAAATCTCCCCAAGTAGGATTCGAACCTACGACCAATCGGTTAACAGCCGACCGCTCTACCACTGAGCTACTGAGGAACAACAGGAGATTCGATCTCATAGAGTTTAATTCCCCTTCTCCGGACCGATAAGCACAACTCTTGCTCAGGTAGGTGGTGCCGGTTTCCAGCAACTTGCTAAATTCCACCATGCAGCGGCCATCGCCTACCCTAATGCTCCTGTACCGGACCTTACTGCTGGCTTTGAGCTTTCTTGTTTGCTATGCGCCAGCTAGCGGAATGCTTTACCGAATACGCCAACCAACCTCTGGTGTCGGGCCTACGTGTGCCAACTCCAACTAGGAAACTACTACCGCTTGGGACTAAGCTCCTGAACCGGCAGGAAGAAGAAGCGCACCCGAACCCCCTTCTTACTACCCTTTCAGAAGGTGAGGCAGAAGGATTGAGATTCTCGTAAGTAATGTTCGAAAGCACTGTTCCTTGATCAAGTAATTAAGAGATCTCCTTATTAAACCCTTATTCAATATTTTGCATACAAAGCAGAGGTGCAAAGCGAAGGTGCGGTCCAGCTGCAGGAAAGACCAATCGCAGAGACAAATTAAAAGAGATTTCCGCCTCCGGGCGGGGCCGCAGGGCTATTACACGTATTCCCCCCGGGGGTAGCTACAAGCATAAACCGGTTTAATAAATTACGTAGAGTGATCGCATAAACTATTCGCAAGCTTGCGCACACGTGGGAAAGTTGAAGCTTTCTGAGAATGGAGAACCCCGGATGGCCGTGGAGGCCTGAAAACAAGACAGTCCGAAAAAACTTCTGTCTACACGCTTTCGAGAATAGAATAGACGAGACGGCTGTGATTGACAAAGTAGAGGGAGGTGAGTCTTGTCTCCTTTCACTTTGCCGTACTCGGAGGTCCCGAGAGTACATGCCAGACGAAACGACGGTGGCTCCATACGGGGGATTGTCGGGTTCTTATGGGTGCATTAACTAGAAATTGGTTGGAAGTAACTGTAAGCGAGGGAGGGAAAGAAAAAAGCTAGCGAACCTCTTTCCAGACGGTACAATACAAAGGGCGAAGCGCGAGTAGGTTACTTTGAGTGACCTTCATGGCGGGTGTTCCGGTGTTAACGAGTTCGGTCAAGGATGAACAGTAGAAAAAGACAAAGGAAGGAGGAGATGGAGCTGACCTCGCTGCTGACCTGGGAGAAGGCTTGCTAACCTTCGGCCATAGTGACTAGAGACGAGAGAAGTTGCTTAGGGACCTACGGAGCTAGTGACCAGAGCGGAGTCAATTCATATTAAAACCAGAAGAGGGAATTCAATGTCAATCGCCATCTCCTTGGCACACGTGACGGTTATCACCTCTACCACGTCCTCCTTAACCTTGTTATCTCGTGCGGAATTCTTCCTCTGTTGAGGCTTCTGCTGGTCATCTTTACCACCTCTATCTCCTCTACCGAATCTCCTGCGACTTCGTCCTCCCCTTTTGCTCATAAGTAAGCTCTATTCCGAAAGTCTAAAGTCCTTCTTTCACCAATTCCGACCTGGTTGAACCGGGCGATAGCTTCGCGATCGATAGCTCAGTGAGGTACGCCACCCGCCCTACTTCTAATGATAGATAGAAAGGGTGGGAGAGGGGCTGAGGGACGGCAAAGGTATAAAAACAAAAACTACATGACATACGTACGTTAAATGGTAGGCCCATTACGAACAATCATTAAGGCGGTCTCCAATCTCGCTCGGCTCGGGGCGATCACTTGAGCAGCCCCCGGATCCACACAGGGTACTTCAAAGGAGGTTATCTTTAACCTACTGCTCAACAATTCAAAATCAAAATTGGAAATCTTTATTGGACCGTGATAGCCAGCTAAAACTTAACGGGGTTGAAGCATCTTATTGGAATCACTAAGGAAGTAGGAAAGGATCCAGGGTTGCCTGAGGCCCTGAGAGCCAGGATGCTTGCTCTTGAAGATGAAGTAAACATGGTCATGGGCCAATATCTTGGTGATGTTGAAGGTATGAATGAACACTTTACCCATATCATCCATCGTTGGCATTATTGGAAATAAATCACCCAACTCTTATTCAAATCCCATCTACACACTTCAGCTACTTCCTTTTGAGCTAGTCAAGCAGGCGTTGAACACGGACTGAGACTCTCCCGCCCCTTTGACAGCAATTCCTGCACTTGACGTCGGATCTCCTCATTTTCAAATGGGGATAAGCGAGAAAAATTTTTCCTAACAATCTCATGTAGCCTCCTGCAGATAAGATACGGACGTCATCGTACCAATCCGCGAGACGATACTTAGATACTTGCTTTTGTACCATGACACTGGTGAACCTAGAGCTCTGATACCAAGCTGTCACAACTCGATTTCTCAGGTCATGATGGCACCTACAACCCCCCAGTAGGCAAACCTATCCTCGTCCCCTGGAATGGTTAGTAATGGACTACTACCTAACCAAAACGCACAATAAGCAGAAGCATAATGTAAAAGTAGAAAAAGTGAAAGAAAAACCCAAATATATACATAAAGAAAACTACACCAACCCCAAGACTTGGTATCGATAGTACAGAAGCTTCTAATAGAATACCAGTGCTAGAAGTAACAAAGTACAATGTAAATTTGTCTCTGAATATACAAGAGTATTAGTGCAAAAGATGAGATATGGTCAAGCCCCGACTGTCAGGCGCTCACCCTAGTCTCGAATATCCCAAAATCTGCATGAGTCTCCAACGCGATCAACGGTGAAAGCTCAACTAATATCTGCACCAGAAAGATGCAAAAGTGTAAATGAACACCAAGATAACGGGTACTCAGTAGGCATCATGGGCCGACTCAGTGCAGATAAGATATAAAAATAGTAAGTAGCAAATAGCAAGAAAGTAGTCACGGAAGTAATAGATAAAGCACAAGGAACTAGCACGGAGAATGGGCAACCAAGAGGTATAAACATACAATGCTAACACTGAAGATATACATAACACAGAAACACAGGTGTAAAAAAGAAGGACGCAATAGGGATCCTTGCAACAACAATATAAGTAAATAAAGAAAGAGAGAGAGAGAGTTGAAAAAATAGCAGTATACCGGTAACCTCAAATAGAAAGGAAAGAAAGGGAGCAGGCCAACATAATCAACTAGAAGCCATATAATAACAGAATCAATCTAAAAACCACAAACTCTCAAGATAAGCATATACCGGAATCAATCTCACAATTAATAACTTAGAATGGAATAACTAAGCCACAAGAACCAAGAGATACTACTCGAATACTGATAAGAATAAGAAACCAAAACCTCACAATCTGCTCAGAAGGCCACACAAAAGTGCCTCAATATGATAGGACTCCCTAGCCCTCTCAATAATAAAAAACCCACAATCGGAGCCTCAATAGGATAATAACTACTAAATCACTAAGAAACAATGACCATAACCAACTCTATAAGGCGGCAAGAGTAATCTAAATTACCTATAGTCCCAACGGCCACCCATAAGACCGAGGAACGCAATCAAGTGAAAACAAACCCTCTAGCTGCCCATACAACTGGAGTGTACACTGAACACACAGCAAACAAGAGTGGAATCGGCGTGCCAAATGCGTGATAATGATATGATGTGAATGTAACTGGTATGTTCCCCCTCAGGTACCTCACGGGCCCATATAGAGGCAGGACCCATTGAAGGACTCTACTCGTGTACCTCTACTCTATTGTACACCCGTCCTCCTGGAACGTGCTTTGGCCCGTAGCCAGTTGCCTAGGAATGGAAGGTCCATGGAGGTCTACCTCTCAACCACATACAAAACCATGCAATCTCAAGTGTAGCTCAATACTCGGAAATCTCATAGTACATGCCCAGCTTTGACTCGGGTCTAAAATAGTGGTAGTAATCTCAAAGACCCTCTCAAAGGGTGCTCGTGGTACACTTGGGTCTAAATCAGTGATAAAAATCTCAATAACCCCCCTCAAAAGGTGCCCAGAGCGTATCCGGGTCTAAATCAGTAATAAAATCAAGTTTGGTGCTCTGCCCAGCAGAGTCTAGTATCAGTAGGAAAACCCAGTGTGAAATCATCCAAAATCCCATTTTAATCACACCAAAATTAGGCCCTCGGGGCCATGCAAGTTTAGGAGAAATCGTCTATAGTGGCTCACAGCCATAATCGAAGTAAAACATGCAAGGAAAAACCTTTTTCATGGATGATATGCTCGCACATAAATATAAACTATCCCAACGACTCACAAACATTTCCTATCGGCCCTGCATAGACTCAACAGCACTACAATAGTCATAACCAGCCTAAAAAGATATCTCTATGTCCGGGACTCGCGAAAATTCTCAAATAACCCACCATCTATGCTCCAGAGTTAATGCAAGGCCACACAGGACCTCAATGGCAATATATAATACTGATACGAATACTACAATGAACGTACTAAATAACAGACAAAAAAGACGGTCAAGGTCTGGGGTACCAACCTATGACAACCCACCCAAGGATGCTAATTAATGCAGTTATAGCCTATATACGCAGAGTCTAGGTAGGGAAAGCCATAACCTACCTGTCGTCCGATGAATAGCTGCGGGGATGGCATCGTCCAGGCTCAAACTTCTCTAGGAAGCTCTAAATTGTGAAATAACTATCAACACAATAATCTACACATTAAAACAAGACTAACGATACCCATACTGCTATAATAATAGCCGGGTCAATATTCGGGTCACAAACGGGCCCATGGGCCCCGCAACCTGAAACCGAAAACAAAAAATACACACGTGTTCCTTACCATTCCGGGAGCACATGCTCAAAATTTGAGCAGAAACAGACAACAGATGGGGTTCAAAACATCCCCAACAACTCAAGAACAAACTAGAAGTTAAAGGAGAATTTACGGAATTTAAAGCTTAGAACTTACGAATTGAAGGCGAGAAATTGATCACGGACCGTAAAATAATTACACCAAGTCCTTGGAAAAAGCCCACACAAAAATTGGGAGCTTGGAGCTCAAGAACATTGGAGGAAACGGATTGTGGGTGAAGAAAACGAAGGAGAAGTTATATATACATATGATAAACGCTCAAATTGTGGCTCTCCAATTAGGATGTCACGGTGATCGTGTAGTCAAAACAAAATTTATAAACCCAACGGATATCGGGGTCATACCCAAGGGACCTGATTTAGCTGATTAGAGATTGTGCGAAGCGATTTCAAAGTGAGAGTAGTTGTTCAACAAAACCAAAGCAATAAAATGGGGAAATTGGGAAATTTGTCACTACTAACTCAATTCAAATAAAAACTATAAAATCGAGATGGGTGTACCAATAAGAACTAGATGACTAGGGGTGAATTTCCGATGGGGCATTTGCTATAGGATAGGGTAGTCACTAATTAACTTAAATTCTCACCTATTGACATGGGTAGCATTGGTCATAAGTATGGAATGCTATCTCTCGATCAACATCCACATATCCGATGATTTCGGTTAGAACATCATTCGGTGTGCTAAATAACCAACCAACGTTTGGTTGGGGAGGTCATCCTATCTCTAGCTCGACCCCTTAAATGGTAGACTCCGCGATTGGAGCTATGTCTAGCCTCCAATCTAAGTGGATTCCCAAGTACCCACTAGCAATTTCACATCCACAACTACAAAATTCTCTCTCGAGCAATAATATAGCCAAGTAAGGTAAATTCATGTTTGCAACCACAAATTATTAGATTAAAACATGGTGAAATTACTAGACCCATATTAGATAAGCAATTATAAAAGCAAATTAGCAACACCCACACCCATTAGCTACATACCCATCATTAATACACCCCTAGTAAAGAGAAATTATCCACTCATAGAAGGGGGAGAAGATATACCCTGGGTAAATCAAATTCCCATCCATTGTAGTTGATTCTCAAGTTCTAGAGTCAAGTTACGTCAACAATTTGTTAACCAAAAGATTGGATTGAAAACCCTCTCTCAATGGAGATAGAGAAAAGTGTTTACAAGACAAAAATATCTTCAAGCCTCTACTGAAATTCTCTGCTCAAAATTGTATATACAAAAGAAGCCTAAAATTGCCTTTTATATGTTCCCAAAATCGTCACATAAATTTAGGACAAAATTTCACTCTGGGTGGTGTGCAATGCGGCGTGCGGTTTGCATGTCGCAGTGTGCGCATCGCACACCTGCTTCAGGTTGACCAGTGACTTCAGCCGCTTAAGTAGGCTTTGTGCGAAAGGTGATGCATTTTCACCATGAGGTATGCGCGTCGCATGGCGACCGCATACCGTAGTAGAATCTTCAGTCATCTTTGCAGCTTTATGCGGAGGAGATGCGAACCCCACCTCGGCTTGTTCGTGTCGCACAGCCACCACACCTCTCGGCAGATTCTCCAGCTTTTCTCAACTCTTCACACTTAGCTCCTTTTTGGGTCCATATCCTTGTTTCTCCTCTTCTATCCAAAGTACCTGCATAGACATCAATAAAGGCCATAAGAACCTTTGAATCAATTCTAAACATAGCAATAATTCATGGATATAGGCTCAATAAGTTGGTAGATTACCGTCTTATCAAACCCCCAAACTTGAACTATTGCTTGTCCTCAAGCAAATACTCACATGACAAGGAATGAATTATGCTAAGTCTCAATTAAGGCACAAAAACTATTCTACACTAAAAATTTAAGAAACATAAACAAACAAAAGACTCAAACAAAAGACTTAACTACTATGCTTATCTCAATTTGTACCCCCACATGCTCAAGGCAATTGCTCATTTCAAAACTTTTTTCAAAAAGGACATCATATCTCTTTTAAAACTCAAGGGATTTTGCCATTCAAAACAAGACATTTTAGCTTCTCAAGTCATTGGCATGGACCGTCAAGGTTTGCCTCGAGATTCGCCACACAACTTGTCTCATTCATTCCCCTCAATTGAAATTGAGACTCTATGCTTCAATTCGAGTGCATGATGCCACTCACCACAAGAGAGAATCCCACTCACAATTATTCAATTCTTAACCATGGGATTATAAGAGAACCACGAAGACTCTCACTCTCTCAAGGAAGTTCAAGTGCATGCGCATCGAACCATAGGCTTGCACTTTATGTAAATCGCCACTAATGTAGGGTAGCCAAGCTTAGAATCACCAAGTACTTGTGAGTTATAATGTTTGCTAGGGCTAAGGTGAGGATATCATGTGGTTCAAGTGACTACACATACCAATGCTCTTTGTTTTTCATTTCAAACGCCACTCACATTTTTCAATTTTCAACTTCACCTTATTTCTCCCTCCCACAACCCAAGATTTCTCCTTCTAACCTCATGTTATTCACACCTTATATCACCTTCACTTGGTTGCACCTATTTTTGCTTTTCAATTTTCTCATTGGATTGATGTTTTGGAGCACTTCTCAATTTTCGAATCAAGGTGCTACCTTGCACTTGAAGTGCATTCTTTTTCTTCTCCTCATTTGATCATATGCACCCCCCAAACTTAGGCATTTGCCTATGTTATCTTTTGTCCCCCCCCCCACACTTAGGCTTTTAGCCTACATTTCATTTTCAAGCAATTAGGGAGGATAGGTGCCAAGATAGAGGTTCCAAAAAGGTCAAGGTGTTACAAAGGTGTCAAAGAATGGTCACAAGCTCAAAGGGGTTCACTAGGATTTGATGTCATTGGGAGGTCATTTGAGTGAAGTGGCTATCAAAAAGGGCCTAAGGTCATTTCCCAAGTTTGGCTACACCTAGAATTTCGCCTTGAATCACATTCGGGGCAAGTTCTAGACGACACTTATGCACAAGAATCAAGGTAAATCCTCACAGCACAAGGCATCATGCCACAAGACTTCATCCATTAGTCCCACAATCAATTGGGGCAAATGACTTTTGACAAGCTATTCCGAGTTCATTACACACTCGTTTGTGAGTCAATCAAGCCAAAGCGAGAGTGTGCAAGTCATGACAAGAGAATGTTTTTTCTCAAAAATTCATTTCCCTTCCTCTTTCCTTTTCAAAAACAATCTACCAAGAAATTTTTTCGATGGGCCCATTTCGAGACAAGCATTTACGGACTCAATTCTAAACTAAACTTGGAATTTTCCCTTAAGAAAGTCGCCTCTCAATCTATCATAGGGAAATACCAACCCGGTTCGACACACAAAAAGAAAAGAAAAGAAAAAGAAAATAATCAAAACTTTTTCTCCTTGGGAAAGAACCGTAGTATTAAGAAAACCCTCAGAGTTTATTTCTACACCACTATCAACAAGGCGATTAACAAATTTTTGCGCTCATGAATCAATCAAGAACAAGCCTCGGCGTAGGCATTTAGAGTATTTGCAAGGCACGGGTAGTGGAACAATGGGGCATGTAAGACCAACCCGACACACCATCAATAAAAACATCAAGCCCGGCGAGGGCACAATTAAGCTCAAAGTAAAACACAAACATAATCTAAAGAAAGAAAAAAATAGTAGCATCACAATTAATTATCCAAAATGTGCCCAACAAGGGCCAAATAAAACTAAGCATAATAGTCAACTAGGCCCGACAAGGGAAATAAATTGTCTCAAGCCCACTCACGAGCACCAAAAAGCAAGTAAAAAAGCCACCCCCTCCCATGAAAGAAGCATTGTCCTCAATACTCATAGTGCAATGGGAAAAGGGTGGAACTCCCTGTAGGATCTGTCCTCATCATCATCACCATCAGAAGCCGCTTCTTCTTCAACATTCTTCCCACTTGGGCAATCACCACCTCTCTTAAACATAGGGTTCTCATCGGGTTCTGCTTCCTCCTCCTCATGACTTGGCAACTCCTCGGATGCATATGAAGCAAACAAGTTATCCAACGGGCTGGGAAATCTCCTAGGTGGAGGCAATGTGGATAGGTCCTCTTAGATTTTTGGTGCTTTCCCTTTCTCCTTGGCCATGTCTGATTGAATGGACTTGAGAGACCTCTCGCACGCATCCACTCATTTTTGGAGGTTGAGAGTACTTTCCACCACTTCTTTCATGACTAGTTTGACTGCCCTCCCAATCAATCTTGGGAGATCATCTGACAGATCCTTCAACTGTCTCTCATGATTATATGCTTTGTCAACCATGTCTTGGAGGCTGAGTGGTTCCCTGGGTGCAGTAGCTGGAGGAGTGTGTCCTTGTGAGGCAGTAGGCAAAGGAGGAGAAGTATGCATGTCTACATTTGAGTCATCATCCTCAGATTCCACTGATGCTTCAACCCTAGGCCTTTTGAATCGGGGAGCGTCACGGTCAGTCTTCTTGTCAAGATCCAATACACCAATGGCAGGGGTAGGAGTATCACAATCGAAAAAGGGGACACCGGCTTTTGCACATAATTTGCTGATCAATACTGGGAAAGGAAAAGCATTACCACTCCTTTGGGACTTCATTTTTATCACCAAAGCAATGACCTCTCCCATATTGACATGATCTTCTGCCATGATTACAGCTATCAGCATGGCTCCATCGTGTGTGATCTTTTGGTCATTCTGAGATGGTATAAGATGGGTGCGCACATTGACATACCACAAGTGAGCCTCGAAGTACAATGTTGGGTGGGGTATTTCACCTCCCATGGTGGCCCAAGATGGTGTATCATAAGCAATGATGGGAGCATCCCACTCGAGAGGTTAGCGCCTAAGGATCAACTTCTCCATTAGGGTGGGTGCTGAATTGACTAGACTGCTCCAGTAGATGGCATTAATGGTAGCTGGTGTGATGTGGACCACTTTCCCCCTAACTGTAATAGAGTCCAATGTGGGAAATTTCTCACAACCCCTTTTGTGTCCCCTATCATCTTGTGTGGCTTGGTATGAACTGAAAAACTCCCGGACCAACTCTTTATAATAGTTCCCGGGTACTTCTTGAAATAGTTGCCAGTGGCGCTTAGCAAACTGAGTGGGGATGTTAGGCAGATTATCCCCCACTGCATTAAAGTTGAAGCTTTGCTCCTCATTGAAGGACCTGGCCCTATCACGATCATAGATTACTTTCATGCTCTCCATTCCAAACCGAACTCTCTCCTCTTCTGAGGCTTGATCACGGGCCGATGAGACTTTCTTCTTCCCTTTTGAAGTTGTCTTGGAGGAGGAGTGAGCGTTTGGCCTACGTGAGCTCCTCTCAGTGTTACCCCTTTTAGAAAACATAGTATGCATCCAAAGATTGTGAGCCAAAAAACAAAAACAAAATCTACTAAGGGTGGAATGCAACAGAGTAGAAATCAAAGTAGGTGTCTATTGTCTTGTACGGACCACATTTGAAATGCACTAGGAAGAGTGCGTGTCGCAAGTGCTGTCGCACAAGCCAACAGAACCTCTAGGAAATTTTTATATTGAAGTGCAAAGTTAGTGTGATCCGCACCATCAGAAGTGTGTGTCGTATCAAGCTTCACCCATCAAGTCAGTGTTCTGCAGTTTCTTTTCAACTTGGTGTGACGCCTTGTGCGACCCGCACGTCAAGATCTATGCATCATATGTGAAATGCACAAAGGCACAATTGGAATTTTTGGTTCCTTGTGTTCTTGTGAGTTACGCATATGATCCATAGAGCAGGATGTACTTCAGCACTTAGCACCACATGCAACCAATTCATCATAACAAAGGGGGCAAGGGGATTCCTGGCCATAACTTCCGGATACTCAAACTTCCCCAGATTTCCATTAACACAAAACCAATAAGAAAAAACTCAATGACTTCCCTTAAGATGGACGTTACCCCATATATCATCGGGAACATCAAGCCTTTCATGCAACCATGGGCACCAATAAGCATAACAACAATTAATCTCCTCCCCTCACGATATCATGCAACCCAACTAGATTTTCAATCAGGATCATAGGCATACGATCAGCAACATTCAGCCTCAATTATCAATTATCAATTATCAATCAAAACCTTGTGACTACCAACGACTTGCCCTTAAGAACGACATCACCCAATCTATCATCGGGCCAAATCAAGCACTAGTCACAAGTGGGTTACTCAGACTTCACCCCATCAAAGATATTAAGGCTAAACAGTACTACCAATCAACATGCATAGTTAAGATTTACAATCTACCAAGTTGACATTAAAAGATTTCATCATTACAACTCAAAATTGAGGACCCAAAATTTTTGAATCTCACCCATTATCAACATGGCTAATCTACTAAGCATGCTTCACACTATGAGCTCCCGACAATCATAAAAACAACTATTTAACATCGGAGAACTTACCACAAGTGAAGATTATGAAGGGAAGAACGAAAATCAAAGATTTTTAAATTCCAACAATGGAGACCCATAAGACCTCCCAGAGAATGACGGCGGCAACGTGGAGAAGTAGTGGCGAAGATTGGGTGAGAAGAGGAGAAGTATTTGTGGGAGTTTGAGGTGTTTGGAGAGAATTTTGGTGGAGGATTTTGAGAGTTGTGGAGAAAGATGGTGGAAAAAGGATAGAGAGAGGCGGTTTTAAAAGAAAAAGAAGAAGAAGAGTCGGTTGGGTCATCTTCGGGTTGGGTAGGTCAATGGGTTAGGTCAATTAAAAATTCCAATTTACCTCATATTGACATGCGATTCGCACCAGGAAAGGTGCAGACCGCATGGCGTATCGCACATGCCCCTTTTTTCTCCCCTGGGGTTGCCCAGGCATCTGTTTCCTTGTGCGATGGAGGTGCGACATGCACTTGCGTTTGTGCGATCCGCACAGTACAGCGCATATCACCTCTATTTTTCACTTTTTCTCCAGGTCTTCTGTTTTGGTGTGCGGTTGGCTGTGCGACACGCACAATTGCTTGTGCGGTCTGCACCGTCCATCGCACGACACATTTTTGCCTTATTTTCCTTTGTCCACATTTCCATTCCATGCATTCCCTACAGAACATCAAAAACAACAAAAAATAACCAAAAACAAAGAAAGAAACTTGGGTTGCCTCTCAAGCAGCGCTTGATTTAATGTCGCGACACGATGAAGTTACCTCAATCCTCATTCATTTTTGGGGTTGTTGACGGTGTCGCTAGGCAGCATTCCCTTCATCTGTGGGTTTATTTGGCTTGATAGGTGGGTCATTTGGGCCTCAAGGTGCTAAATCGAAGCACTATGGGAGCTCACCATTTGGTAAAGTGTAGAGACCTCTCTCTTTAGCTCACTTACTCCCGAGTTTGTAGTGTTCACCTTCTTAAGAACCAAGGACAACATGTCCTCTAACTTGGATTTTTCGAGATTGCTTGTGCCGGGCTGGTATTCGAGCTCTGGTGATTGAATCGATCACCATCCTTGTTTATTTCACGCCAATTGCCCTCCCTCGCTTTGCCTCTAATCCAACCTTGATTCTCTTCCTGTGGGTGATAATACCCTGGGCAAAAACCCTCTGACACATAGCATAGCTTACCATCAACCTCAGTCATAAGCTCAACATTATTCACCTTAATCTCTGATATACTCACTGCATTCACCTTCTTAACACCAGCTCCCATCACATGCTTGGACATCAAGTCAATTTGTGTCATCATTTTAGCCAAAGCTTTATCTCGCTCCTCATCCTTTCTCTTTGTTTCATTTGTCAAGATTGTTGAGGGCGTTCCTAAAGTTGACACCTCTGCCTCTATCGTATGCCAAGCTTCATTGGTCTTAGTCATTCGTTCTAATAGCTCCTAGGCAATGTGAAACTCAAGGTCCATGAAGGTGCCTCCTCCAAGATTATCAGCCACCGATTTGTTCATAGAGTTCACTGGCCGGTAGAAGCTTTGGAGCAAAACATTGTCTGACAACTCATGGTTTGGGCATAATAGAAGCTTCTTTTTGAATCGTAGCCAAACTTCATGAAGAGGCTCATCTAGAAATTGCCTAAAGTTGGTAATCTCACCTATTAACTTCATCATTCGAGATGGAGGAAAGAATCTCGAGGTAAATGCCTCAACCAACTCGGCCCAAGATGTGATGGATCCATCCGACAATTCTTTCAACCACACCGTGGCTTCCCCCGTCAAAAAGAAAGGGAATAGGCACAATCGGATGGACTCTTGGGAGATATTATGGATCATGTATGGTTGGCAAATCTCCACGAAGTTCTGAATATGCCGGTTGGCCTCCTCATGGGCAGATCCACTAAATAGCCCCTTCATTTGAATCAAATGAAGCATGGTGCTTGTCACATGGAAGACAGCATTTCCCAGCGTGAGGAGTAGGCGGATTGCACCTACACCTTCGTGCATCATTAGCTCAGCAGCGTTGGCGTTGTCGAAGCCGCCAATGCTCTCATTGTCCTCGTCTTATTCCATAGCCGACCTGCTCAATCAACACTCAAAAACAACAAAAAGTAAAATAAAACAAGCACTCTCAAGTTGACTTCACAACAACAATCACAAACTAGCTAATACTCAAGTCCCCAGTAATGGCGCCATTTTTTATAAACGCTCAAATTATGGCTCTCCAATTAAGAGGTCACGGAAATTGCGTAGTCAAAAGAAAAGCAATACAATAGGGGAATTGGGAAAGTTGTCATTACTAACTCAATTCAAATAAAAACTATAAAATCGAGATGGGTGTACCAATAAGAACTAGATGACTATGGGTGCATTTTCGATGGGCATTCGCTATAGGATAGGGTAGTCACTAATTCACCTAAATTTTCACCTAGTGTTGGTCATAAGTGAGGAATGCTATCTCTCGATCAACATCCACATATTCGATGATTTCGGTTAGAACATCATTCGGTGTGCTAAATAACCAACCAAAATTTGCTTGGGGAGGTCGTCCTATCTCTAGCTCGGACCCTTAAATGGGAGATTCAGCAATTGGAGCTATGTCTAGCCTCCAATCTAAGTGGATTCTCAAGTACCTACTAGCAATTTCACATCCACAACTACAAAATTCTCTCTCGAGCAATTATATAGCCAAGTAAGGTAAATTCATGTTTGCAACCACAAATTATTAGATTAAAATATGGTGAAATTACTAGACCCATATCAGATAAGCAATTATAAAAGCGAATTAGCAACACCCACACCTATTAGCTACACACCCATCATTAATACACCCCTAGACAAGAGAAATTAGCCACTCATAGAAGGGGGAGAAGATATACCAGCTGGGTAAATCAAATTCCCATCCATTGTAGTTGATTCTCAAGTTCTAGAGTCAAATTAGGTACACAATTTGTTAACCAAAAGATTGGATTGAAAACCCTCTCTCAATGGAGATAGAGAAAAGTGTTTACAAGCCAAAAATATCTTCAAGTTCTCTACTAAAATTCTCTGCTCAAAATTGTATATACAAAACAAGCCTAAAATTGCCTTTTATAAGTTCCCAAAATTGTCACATAAATTTAGGACAAAATTGCCCTCTGGGTGGTGTGCAACGCGGCATGCGGTTCACACGTTGTAGTGTGCACATCGCACACCTGCTTCAAGTTGACCAGTGACTTCAGCCGCTTAAGTAGGCTTTCTGCGAAAGGTGATGCATTTCGCAACCCAAGGTGTGCGCGTCGTATGGCGACTGCATGCCGTAGCAGAATCTTCAGTCATCCTTGCAGCTTCATGCGGAGGAGATCCGAACTGCACCTCAGCTTGTGCGTGTTGCACAGCTATCGCACCTCTCGGCAGATCCTCCAGCTTTTCTCAACTCTTCACACTTAGCTCTTTTTTGGCTCTTTTTGGGTCCATATCCTTGTTTCTCCTCTTCTATCCAAAGTACTTGCATAGAAATCAATAAAGGCCATAAGAATCTCTGAATCAATTCAAAATGTAGAAATAATTCATGGATATAGGCTCAATAAGTTGGTAGATTACTGAATTATCAACATACAGGGATTTGTTCATCGCTATCGTAAAGAAAAACCTTCTAGATCGCGATGAACAAACTGGCCAACTCATCACCATCGCGAGGATTACCCTTCGAGATCGCGGTGAACAAAGGAGCAGGGTCTTCATCACTATAGCGAGAAAACCCTTCGCGATCGCGATCACCAAGGAATTCCTTCATCGCTATCGCGAAGAACCCTTCGAGATCGCGATGAACAAATTTCAGCCATACCAGCAACAAAAAATCAGCAGTGCTAAGAACTTCTATTGGGCTTTTCGGGCACAATTAAAACCCGATACACAAAAACCAATAGTGCTATTAGAGTGAAAATGACGTTCCAGACTCAATGGAATCGACAAAACTTCCATACAAGGTAATTTCGGAAGAATGTTAACCCAATTCAAACCTAACTAAAGCCAACCAAGCATCCAAAATGAGTCTGGCTCACCAAAAACCCGAACCAACCAACTAACTAACACAAACTCGATATTCCGGAGCTAACGATGCTGACGTAATTTCTATCCGAGTTTGTCTTCTTCGAATGTTGACCAAAGTCAACCAAACAAGCCCAACTGGCCTGAAAACAAAGAATGAGAGAGAATTCCAAGCTGAAAAGCTTCCGGATCCCGACCAAAGGTCCCACTAGACCAAAGTCCACGCTCCAGAGCTAATGGAACTATTGGAATTTGATTCTGAGCACGTTCACCAAGAATGTTGACTAAAGTCAACGATTTCCAAAGTTAAAAGCTCTAAAACCAGGAATGGACAAAAAGACCAAACAAACGGCCCGGGCACCGAATACCAGTCCCAGCAAGCCATAAATGACCTGAGGCCTCTACAGGCAAGATCTAATGGTACAAGAAAGGCGAACACTTATAAATGACTGGAAGGGTTATTATATTTGGATCCAATGGAACCAATAAAAATCCTATCGGAGGTTGATTTAATGATAAGTAGGCCCCGCGCCCAAAATTAACCTTAGGCTAACTATTTCCAAAATGGAACCCAATGGTCAAAATAAAGTCTGGAAGCCTTTGGACCCAAACCAATGATCCCTCTAGCCTAAACTCAATGCTCCAGAGCTAACAGTGATGACAAAATTGTCATCCGTGGCTGTCTTCTCCAAGTATTGACCAAAGTCAATCATACAAACCCAACTTGCCTGAAAATATAGAACTAGAGAGATTTCCATATTGAATAGCTCCTGGATCCCGACCAATGGTCTAACTAGATCAAAGTCCATGCTCTGGAGCTAACAGAACTATCAGAATTTAATTTTGAGCACGATAGCTAAGAATATTGACCGAAGTCAATGATTTCCAAAGTTTAAGCTCTAAAATAAGGAAATGGCTATAAAGACCAAACAGACGGCCTAGGCACCGAACTACTGGTCCCAGCAAGTCATAAATGACTTGGGGCCACTACAGGTAAGCTCTAATAGTACAAGAAAGGCAGAAATACGTAAATAACTAGAAGAGCCATTACACTACATATAGAGAGTAATGACTTAAGTATGCAGGAATTGAAATAAAAAACCCACCCCAGAAAGATGCACTATTTTGAGTAAATTAATGTCAATATGTTTACTACATGAATCATCTTCTTGACTAACAAAACAATGGTTTTTTTAATTTTCCTAACAAAAAAATGGTTCAAAACTCCAATACTCCGGTCACCCACAAAAATAATGAACAAAAATAATGAAGTTGGTTGTACTAAGGCTAACAAAACAATGGTTTTTTTAATTTTCCTAACAAAAAAATGGTTCAAAACTCCAATACTCCGGTCACCCACAAAAATAATGAAGTTGGTTGTACTAAGGCTTCATTTGTTTTCACTTAATAAGGATATGAATCTGAATCATTGAGGTCTCAAGCCATTAAGGGAATTTATTTATTTTTTATTATTAAAACATCTTAATTGATCTGAAAAATCAGATATGTATCCAAGTTTTAACACCATTTAGACCTTAAAAATACAGGTCATTTTCTCTCTCAAAGAAGTGTTATCAAAAGCAAAAAGCACATAAAAGTTCTAAGGCCCATTGGGACTTTAAGAGCAAAGCGCAAATAAAGTGTGGACTTTGATGAAAAAAGGGCGTAAAGGGAAAAAATACAATTTTATATATATTTAGTTCAATACTAATAATTATAAGCATTACTGACATATATATGAACAAAGAAATTGAAAAACAATTATGATAAAGTGAAATATCAACTTTTTAGTGTCGCCTCTTCAGAAGAGGCTCATTGGCAAAAAAAGTATGTCTTAGAACCTTGATGATGACAATGAAGCACACATTAAGTGAGACAAAGAACTTTACACATTTTGAGCATCTCTTTAGGGCTTAAGCGTGCCTTTGACGACACTGTCTCAAAGTCACACTCATTTTTTCTTTTCGCAAAACTCACACTTCGCCGTCTCTCTCTTGCAACTGTTAACTAGCAAACCTAATATTTTCCTCTCAAACGTACAAGATATCAAATCCTAGATGGGTATTCAGGATTCTCTAGTCTTGATTCTATATTTTAATGATAGTTGGTTTAACAAGACCCCTCTTAAAATATGATTTAAGAAGAGCAGCGGCTAAAATAGGAAGGAGACGTCAATAAAAATAGTGAAATGGTTGTGTGAGGTGGGTCAATTTCAATAGAAAGAAGAGAGTTATGGATAGTTTGACAAAAGTTTTACTTTAAGTATTCTTTGAGATATTTCTTTGTTGATGGCAGCAGCTAAGCAATTCACCAATCTACTGTTGTAGAATTGTTTAACTTTTCCTCCACCTCATATCCTTCAACCTTCGACTATGTAGCAATTGTAATTGCAAGTAATTCGGGTTTGTTAAGAAGTCTTATATTTCCTGGTGAATGAGGAGTGAAGCTCCCGTCCTAAGTTCCATTTAACAATGTAATATGTGACTTTTGTTAATTGATCATCGACTAAGAAGGCTTTAGTTGCCTAAATCCATTTGTTCTTGATTATATATAGTTGATTTTTTCAAACCAGATATGGTTTACTGTATTTATCAAGCAGTGAAATTCATATGTTCTTGATTTTGTACAGTTCATGTTTAAAAATCAAATTTGGTTTACTTCAGTTCTCAAGCGACGATAGTATTTCATTTATATCCTTAAATATTACAATTTATCTTGAATCATAACTTACTCTTTCTTAAGTTAAGATTTTCTTTGATAGTTGTTGATATAATATCTAATTACTTTCATATATAATATTTAAGGACTTTCTTATGTGAATTATATATTTAGTATGTTTAATAGAAATAAATTTACACACATTCAGATGCTGAAAAAACAAGCACTCTTAATCAATTTGTGTCCTATCTAAAGACAACATCTGAACATCTTCAGATATTTATTAAGATTCATCCCTCATAAATTTTAATAAAACAATGGCCCCTGAGACGGATATTTTTGAGAAATGTGATATGCAGCAAATTCAACTTCAAATTCCTCTAACCTCAGAGTCTTATCCCAACTTCCTGTGACCAAGAGATTCATCTCTGGGATCCAAGACAATTCCTTGACAGGAGTGTCATGCATGGCTACTATTACGGGTTGACTACCAGATAGAGGCCACATTTTCACTTGCTTGTCACAACCTCCAAAGAAGAAAGTTGTCCCATCATCCTTCCAGGTTGAGTATAAAACCTACCAGAAATAGATCGTATACAACTAATAAATTCAAGTCATACAACAAGAAGAGTAAACTTATCAGAAAAATGGCCATATATTATCAATTGTTCATGTGATATATAGGCCTTGGGTACAGTTCCAATGTTGGTTCCACTTCCCATCACTTCCCAACATCGTACTTAGAAAAGCTCACAGAATAAGATTGATTTCCAGTTCCACCTAACAAACAAAACCATATCTAGAAATAGAAGAGAGGCGGTTGTACCTTAAAATAATTACCCCTCCCCCTCTTCCCAGTCCTAAAATCTTCACTGACATGTGTATTACTAATAAAACCTAATACATAGTGTAATCCCTCCATGTCCAGACCCATTTAATAGATAAAAAGAAAACTTCTAAAAATAAACTTCTAAACGTCTTTGTCTCTGTACTATACCCTGCACCTTTTAGCCCATTACATTATATTTTGATTGAAAAATCATTTGGAATATTATTTCACTTTGAGGTTTTAGCAACTATGCTAATGATAAATTAGAATATTATTCAGAAGAAAAACGTTACATATTAAGCTATCCATGATTTCCTGTCACCCTTAATGATCACATACTCCTACATATTCGATCCACAAGTAGAGTTATCTACATAAGTAAGATATTTAAAAGATCTATTAACTTTTCTAATATTATGTAAACAACCTATTTGGACAGAATACAAACAGGGATTGATAATTGGAGAGCCTCGAATGCTAATCAAACGTTTTTCATGCTCAAAAAGAAATATCAATCAACTAGACCTCAATCCCAATCAGTTCAGTTCAACTATATGAATCATTTATATACTTTCCTCCATTCCGGTCTATTAAAGTTTATTTATTTCCAGTACAAAATAATTTTATCTTTAATGGAAAATTAGGGTTATCTAAATTTCACAGTTATCCATACGAAAAAAGTAAAAAAGACCCATAAAGATTTTCTATGAAGAAGGAAAATATCAACAGAAAGCAAATCAACCTGGTTATCCCATGAAGTAGCAACCAGAAGATTAGCCTTCGGACTGAAGTAGAGGCTTGACACAGAATTAGCAGGAGGTTGTTGAACCTTATGAGTACATTACCCAAAATGTTATATACAAATAGAAAAAAGAAGTAGAAATATGATTAGTTTCTAGAACAGGAAAATTTGAATTTAACTTCAACAAATAAAACTTTGTATTCCTTCGGTCCCCAAAAGAGGCATAAACTTATTTAGAAACCCTTGGATATTGATTCTATAAATGCAATGGGACTAGTTAGTGATTAATTAACTCTTGGAGAACCCTAGAAACCGTGTTTAAAGAGTAGAATTAATGGATTAAGTTTTCAAGGCTTAAAATTAAGCATGAATGATTAATAATTCTTATATTATTGTTGTTTATAGACCTTGAGCGTTTTGAGGTGTTAAGAAAAGGCAAGGTTGTTGTGAGTTAGATTGCGGGTGGTATTCTTCACTCGAGGTAAGTTATAGTTTTGAATTAGAGTTAAGAATCATTTTACTACATGCTATGTGGTGGAACTATGTAACTTGTTATTGGTCTTCGTACATAATTGAACTGTATGTGTTTTTCAGTTATGCTTGTATGAATAGGCTAGAACAGGAAGTGATAAGTGAGCTGAAATAGCTAAGTGTGATTGTGTCTTAGGCACTGTGTATATTCATAAGGGATAGTCTTGAGATATTGGTTATATAGATATTGATGTTGATATGATTATTGTGGATCGGATATATAACACCCCAAAAATATCTTCGCATTCGTATAGATTATTGTTGCCTTTTCAGACTCTAAATGAACTTGGTTGGCTTTAGCACTAGTTGAAAATCAACTTAAAATAATTTGTATATATATGTTATGGAGGTAGCATCCCGAGGCAACCTTGTGTATGACAAGATAGCGAATCAAGGCCAAAAATATGCTTGAGTGCGTGCATCTGTGCGCACAGGTAAGGAAGTGCACGTTGTTGGGCACGCGAAGCCACCTCCTTAGCGTGCGATCCCTGCAGCCCTTCTTTTAGTGTGCCCTTTGGCCTGCAAAGACCTTTTAAGGGCAATTTCATCCCTCCCCTTTTTTCTTATCCCCAATCAATTAAAAACCCTTCTCCCCATCAGAATTTCCATACGCTACTACCTCTCAAAATTCCTCTTCTCCTTCTCCAAAGCAAGCACAAGAACTTTTAGGGTTTTGGCTATAGAATCAAGTCCAATTGCTAATCCTCCAAACGTTTAAGGTATATTGAACAATCCCCTTTCAATTAGATCTATTATTGGTTGATTTCTTAACTATGAAAGTGGTTTTATGCGAGTTTTGAATATGGGTTTTTGAATGGTTTCCGAAAAGAAGATTTATTTAAAGTTTGCAAACTCATGCCTATGAAATTATTCTTTGGTCATGAATTTCTTTGAGAGTTGAGATTATTATTTGAAATACGGAACCCTACTTATATGAAAAGTTTGTTGGGATAGATTTAAGTTAAGAAGTTATGATTCTTTTTTTTGTAAATTATTTTACTATTTAAATCTTGACTTTTGGCGAAAAAGAAAAGCATTTCTACATCCCTTGGTTTTGAAATGATTTTCTGCAAAGTACAAAATTGTCAACCTTTGAGGGATAGATTAAATGAGTTTAAAATCCTTGAAGATGGTGGGACTAAAGATGTATGATTGTATGAGTGATTATGGCACGATATATATGACTTGCAAGTCTTGGTATGACAATACCAACCTATGAATGCCTTAAGAATGTTAAGTGTCTCTAATGAATAATTTGTGTAAATGTCTTGAGAATGCTAAAAGATGGGCTTAAGAGAATTAGATGATTAACCGAGAAGGTATGAATCAAATGGGGCTTATTACTTGAAACCATTTCTTCAACGTGGGTATGGTTCTGTCCTGAAATATGGATAACCACTCTATGCTTGATTCACTCAGTTATAAGCAGTATTTGATGTGATTATGATCTAATGCTTCAATCCTTGTGGCAAACTTAGATTGGGAACTCTGTCAATCAAGCTATGGTCAGACCCACATAGCTCATGGTGAAAAAAATGTTGGTGATACCATCTAGTTCATAATTAAATGTAAATAAATGGTTTTATTTGATGTTTGAGTATTTTCCCCATCCATATTTCATTATCATGGTTTATGTTACGTTTTTATTACTTGCTTTATAAATTGTATTGTCCCTTCCCCTGGGTTGCATACCAGTACTTGTCATACTGACGGTCCTTGGATGCTACATCATTTCATGATGTAGGTTTGGAGATACTTTCTCATGGTTTTGTGTAGCATTAGGATCATTTGGGACAACATTAGCAAGTGGTAAGCCTTCCATCTTTTGGAAGGCGATTTAAATCCTTATTTGTAGACCTTGATTTCTGTTTTATGATATTGTTTGGGTCATGTCCTGGCATAGATGTTTCATTCTTATGTTAGAGTCTTTATAGACCTATGTAAATGTTGTTTAAAAGTTTTATTCCCAACACTTGGTTAGTTTTTAACTATGTCTTAAATGGTTCTTCTCAAATGGGTCTTTCTTCCGCAAATGTTTTATTGAATATGCTTATGATGTTATGCTAAGAGATCTTCTTGGGCCTTTATTAGTCTGGGTTTCCCGTTACATCCGAGGTCTAATCTTGGGGCATGACAAACTTAGTATCAGAGCATGGTTCATGATCCTAGGGTGTCTATGAAGTTTTGTCAAGTAGAGTCCATTTTATGAGTGTGTAGTGCACCACACTTATAAAGGAGAGGCTACAAGTTATTTAGGAAATGTTTCCCAATCTTTCATACTCTAGAGCGTGCAATAGTATCATCTATAAGAAACTTCTCCAGATTCTTGCTCTGCTCTAACTTTGCTGGTTATGTGTTACTTTCGAGGTGATAGAAGTATAAAGTTCAGACTTCTTGTGATGTAATCCTATCAGGTTGAGTCATCCAAAAGGTTACAAAATTGCACAGGGACTTGAGAGGAGTCCATTAGTGCGTCAAAGTTTGTTGATTTTAAATGTAAACCCCTATATTTATGAATCATGTGTTTGAGCCAAGGTGAGACGTGTTTTCAGACCCTTTCAAAAACTTTGTTGCAGTTGTCACGCTCAACAAGGAAAGGTATGTATGTGAGTGTTGGGATGGTATTTTCACCTGAGAGAAAGTATACATTAGGGTGTTATGATATATGAGTAGTGCGATGATCCTAAGGTTAGGGATATATGGAGTCATGAGTTTAGGAGTCAAAGAGTGCAGGTAGTAGGTGATCCAATAATATAGCTAGATTCTTGTACCCACTAAGTGAGTTGTGGAGGTGGTATGCATGTACGGTGTAGGTCTTAGTGTAGCAAACTTTGCAAATTTTATGGAAAATGGTAGAAGAAGAGTGGTTAGTTAAGATGTTCTTTTAAATTATTTGAAATAGGGAAGGAGCTTATGGTGGTTTGTTATTGTAGTAGTATAGATCAATTATAGGTTGTGAATGAAAGAATAGAGTGGTTACGAATTTAAAAATTTAAACTCCATTTTGGAATCTTAAAGAGGGAGACTCAATGATATTTATAGAACTTTGAAGGTTGTTTAAATGTATGTATGGGTAAGAAGATGTGATGTGATAAAGGATAACATGCTAATGGAATGTAATGGGTTATATTGTCAGATTAAGATCGACTATGCTTATCATGTGGTTTTAGTAGACCCAGAGTTTCATAATTTTTGTCTGGTAGTTGTAAGCTAGAATAGCAGGCAAAGTTGTGATGTTAACTCTACCTAGTACTAGACACTAAGGTGGAGTTATGGATGGTCCCCAAGGTAGAAAGAATGATAGTTGGGGATGATAATGTTACATTTATGAGATTGATCTAGTAGGCTTGACATGGTGCATGAGAGCTAAGGTTGATAACTTAGGGAATATTTATATGTGTAATCATGATATATACATGAGAACTAGTGTTGAAGCAGTGAATTATGGCTAAGTCATTAGATGAATATGAGCCTTCAGTTTATAAGAATAAGTTGTACCTAAGGTAATATGTTATTAGATGAGGTTTTAAGTTATTAAGTGCTAGGTGTTCCTGATTAGTGTTCTTGAGTTTCTTTATATAGAAGAGGCTAAGTAATTATTATTTGGTGTTCATTAGAATGGAATTGAGGGAATTATAGATTTAAAGGGACATTGTTGAGTCTATTGGTATAATTTTAAAATTTCATTGAATTGGGCGGATATGATATTAGAGGTTTAATGCTAGCAGACTAAGGAGTGAAGAATAGATTTTTAAGTGTTAGAGGACATTGATGTGTGCACCTAAGAGACTTAAGTTTTAATATTATGATTGTAGAGGTTAGATTAAGTTAAGAGTAGTGTCTCTGAAAGGAATGACCTAGTGATACCCCGCAACACCGAGTGTTGTACTTATAGATATCTTTACACAATAAGTTTGCAGACCTAAGAGCGTGACCTTTGAGCTAAGGGGGAGATGATGAGGTGTTGAACCAAGGAAAGTCTTGAGTTTCTAGTGGTGATAATTTTTAGAAGAGAGTTATGATGCGTGCCATAGCGACCCATTCATTTTCTAGCATATTCCTTATACTTTAGCTTAAGAGGACACTCTACCCATGTATTATGCCTTTGAACCATGCCTATGTCTGAGGATCAAAATTTCTATGTAGTCTCTAGTCCATGCTTTGTCCCTTGAACTGGAAGCGATAGTGTCTCTCAGCGATGTAAATCTTTCTCTAAGATTCTAGGGATCCAGGTTCTATGTTATGATGCTCATGATCCATGAACCCATATCTCATGTTATGCTCAGTCCTATAAACTCAAGCTTCATGATATGCCCAAGATGGCTATTGAAATCATGATACATCATGTACATATTCATATCAGATTTCTTGAAAGATTCGTGCTTATGATTTCCTTTCTCTAAGCCCTGTGTATGTCCACCCTTAATGGTTATGGATGGTTATGGCATGTTTATGCTTAGCACAACCCTCAACTCACCTCTTGTGTGTTCAGTATATAAAGAATATGTTCCCATCGCACCGGATTCCCCAGATCTCATCTTGAGTGATAAGGTCATGCTAAGTATAAGTCAAGATTGAATAACATCCATGTATCCCCAGTGCTCATGCTCTTGTTAAAGATGTGCAGTTTATACTCCATGTTTATGGTCGAGAGTTAGGAATCTATTTATATGTCATGCAGTTCATGCTCTTAATCTATTCCTTCAGTGATACTTAGCTTATGTTAGGGAAAGTGTCAGTAAAGGAAGCTAAGTAGTGGCCTGGATGGAAGGTAGTAGATGTTCCCTTTTTAGTGGTGGCTATGGTGTGATTGTGTCACCTAAGCTATTCAGTGTGGAGGAGATGTGAAATGAGGATTAGTTATGTAAAAATGTTAGATAAGAATATATGGTGTGTCTCCTTGTAGAAGTTTGAGAATTGTTGATTGTGAGAATGCTTGAGAGAATTCTTTAATAGTTTTAGCTACAAATAAGCTGGGAAGGGAATATAGTAATAGGCTTAAATGTGATATTGAATACTTTTGGGTGATTTCATTGTGTGACAAGTGACTTCTTGTTGAAGTTTGAGCTTGATTGATTAAGGTAATAAGGAGAAGTAGTATTCTTAGAGAGAGAAAAATCTAGAGGTAAAAAAAGAGACTTTAAAGAGTTTAGAATAAACCTATGAGCTGATCACATTTAGGGAGAAAGGTTCTTAAAGAGGTATATAGCATATAGAAACTCATAATTTAGACTAGTAGGATCACATTAGATGTGTCACTTTATGCCTTCAAGTTAGGATTGAACAGGGTGAAAGCAAGATGTTAGTTATGGACATTAGTAGCTATATGCGCCAATATGAAAATTTCAAGTCATAAGCGATGATGTGTAGTATTTAGAGGAGGTTATGTAGTTGAAAGGTGTTGCTAAGCTGGAGAGCTGTCAATCATAGCATATGAGGTTAGAGTAGTTATATTCTTAATCCATGCCCAGCGTACTCAGGTTTAATGTCTAGCAGCTTCAGATCGAATGAGACTTACTTCTAATTCCATGTTGTTTGTACTCTATGAATCCATGTCATATGACTAGTATACTCAGGCCATGTTAGTATTTCTCATTCAGAGGACTCATATTACTCATGCAATGAATCATGTCTATGTTAGTTTCTTGCACTCATAATTCATGCCCAGTCGTCTCTCCATAGCTTATATGAGGCTCCTTATACAAGTCTAGTTCAAAGTTGATAAATATTAGTTCCAAATAGCCCAAGGGCATCATGTTTAGTTCAGTTCATGTCGATAACTACAATTCCTGTTAGTCAAAAGTAATCAATTCAGTTCAAACTTGCAGTACTCATTCCATAAAGCCAAAAGGCTTTATTTTTAGTTGGTACAACAATTTTCTTGTAGTTACAGCCATCATTCGAGGATGAATGATCCAAAAAGAGAGATATTGTAACATCCCAAAAATGTCTTCGCGTTCGTATAGATTAGTGTTGCCTTTTCGGACTCTAAATGAACTTGGTTGGCCTTAGCACTAGTTGAAAATCATCTTGAAATAATTTGTATATATATATATGTTATGGAGGTACCATCCCGAGGCAACTTTGTGCATGATGAGATAGTAAATCGAGGCCAAAAGCATGCATGAGTGCGTGTGTCTGTGTGCACAGGCAAGGCAGTGCATGCTGCTAGACACGCAAAGCGTCCTCCTTAGCGTGCGATCCCTGCAGCCCTTCTTTTAGTGCATCCTTTGGCCTGCAAAGCCCCTTTATGGGCAATTTTGTCCCTCCCAGTTTTTCCTTATCCCCAATATATTATAAACTCTTCTCCCCATCAGAATTTTCATATGCTACTACCTCTCAAAATTCCTATTCTCCTTCTCTAAAGCAAGGGTAAGAACTTCTAGGGTTTTGGCTCAAGAATCAAGTACAATTGCTAATCCTCCAAATGTTTAAGGTATCTTGAACAATCCTATTTCAACTAAATATATTATTAGTTGATTTCTTAACTATGAAAGCGGTTTTATGCGAGTTTTAAATGTGGGTTGTTGAATGGTTTTCGAAAGGAAGATTTATTTAAAGTTTGCAAACCCATACCTATGAAATTACTCTTTGGTTATGAATTTCTTTGAGAGTTTAGATTATTGTTTGAAATACGGAACCTTACTTATATGAAAAGTTTGTTGGGATATATTTAAGTCAAGAAGTCACGATTCTTTTGTTGTAAATCTTTTTACTATTTAAATCTTGGCTTTTAGTGAAAAGGAAAAGGATTTCTACATCCCTTAATTTTGAAATGGTTGTCTGCAAATTACAAAATTGTCAACCTTTGAAGGATAGGTTAAATAAGTTTTAAAATCCTTTAATATGGTGGGACTAAAGATGTATAATTGTATTAGCGATTGTGGCATGATATGTATGACTTACAAGTCTTGATATGACGATACCAACATACGAATGCCTTAAGAATTTTAAGTGTCCCTAATGAACGGTTTGTGTAAATGTATTGAGAATTCTAAAAGATGGGCTTAAGAGAATTAGATGATTAACCAAAAATTTATGAGTCAAATGGGGCTAATTACCAGAAATTGTGTTTTGTCGATGTGGTTATGGTTCTATCCTGAAATATAGACAACTACTGTATGCTTGATTTGCACTGTTGTATGAAGTATATGATGTGATTATGATCTAATACTTCAATCCATGCAGTAAACTTAGTGTGGGGCTCTGCCGATCAAGCTATGGTCGGACTCACATAGCCAATGGTGAAAATGATGTCGATGATACAATCTAGTTTAGAATTAAATATAAATAAATGGTTTTGTTTGATATTTGAGTATTTTCCCCATCCATATTTCATTATCATGGTTTATGTTACATTTTTATGACTTGCTTTATAAACTGTATTGTCCCATCTCATGGGTTGCATATCAGTACTCATCGTACTGACCATCCTTGGATGCCACATCATTTCATGATATAGGTTCGGAGATACTTTCTCATGGTTTTTTATAGCGTTAGGATCGTTCGAGACAACATTAGCAAGTGGTGAGCCCTCCATCTTCCGAAATACAATTTAAATCCTTATATTTAGATCTTGATTTTTATTTTATGGAATCGTTGGGGTCATGTCCCAGCATATATGTTTCATTCTTATGTTAGAGTCTTTGTAGACCTATGTAGATGTTGTTTAAAAGTTTTGTTCCCAACACTTGGTTAGTTTTTAACTATGTCTTAAATGGATCTTTCTTTCACAAATGTTTTATTGAATATGCTTATGATGTTATGCTAAGGGGTCTTCTTGGGTCTTCATTGGTCTGGGTTGCCCATTACGTCCAGGTCCTGGTATCGGGACATGACAAAATACCACGCCAATATGGTACATGGACACCTATGGCCCCCTGCAGGTCATGGCTAGTAAGCAGAAATAAGACTTATAGCATGTGTGTACACTATTTTATCTTGTATTGCATTATTATACTGTCTTTCATAGTGAACTGGTTGTGAACTGATATGGAAATAGAGGTACATGTGATATGAGTGAAAGTTAATGAAAATAGTGATGTATGAGATAATTGTTGAAAGTGATTATTTCTTTTCCTTTATAGTGATATTTCGGTAAATTATGAAGTTGAGATTGTTGTTGTTGAATTGACTTGAAAGGCTATCTGATGACTGATTATATGCTAAGTGTTGGCAAACTGTGTTCCAGAGGCTGAGACGCGACCTCGTTTAGAGTAGAAGAGTTGACTGCAGATCCAAGGGTGAGAACTACTTCTCAGGCTGCCATGAATCCTCTACGAGTTATTGTCCTTCTTTTGGACAATGGGGCTCCTATTACTTATTGCTTTTAGTTCTTAGTGGGTATCTTAGACAGTGTTTTGGTTTAGAGTTTTGTACGATGACTTTCAGTTCTTGGGGATATGATAGTTAATAATTTCCGCACAGTTTCTATTATATTGGTTGACTTCCATTATTTTGATAATTAAAGTTGGGTTGATCTATTATACTTCTAAAATTGGCTAAGTGTAAGACTAAGATTTAGGTTGGTCAGTTCTCTTAGTGCCACTCACGCACAGATGGATCGTGTAACATAGACTATATTGATTACATTAATATGGACACATTGAATCTTCAGGAGTTTAAAAAGATAGTTGAGATTTGTGGATATGCATCTAATTCAATAACTTTTTGGCATAAGTGTGGTAAGTCTGGTAAAAGATGGAGATTGATTTCTACATATTCTGAAGCCTATTCAGTTAGCAAACATATCTGAAAAGAGGATGTGAATGAGATTTATTTCGAGCACTTGGACTCTTACTTTAAAATGGACAATGGGGATATGCCAAGTTAAGCAACCATTGGAGATAATGATAAAGAACAACTTACATATGAAAATCATCTGGTAACAACTTTAGTGACTTAGAGACTGATTTATCTAATGACGAGTTAGTCAATAACCATGAAAAGGAAAAGCATAGTATTATGGGTGAAAGAGAGCTTCTTAGTGCTGAAGTAAAGAGAAAGATGACAGTTGTAGAGGGAGATTCTGATTGATGTGATTCTATTGACACAAGGAGTTCGCATAGTGATTCTGAAATTGAGAGCTATAAGTATCCTCAATTCAATCCAAAGATTGATGGAGATAATTCAACATTAGCTCTAGAGTTGACTTTCCAAAGAAACAGAGAGTTTAAGGATGTTGTGTCATGACCCGATTTCTCAAGTCATGATGGTACCTACAATCTCCCCATTGGCAAACCAATCCGCGTATCCCGAAATAGATAGTAATGGGCCACAACTTAAGATAAACACGCACAAGAAGGATAAAAGCAGAAGGAATCAAGAAGTCATAGTAAAAACAGAAGCAACCGGAATAAATATATATAGAGAACTACACCATCTCACGACCTGGTATCATAGTACAGGAGCCACTACTAAAAGATACAAAGTACAAGAGAGTATAAAAAAAATATACAGGTGTCTCTCAATATACAAAAGTGTCAACTGTACAAAAGAAGAGATATAGCCAAGCCCCGGTCGCCAGGAGCTCACCTTATATCTCGGATAGTCAAAATCTACACGAGGTCCGCACGTCAATGGCAATGGCCCACACTAGGATCTGTACCAGAAAGATGCAGAAGTGTAGTATGAGTACCAATTGCATAAGCAACGGGTACCCAGTAGGAATCATAGGCCGACTAAGCATATATAAAATATAAAAGCAGTAGATAACAGATAAGAAAAAAAAGGAGTCACAGAAGCAAATAGGGTAAAGCACATGGAAGCTAGCAACAAATAGAAGGCCTAAATTAATACAAGTGTACTAAGCTAGCTACAGAAGATGTATCAAAGAACATAGACGTAAAAGTAGAGAACGTACCTAGGTCCTTGCAATAACAGTAAATAAGGAAAGCTTAAAAAATAGAGCGGTGTACCGGTAACCTCAAATAAAAAGGAGAGAAAGGAAGGCAACTAAACATAAACATGCTAACAATACCTCCCACAAGGTAAGGATGATCGAAAAGTAACTAACAAGTAACTACAATAAGAACAAGTAAAACTAATCTACCTACAATCCCAACGGGCGCCTATACACCCGAGGAATACATACAAATGAAGACAAATCCTCTGGCATACCATACTACTGGAGAGTACACTCAGCAAATAGCAAACAAGGGTGGAATTATGCAGACAAATGAATGATGTAATATGAAATGTTGTGGTACCATATGCACCTCCTCCGATGCCCGTAGGCCCAGCAGGTAGGACCCATGGAAGACTTCCTCCGTAAACCCCTCCTCCGGCACTCTCGGCCCATAGCTACTAGTCCATATTGGCAAGGTCCATGGAGGTCTCTGAGATCACATACCAACTTTCAATATCCCAACATGTGTGCCCAGAATCTATCTGGGTCTAAAATCAGTAAAATCGGTAATAAAACCATGTCTAGAGCTCGGCCCAATCGAGTCTAGGATCATCTCATGTAATAGTGTGAAAAGCCAATCATTTAATCCCTTTTTACTTCAAGAATATCTATTAAACAGGTTTCAAAATCCATTTATAGCCGATAATAACTGAAAATGGGCCCTCAAGGCCATGCAAAGTGAGAAAACCAATGATAGTTAGGCCCGTAACTATGTAGTAGTAATAAATCAATGCAGAAAAGCTCTTTTCATGATGATGATATGCTCAGATACAATTTACATCTCAATATCAACCTATTGGCCCTGCACAGGCTTAATCTAATCTACAACATAGATAACCAGCTATCAATCGTGAATTAATATTAGGGACTCACGGACATTTCCCAAATATCCCACCAACTATGGTCCAAAGGCATAATCAAAGGACACTCAAGGTCATTGTCACGACCCAATTTCTTGGTCATGATGGTACCTACAACCCCCAGTAGGCGAACCAATCCCCGTAGCCCGGAATGGTTAGTAGTGGGCTACCTTCTAACAATTTAAGCGGAAGATTTGATACATAAGTGGAAGCAAGGTCATAATGAGAAGAAAATAGATACAAGAGAGATATAAACAAGCGGAATCTAAACCAACCCAAAACCTGGTATCAAAGCGTATAAGAGCCGAACTACATCAGGAGTACAAAGGTCCAAAAGAAATATACATGTACACAAGCTATCTCCGAGTAATGACAGATTACAGAATATACAAAAGATAAACTAAGTCAAGCTCTGAATGCCAAGAGCTCACCCTCAGCCTGGATGATCCAAAAATAGCACCCCGCACGAGTCTCCGCCGCTCTATCTGCGATGGCCCACACTAGGATCTTCACCAGAAGATGCAGAGGGTAGGGTGAGCACCAAATGCGAAGCATAAAGTACCCAGTAGGTATCATAGGTCGACTGGGCATATATAAAGTAAAAGAGGAATAGCAGACAGGGTAGAAACAATCAGTCACAGAAATCAACGAAAATATACACAGGATATAGCCCAGAGGGAAGACAACAGAAGGCAACATACAAGGCTAGCAAATAGAATATATATACACACAACAGGCATAGGTGAAAGTAAGGACGACGCACCTGGGATCCTCGCAAAATAGTATATATGTAAATAAGTTCTAAAAATGGGTGGCATACCGATAACCTCAAGTATAAGGAAATGGGAGAGAAGAATAAAGGTATACATGCTCGACATACAGGAGTTAATACCCAATCTAGTCATACAAACTCAATCCAGGAACTCACAACCTTAGTAATCACACTCATACTCGACCGTAACAGGGAACGATATCGGAATAAAGTGACAGAGTCTACCTATAGTCCCTCGGCCGCCCATACAACCGAGGAACGCAATCAAGTGAAAATAAACCCTCCGGCATCCCATACTACTAGATCGTACAATCAACACACAGCAAACAAGGGTGGTATCTGAAACAATAAATGATATGATGCATGAAAACCTCAGGGTGAAATAGAACCTCTGTATGTACCTCCTCCGGTGCTGATTGGGCCCAGCAGGAAGGTTCCATGGAAGGACACAGCCCGTATACATTTACTCCACCGTATACCCTCCCCCAAGCACACGCAGCCCAAAGCCTCAGGCTTGGAGTGGCAAGGTCCATGGACGTCCTGAACCCCATACTAAAACTTAAAATCAAAACGTGTCCTCCAGAATCGAGTCCGGGTTCAAGCCAGTGGATAAGTCTCAAATATGCATGCCTAGACCCCGTCTAGGACTAAAACAGTGAAAAAGATGTGTCAAAAACCCTTCCAAGGGTGCCCAAGCACAACCGGGTCTAAAACATTAGTAAGAATATCTCAGATGCTCCACCCGGCAGAGCCTGATATCATTCCAAATCAGTAAGGAAACTAATCTAGCACTCCGACTAGCAATAGTAGTAAATCATGATAAAACCATATCTTTAACCTTATTTTACCCCAAGAAGATCCACGTATCAAGTTAAATCATTTCCAAATCCAATTTCATCAAAAATGGGCCCCCGAGGCCATGCAAGGTTTAGAAAAATTAGTTTCCGTAGGCCCGAAGCCAAAAACCATAATAAAACATGGAAAAACCTCTTTATATGCATGGAAATGATATGATCAACCCAAATAGCTGCCCGGTACCTCACAGTCAACCTAACGGGCCTGTACAGGCTCCAAAGCTACTCAGCAAGCATAACCAGCCTAGAAGGATATTTCTATGTCCGGGACTCACGGACATTCCCAATAATCCAACCTTTTATGTTCCAGAGTCAACAAGACCTCACGGGGTCATAAGGGTAATAAATGTATCAACTAATACGAATACTATACACAACGGAGGAAAGAAATAGGACGAATCATGGAAAAGAGGTCAAGGTATGTGGTACCAACCTAATAACCCAACCCAAGGATGCCAACTAGTACAATTTTACTCGATATATGCGAAGTCTAGGGAGTTAGGCAATAACTTACCTGTCGTTCGATGGCAAGATCCGAGAATGACGATATCCAAGGCCGAGCTACTCCAAGAAGCTCCGAACGAGAATAAAACTATCAAATTCATGAATACAATGTTAAGACGAGTCTAACGATACCCATATTGCTACAATTGTAGTCGGGTCGATATCCAGGTCAAAAGTGAGCCCGCGAGGCTCGCAACCCAAAACCAAAAACGAAAAGAACCCCGATGAGCCCAATGATGCCAAGAAGGCATGCTCCAAATTTGAACACAATTGGACAAGGGAAGGGCACCAAAATAGCCCGCCGAAGTTGGGGATTAAAGAATGGAAATTTCGAAAATAAAAATGGAAATTGGGCAAGAATTACTTACCAAAACGACGGAAAATTAGCCCAAGACAGATAAAACTTCACACCCACAAACATGCACAAGCTTAGGGGGCAGAATCTATTACAAAATCCAAGCTTTGGATGAGCATCAATGGAGGAATTAAGAGAAAAATCAAAGAAGGCAAGTTGGGGAAGATGACTTACCAAGAGGCAAAGTACTATGGATAATCGACGAACAAATAATTTTCCAAGGTTTAGAACTGAATTGGAGCAAAATGGTGGAGAGAATTTTGAGTTTTAGAGTGAGAAAAGTGAGGAGAAGGGCTAGAAAAAGACGAAATGACAACAATAAATAGTTGTTGTCCGCGGCTAATTTTCTGCACTTTTTAGAAAACTTGACGGGGCATTCCGGGCACAATCGGAAACCGATATTCAAAAACCAATAGTGCTAATAGAGTGGAAAAATGATGTTCCAGACTCAACGGAATCGACGAAAGTTCCATAAGAGGTTGTTTCGCAAAAATATTGACCCAAGTCAACACTAACGAAAAGGAACTCAAAGGATCAAAATAAGTCTGACTCACCCGGAACCCGAACCAACCATCTTTCTATCCCAAACTCAACATTCCGGAGCTGATGGAATCATCGAATTTCAAATATGACACTTTGATCATCGAAAGTCACACGAATTTACACTTTCAACTCCAAATGGCCTGAAAACTGAGAAAATCACACAAAACCCACACTAGAAGTTCTCAGGCCTCAACTAAAGGTACAACTAGACCAAACTCATCGCTCCGGAGCTAACGGAACTATCAGAATTCAATTCTGAGCACGTTAGCTAATAATGTTGAATAAATTCAATGATATTCTAAGTTTAAAGCTCTAAAACAGGCAAACGGCTAGAACGACCAAACAAATGACCAGGGCACCGAACTATCGGTCCCAGCAAGCCATAAATGACTTGGGGACGCTACAGGAAGGCTCTAACAGTGCAATAAATGCAAAAATGTGAAGATGACCAAAAGGTTCATCACATCATCCATTATTAAAAAGACTTTCGTCCTCGAAAGTCAAGAAGAAGGGAGGACTTGAAGGCTCGAACAACTGTGGATACTGAGCAAGCAACTCACTCTCGGTCTCCCAGGTAGCCTCCTCGATCGGACGATGCCTCCACTGCACTTTCACAACCGGAGTCTCCCTAGATCTCAACCTCCTGATATCTCTCGCCAGAATAGCTATCGGCTCCTCAACAAATGATAAACTCTCATCCAACTGAACCGAATCCCAATGCAACACATGAGACTCATCAAGCACATACCGGTGCAACATCAAAACATGGAAAATTGGGTGAACAACTAAAAACATCGGAGGCAAGGCTAACATGTAGGCAATACTACCAACCCTCTGTAGAATCTCAAACGGCCCAATAAACCTGGGGCTAAGCTTGCCATGCCGACCAAATCTCATCACGCCCTTCACGGGCGATACTCGGAGGAAAACCAGATCACCAACACTGAACTCCAAGGCAGGAAGTCTATGATCAGCGTAGCTCTTCTTCCTACTCTGGCTGCTCTAAGTCTGTCCTGGATCAAACGGACTCGGTCCAAGGAATCTTTAAGTAAATATGTACCCTACGGTCTGAACTCTAACCTATTAAACCAACCAATGGGCGACCTGCAATGCCTACCATACAAAGCCTCGAAAGGTGCCATGTCAATACTCGAATGAAAGCTATTATTATACGCATAATCAGCCAATGGCACAAACTGATCCCATGAACCTCCAAAGTCAAGAACACAAGCCCGAAGCATGTCCTCCAGGACCTGAATAGTCCTCTCGGACTGGCCATCTGTCTGAGGGTGGAAAGCAGTACTAATTTGAACCTCCGTACCCAAATCCCTCTATATAGCTCTCCAGAACTGGGATGTGAACCGAGTGCCACGATCTGAAATAATAGAAGTTGGGACCCCATGCAACCGTACAATCTCGCGAATGTAGATTTGAGCTAACCTCTCTGCCCGTATGAAGTCTGAACTGGCAAGAAATGTGCTGACTCAGTTAGCCTATCAATGATCACCCAAATGGAGTCAAACCCCCGAGTAGTACGAGGCAAACCAACAACAAAGTCTATAGTAATACCTTCCCACTTCCACTCAGGAATGGGAAGTCGCTGTATCAAACCACCCAATCTCATATGCTCGAACTTCACCTGTTGACAGTTCAAGCATCGAGATACGAACTCTACCACGTCCTGCTTCATACCACTCCACCAGTAAAGTTATCTCAGGTCTCTATACATCTTCGCTACGCTAGGATGGATAGAGTATCTGGAATAAAGTGCCTCACGGAGTATCAACTGTATTAAATCACCAACTCTCGAAACACAAAGTCGACCCTTAAACCTCTGAATCCCATCAGATCCCAAGGTAGCCCGGCTGGCCTCACCTCGAACCACTTAATCACGAAGGTCACATAAACTCTGATCCTCAAATTGTCGGCTCTGAATCTGATCAACTAGAGTAGAATGAACCTCAACACTAGCAAGAACTCTGCTGGGATCCGATAAGTCAAGCCTAACCAAATGGTTAGCCAAGGACTGGATTTCCAAGGCCAACGGTCGCTCAGAAGCTAAAAGTGAAGATAGGCTGCCCATATTCACCGCCTTCTGACTCAAGGCATCCGCTACCATGTTTTCCTTGCCCAGATGGTATAAAATAGTGAAAATATAGTCCTTCAGCAACTCAATATATCTCTTTTGTCTCGAGTTCAACTCGTGCTGACTCGTAATGTACTGAAGACTATGATGGTCGGTGAATATCTCACAATGAACTCCATATAGATAGTGCCTCCAGATCTTGAGCGCGAAGACTGCCACTGCCAACTCTAAGTCGTGAGTGGGGTAGTTGCGCTCATGAACCTTCAGCTACCTCGACGCATATGTTATCACTCGACCCTGCTACAACAACACACAACCAAGACTGACCCCTGAAGCATCACAATACACGGAGAAACACTGACCCTCAACCGACAAAGTCAAAACTAAAGTTGAAGTTAATAAGGCCTTAAGCCTCTGGGAGTTATCCTCGCACTGATCAGACCACTGAAATGGAACATCCTTCCTAGTGAGCATAGTCAAGGGTGTTGCTATGGAAGAAAGTTCCTCAATGAACTTTTTGTAATACCCGGCTAACCCAACAAAGCTGCGAACCTCGGTAGGAGTAGTAGGTCTAGGCCAATCACGAACTACAGAAATCTTACCCGGGTTAACTCTAATCCCATCCTTAGACACCACATGCCCTAGGAATGCAACTGACTCTAACCAAAACTCACACTTTAATAACCTGGCATAAAGTCGATGATCTCTCAAATTCTGAAGTACAGTCCTCAAGTGCTGCTCATGCGCATATTTACTCCTCGAGTATACCAGGATGTCATCAATAAAGACTATCACGAACATATCCAAGTACGGGCTAAGCACCCTATGCATTAAATCCATGAAGGTTGCGGGGGGATTAGTCAACCCAAAAGACATCACCAGGAACTCAAAGTGGCCGTAACGTGTCCTGAATGTTGTCTTAGGGATGTCCTCCGCCCTAATTCTCAATTGATGGTAGCCGAACATCAAAACAATCTTAGAAAACATGGCAGAACCCTGAAGCTGATCAAATAAGTCATCAATCCAGGGCATCGGATACTTATTCTTCATTGTCACCTTATTCAACTGTCGATAATCAATACACATATGAATCGACCCATCCTTCTTCTTCACGAAGAGAACAGGAGCACTCTAAGGAGACACACTCGGTCTAATAAACCCCTTAGCTAACAAATCTTGGAGCTGCTCCTTAAGCTCTTTCAACTCAGCAGGAGCCATACGATAGGGAGGAATAGAAATGGGCATGGTGCCTGGCTCTAACTCAATGGAGAAATCAATATCCCTCTCAGGTGGAAGGCCTGGCAGGTCGGTAGGAAACACATCTAGGAAGTGTCTAACCACAGGAACAGACTCAGGAGATGAAGGGTTAGCACTAGTATCTCGGACATATGCTAGATAAGTTAAACACCCATGGGAAATCAACTTCTTAGGTTAAAGGCAGAAGATGATCCCAGATGGTGCGCGGCTGACAAAACCCTACCACACAATCAGGGATACACCGAGCACGACGATAGTAATGGTCTTGGCATAATAATCCAAAACCGCACGGTCAGGGGATAACCAGTCCATGCCCAGTATCACATCAAAATACAACATATCAAGTATCATCAGGTCAGCCCAAGTATCTAAATCACCAACAGATATCACACAGGATCTCACAATTCGATCCACTACTAAAGAATCTCCTACTGGGGTTGAAACAGAAACAGGCACAGACAATGGCTCACTAGCCAACCCCAAACAAGGCAGAAAGTACGCAGATATATATGAACAAGTGGATCGAGGATCAAACAAAGCATAGGTTGGCTGACGGCATACAGAAATCGTACATGTGATCACAACATCCGAGGCTTCTGCCTCCAGTCTTCCAGGGACCGCATAGAACTGACGAAGATCTCCACCTGCCCGACCGCCATCCCTACCACATGCTCTTCCACGTGGGGCACCACCCCTAGCTTGACCACCACCTCTCTAGCCAGAGGATGAACTGCTCGCAGCAGCTCGGTTGGCTGAACTGTACCCTACTGGGGGCAATCTCTAGCAAAGTAACCAACCACACTACAAGTATACCAAGCCCCTGATAAACTACTCGGTCAGGATAAACCAGCAGAACCTGAATGGCCACCACGGCCTGATGCCCCAAAATCTATACCTCTCAATGGCTGACCACTGTGACCTCGTTGACTGCTCTGACCCTGCTCAAACTGAGAACCAGAAACCTGAAGTGAGGCCTGTACCGGTCGGCTAGACTGACTCTGATGCTGTTACAGCTGATAACTTCGGCCCCACTAGCCTGAACCTCTACCACTATGCCTAGAACCACTGTAACCACCCTGATGTCGAGGCCTCTTATTTCTGGCCCCAGTGTCATGACGACGTAAATCCTCAACTATGCAGGCATAGTCTGCAATGGCCTGGAATGACCGATCTCTAGCAACCAATATCTCTGCAAGCTCTCTAAACTCTCTCTATAGACCCCAAATAAATCTACGGACTTTGTCGGCCTCAGTAGGCATAATCATGGTTCCAAACGGAGCAAGCTGATGGAACCGGGTCTCATACTCTGAGACGGTCATGGTATCCTGAGAAAGTCTAGTAAACTCCTCCCTCTGACGCTCTCGGTCGCTCTGTGGCAAGAACTTGGCCATAAAGGCCTCACAAAACTCAGACCAGGTCAAGGAAGGTGATGTAGAAGGCCTGCAAGCAACCTGGGCCCTTCGCCATAACTTCGCTGGACCCTCCAGCTGATATGAAGTGTAGCCAACCCCGTCAGTCTCTAATAAGCCCAAATGGTGCAACATCTCCTCACAGGTAGTGATAAAGTCATATGGGTCCTAACCTGATGTACCAGTGAATCTCGGCGATGCCAATCTCAGAAACCTACCCAAGGCCATCTGCTTTGTCTCTGTCATAGTAGGGCGAGGAGCAAGAGGCTGGGCAACCGATGGAACTAGAACAATCTCAGCACGGGGAGCCGCAGTAGCAGGCTGCGATCCTGAACTCTGAACACTCAGGGCTGCCCCCTGAGTGGATGTCTGGGCTGTCTCAGAAGGACGCTCCCCAATCATACCCAATAGCTGAAGTAACAAACCCTAAATATCTGAAGACTGAGCTGGGGCTGAAGCTGGCACAGAAACTGATATTGGAACTGGTACTGGAGCTGGTGGTGCTTGAGCTGTCCCCGAGCCCACATGCCGCTGCTCTGGAGCTAACTCTGGCTCGTAGTCATATTCAGGCTCTATATCCACTCTAGCAGCTCTAGCAGGCTGCTCTGGGGCGCCCTCGACCCCTACCTCTACCCTGGCTACCACTCCGGCTCCTAGCAGGAGTCGGAGGTGCAGGGGCAGGAGGCTCTACTCTGCTAGAAGCTGAAGATCTTATACGAACCATCTGTGGAAGAGTGAACCAGAATAAGTGAGATTTCTAGAAACCTTCAAGGATACTACGCATGAAAGAGGAACAAGAACAGTCTATTTTCCTAAGATTTCACTATAGCCTCCCAAAGATTGAGTACGGACGTCTCTACCCTGATCCGCCGTACTCTACTAGACATTGGCTCTTATACAGATGACATCGGTGAACCTAGAGCTCTGATACCAAGCTATCACGACCCAATTTCTCGATCATGATAGCACCTACAACCTCCCAATAGGTGAACCAATCCCTGTAGCCCGTAACGGTTAGTAGTGGGCTACCTCGTAACAGTTTAAGCGGAAGACTCGATACACAAGCGGAAGAAAGGGCATCATGAGAAGAAAATAGATACAAGAGAGATATAAACAAGTGGAATCTAAACCAACCCAAAACCTGGTATCAAAGCGTATAAGAGCCGAACTACATCAGGAGTACAAAGGTCCAAAAGAAATATACATGTACACAAGTCGTCTCCGAGTAATGACAGAGTACAAAATATACAAAAGTTAAACTAAGTCAACCTCTAAACTCCAAGAGATCACCCTCAGCCTGGATGGTACAAAAAAAGCACCTCACATGAGTCTCCGATGCTCTATCGGCAATGGCCCACACTAGGATCTGCACCAGAAGAGTCAGAGGGTAGGGTGAGCACCAAATGCAAAGTATAAGGTACCCAGTAGGTATCATAGGCCGACTGGGAACATATAAAGTAAAAGAGCTATAATAGACAGGGTAGAAACAATCAGTCACAAAAATCAATGAAAACATACACAGGATATAGCCCAGAGGGAAGACAACAGAAGGCAACATACAAGGCTAGCAAATAGAATATATATACACACAACAGGCACAAGTGAAAGTAAGGACGATGCACCTGGGATCCTCGCAAAATAGTATATATGTAAATAAGTTCTAACAATGGGCGGTATACCAGTAACCTCAAGTATAAGGAAATGGGAGAGAAGAATAAAGGTAGCCATGCTCGACATACAGGAGTTAATACCCAATCTAGTCATACAAACTTAATCCAGGAACTCACAACCTTAGTAATCACACTCATACTTGACCATAATAGGGAACGATATCGGAATAAAGTGACAAGAGTCTACCTACAGTCCCTCGGCCGCCCATACAATTGAGGAACGCAATCAAGTGAAAATAAACCCTCCGGCATCCCATACAACTGGAGCATATAATCAACACACAACAAACAAGGGTGGTATCTCAAACAATGAATGATATGATGCATGAAAACCTCAGGGTGAAATATAACCTCTATATGTACCTCCTACGATGTCGATTGGGCCCAACAGGCAGGTTCCATAGAAGGACACAACCTGTGTACCTCTATTCAACCGTATACCCTTCCCCCTTGCACACGCAGCCCAAGGCCTCAGGCTCGGAGCGGCAAGGTCCATAGAGGTCCCAGACCCCACACTAAAACTCAAAATCAAAACGTGTCCTCCGAAATTGAGTTCGGGTTCAAGCCAGTGGCTAAGTCTCAAATATGCATTCCTAGACCCTGTCTAGGACTAAAACAGTGAAAAAGATGTCACAAAAACCCTTCCAAGGGTGCCGGAGCACAACCGGGTCTAAAATAGTAGTAAAAATATCTCAAATGCTCGAGCCGACCGAGCCTAATATCATTTCAAATCAGTAAGGAAACTCACCTAGCACTCCGACCCAATCGAGTCTAGCAATAGTGGTAAATCATGATAAAACCATATCTTTAACCTTCTTTTACCCCAAGAAGATCCACGTATCAAGTCAAATCATTTCCAAATCCAATTTCATCAAAATGGGCCCCCGAGGCCATGCAAGGTTTAGAAAATTAGTTTCCGTAGGCCCGAATCCAAACACCATAATAAAACGTGGAAAAACCTCTTTATTTGCATGGCAATGATATGATCAACCCAAATAGCTTCCCTGCAACTCACAATCAACCTAACGGCCCTGCACAAGCTCTGAAGCTACCCAGCAAGTATAACCAGCCTAGAAGGATATTTCTATGTTCGGGACTCGCGGACATTCCCAATAATCCCACCTTCTATGTTCCAGAGTCAACAAGACCTCACGAGGTCACAAGGGTAATAAATATATCAACTAATAGGAATACTACACCAAAAAGAGGAAAGAAATAGGATCAATCATGGAAAAGCGATCAAGGTCTGTGGTACCAACCTAATAACCCAACCCAAGGATGCCAACTAGTACAATTTTACCCGATATATGTGAAGTCTAGGGAGTTAGGTCGTAACCTACCTGTCGTCCGACGATAAGCTGCGGGAACGACGATATCCGAGGCTGAGCTGCTCCAAGAAGCTCCAAATGAGAATCAAACTATCAAATTCATGAATAAAATATTAAGACGAGTCTAACAATACCCATATTGCTACAATTGTAGCTGGGTCGATATCCAGGTCATAAGAGAGCCCGCGAGGCCCGCAGCCCAAAACCAAAAATAAAAAGAACCGCGATGACCCATACGATGCCAAGAAGGCATGATCCAAATTTGAGCACAATTGGACAAGGGAAGGGCACCAAAAAATCCCGCCCAAGTTGGGGATTAAAGAATGGAAATTTCGAAAATAAAAATGGAAATTGGGCAAGAATTACTTACCAAAATGATGGAAAATCAGCCCAAGACGGATAAAACTTCACACTCACGAACATGCACAAACTTATGCGGCAGAATCTATCACAAAATCCAAGCTTTGGATGAGCATCAATAGAGGAATTAAGAGAAAAACCGAAGAAGGCAAGTTGGGGAAGATGACTTACCAAGAGGCGAAGAACTACGGATAATCGATGAACAATTAATTTTCCAAGTTTAGAACTAAATTAGAGCAAAATGGTGGAGAGAATTTTGAGTTTTAGAGTGAGAAAAGTGAGAAGAAGAGCTGGAAAAAATGAAATGACAGCAATAAATAGCTGTTGTCCGCAGCTGATTTTCGGCACTTTTTAGAAAACTCGATGGGGCATTCCGGGCACAATTGGAAACCAATATTCAAAAACCAATAGTGCTAATAGAGTGGAAACAATATTCAGGACTCAACAAAATTGACAAAACTTTCATACGAGGTCATTTTGGAAAATGTTGACCCAAGTCAACACTAATGAAAAGGAACTCAAAGGCTCGAAATGAGTCTGACTCACCCGGAACCAGAACCAACCATCTTCCCATCCCAAACTCAACATTTTGGAGCTGATGGAATCATTGGATTTTGAATCTGACACTCCGATCATCGAAAGTCACCTGAAATTTCACTTTCAACTCTAAATGGCCTGAAAACTGAGAAAACCACACAAAACCCGTATCGGAAGTTCTCACGCCACAACTAAAGGTCCAACTAGACCAAACTCATCGCTCCGGAGCTAACAGATTTGTCAGAATTCAATTTTGAGCATGTTAGTTAAGAATGTTGACTAAAGTCAACGATATTCTAAGTTTAAAGCTCTAAAATAGGCGAACGGCTAGAACGACCAAATGAATGACTAGGGCACCAAACTACCGGTCCCAGAAAGCCATAAATGACTTGAGGCCGCTACAGGAAAGCTCTTGCAGTGCAATAAATATAAATTGCGAAGATAACCGAAAGGGTCATCACAGCCGTAAGGGGTAATACTACCATACTAACTCAAATGCTAAAGCATAAGAAATAAGAACGAACAAAAAGAAAGTTGACCAGGTCTGGGGTGCCAACCTAGTAAACCCAACTCAAGAATGCTAAATCGTATAATTACATTCTATATAGGCAAAGTCTAAGATAGGTAAGCCATAATCTACCTGGCATCTAACGAAAAAATTGCTAGAAAGTCATTGCTCGAGCCCAAACTGCTCTGAGAAGCCCGAATAATGATCAAACTATCAAAAGCATAATCTACTCATCAATACAAAGTTAATGATACCCATAATTCTAATAATTATCTAGGTCAAGAATCCGGGTCAAAAATGGACCCATGGGCCCCATAACTCAAAATTGAAAACATAAGTTACCATGAGGTTCCCAACGCTTCCAAGAACACATGCTCAGAAATTGAGCGTAATACGGGTAATAAAAGGGCCTAAAACAGCCCAGAGATGAAGAGGAATTAAGATGCAAAAACTTTACATAAATCAAAAACAACAATGGAGAGTAACGTACCACGGAGGGAGGGAAAAAGGTATACAAGGTAAAATATGCTTCCCAATGAATGAATACTCTCGAAAATGCAATTAAAACCCAAGAACCAACTCAAAGTTAAGTTAAGAACCACAATGGAAGCTTAGCCATGGATATGGAGAAATTGGAGAATAGGGGCTTACCAAATCGAAGGAGGAAATGATAAAAACCACCAATCGATGAATTCGCACGGCTAAGATATGATTTTGCACAAGTTTTTGGTGTGAGAAATGGTTTAGAGTGAGAGGGGAAATGAGAAATTTAGGCCAAAAATTCGAGGAGACAAGTTTTTATATTGCAAAACACAGAGCAACGCGATCGCGGTCACTAGGCGCGATTGTGCTAAAGGAGAAGTAGGAGCACTGGCATGATTGCGGTCCCCAGACATGATCATGTTGAAGGAGAAACAAGGGCACCAGTGTAATTGTGGTGCCCAGGTAGGATTGCGCTAAAGAAGAAAAGCGCCAAAGGCGTGATCGTGGTACTCTTCTGCGATCGCGCTGAGCACTACTCAGCTGCAGAAAAACCAGCTATTTAGAGATACTCCCACGGGGGTTCTGAGCATAATCAAAACCTGGTTCATGCAAACCAAACATGTAACTTGAGGGGAAATGACATTCGGACTCAACGAAATTGAAGAAACATCTGTACGAGGTCATTTCGATGAAATATTGACCCAAGTCAACACTTACAAATCTCAACCGAAGACCCAAAATGAGCCCGACTGACCTGAGACCCAAACCAACCACCTACCCAGCCCAAACTTGACATTTTAGAGCTGATGGAACCGTCAAATCTCAAATCTGATGCCTCGATCATTAAAAGTTGACCAAAGTCAAACTCTAAATTCCAATTGGCCTAAAATCTCAGAAAGTGAGATAAAACTATACCAAAAGCTCTTAGGCCCTGACCAAGGGTCCAACTAGGTCAAAACTCAGGCTTCAAAGATAACAGAACTGTCGGAATTCGATTCCGAGCACGTTTGCTAAGAATATTGACTGAAGTCAATGATTTCCTTAGTTAAAGCTCTAAAATAGAGAAAGGGTTATAAAGACCAAATGAACGGCTCAGGCACTAAACCACCAATATCAGCAAGTCATAAATGACTTGGAGCTGCTATAGGTAAGCCTTAACAGTACAAAGAAAGCAAAAATGCAAACATGATTACATTTTCTGAATTGTAATCATGTTTATGCTTTGTAGTAGCTTATAATTCCCCACCCTCTTTACTACGAACTACGTTTGACCTGAATTCTCAAGAATGAGATACGTAGGCAGCCTGTGTCAGCTTCAGTCAACCCCTTAGAAAAATCTATCTTCCCCTTTTTATCTTGAACTACGTGATGACCTGAATTCTCAAGAATGAGATACATAGGAGGCCTTTGTCGGCTTTGGTCACCCCTTTATTTATCTCTTATATTCTCCCCACTGTGAGTGTGGGAACTACATTTGACCTAATTCCTGTGTCAACGAGATACGTAGGAGCCACAATGGCTCAGTCATATTACCCTAGGAAATGGAAACTAGGCAGAATTTTTGAGAAAAGAATCTCGAAAATTCAAAAGGAAAAGATCGTTCTCCAACAAATCAGAATTTAAATTGTACCAAAGAGCAACTGAAGTGAATTTTGAGAAAAAGATCTCATAATCCCCACAGAGTGTCAAATTTCTTATCAATGGGATGAGATTCATTATGACACCTTTAACTGGGGCAGAAATTTTGAGGAAGACCTCAAAATTTCAACCAAGCTTCGTTTGAGAGTTTAGAAAAACAAACTCTAAAATGCCTCAGCACCAAGAGATAAGGGTCTACTATAGAAATCTCCAATTGTGACAAAAGTTTGAGCTGGACTAGTCCCCAACTATGCCAGATTTCTCGAAAGATCATTCTCAAATTCTCCAGCTAGGATATTAAAAATTCTCTAGAGCTTTCCAGCAGCATGTTACATATGTCAAGGCCTCAAATGAAGGTCATTCGTGCATGACATGATAGTATTAGCAGAGATATTTTCAAACCATTTCTTCAAAATCGCTATCTTTACAAATTAATTTGTTCCATTATAATTTGACTTTGTCTTACATCTACTGTGACCCATAGAGTCAAAAATGACAAACAACCTAGGATGGCAAAGAAAGAAGCAGCAGATCGAAGGAGGTCGACACAGATCAATTTCACCAAAAAATACTAATAATTTTTCTGTGGATGGAGGTTATCCTAAGAAGTGTTAGGAATTGGTAAAAATCCCTCATTATTCAGCATATTCAAAGCAATACGATGAAATTAAGCTTCCAACATCGGCAACAAAGAGTTGAATTAATGGGAAGGGGCCGAAGGATATCAGAGATCACAATGAACACACGATGTTCGAAAGCGGTATTTATAGTTATCCCTAGATACGGGTTCAACCATTCATTTACATTCAGAATAACCCTTTGTTTATCTGTCTACCTCGAAAAGAGGAGGAAAGCTTGCAAGCAAAGTTATTTTGATTAACATTATGAATACTTTCTTTAAAGTTTTTCTTAAATTTGACTATGGTCACTAGTAAAAGCAATATTGTGTCTACTAATCGTTTGCCTTGAAGCGCAAGTACACACAATGGAATCAACGTGATAATACAAATGCTAAATGTGATTTTTTATGACAATTACCAAGAAGAGCCATTTACAGGTTTATGTTTCTCACAAGGACCAACATCTGCAAACCGCCTCATGGGCTTTATCTTATCAACCCAACACTTCTAAGTCACAACAATGGGAATGCACAAATCATGGCACTTCTAAGTAGCAGCAACGGGAATCCGTAAGGTGTCTAAGTCAAAGCAACGGGAATGCATAAATCTCAACACTTCTAAGTCACAACAATGGAAATGTGCAAAGTGTTCAAGTCACAGCAACGGGAATGTGCAAATCATGGTACTTCTAAGTCGCAGCAATGGGAATGCGCAAGGTGTCTAAGTCACAGCAATGGGAATGCAAATCATGGCACTTCTAAGTCACAATAATGGGAATGCGCAAGGTGTCTAAGTCAAAATAACGGGAATGCGCATCACACTTCTAAGTTGCAGCAATGGGAATGCGCAAATCATGGTACTTCTAACCAATGATAATGCGCACTGGATACAACACATGCCATCCAGGATAAGGAAAGCATATAGTCTAAAAGAGGTCTATAATTCACCATCTAAAATCGGACGATGAACTAAGTTTCTAAGAAGTTGACAAACCAAAGGTTGTCTGTAAGCCACAGCTATGTCTAAAATGGGATAGTGTGCAAGATTACCCAAGATTGTACAACCCAAGAGTTATCTGTAAGATGCAACGATATTTGAAACCGGATAGTGTGCAATATTAGCTAAGAATTGGTAGTTCAAGGGTAATTCATAAGTCGCAACAATATTCAAAGGTTGATAAATGTGCAAGACTACCAAAAATCAATAGTCCGAGGGTTATCTATAAGTCGTGTCATATCCAAATTGATTATGTGAAGGACTATCCAAAGGCTAACAACTCAAAGGGAAATTTGTAAGTCGCTATACATCCAAGATCAGATAAAATTGTAGGATTACGCAAAAACTGATAATGTGAAGGACATCTGTAAGCTGCCTCTATCCAAAGTCGGATGATGTACAAGATTACTTGAATGCTGATGATTCGAGAAACATCTGTAATCCGCTTCTATCCAAAAATCGGATGATGTACAAGATTAATTGAGGTTTGACAATTCAAGGGATATCTATAAGTTGAATCGATACGAAAGAGGCGCAAGACTTACCCAAAGTCCTATGCAAAGATTATCACTGATAGCCGAGATGGCTATCATATCAGATACTATTACAAGTGGTCGCGAAGACCATCATATTCCATGGCGAAGAAGGTCATCACATTTCAAGAATCATCACGCTTAATTATCGCGAAGGCAATTATGTCTGACAGCCGCGAGACCTATTATGTTTATTATCACAAAGTTGTTACAAATGGCTACGAAGGACACACTTTGATATTGGGTCAACCCCCATAAGTGGTCTATATATTTTCTTGCCCACTCGAGGGCTTATACTTAAACTATGTTGGGTCATCCACCCCATAAGTGGCATATTCATGTGGTGATATCCACCTTTCTTTGGTAGATTTATATATATGCCAATATGTTGCTGCTTTGCTAGTTTGGGTCATCTGCCCTAAAAGTGATCATTAGGATAACTTTGTCTCTATGAGATGCATATTATCAAGCCATCCACCTCATTACAGTTGGATTAATATCGAGATATCCACCTCATTACAGTTGGATTAATATCGAGCCATCCACCTCATTACATATGGATTAATATCGAGCTATCCACCTTGTTATAGTTGGACTAATATCAATCCATCCACCTCATTATAGTTGGATTATCAACACTTGTAAGTTGCAAAGACAAGAATGCTCAAAGTGTTCAAGTCACAGTAATGAGAATGCGTAGGCAACCGCAAAATTATCATATACTGCAAAACATTATTTCTCCTTGTAACAGGTACCAGAAAAGAAAGCATCTCCACTTGAGCAGATAGTATACACAAATATCTTAAGAGACACTACCTCTCTATTTACATGATATTTTCTACTAACAAATATTGTTCCAAATATTATCGAGAGCATCCGAGAGGATAAAATTCTCAAAACAAAATAACAGGTGCGAACTACGCAAAAAAGGACATCGCAAACACAAAACTTATTCTTAATAAACTGGGACATAGTCCAAGGAAGAGGTATGACAAAGAAACTATCTCTCTATTGGAATTATGTTACCACTAATAATCTTATTTTGAAATGTTTCCAAGAGCATCCGAGAGGATGAAATTCTCAAAACAAAACCACAGGTGCAGACGACACCAAAAAGGATGCAGCACAACATGAAACTTTTTCTTAGTAGCGAACTAGGACATAGTCTAGAAAGTAATATCAAACTTTTTGGACGTGAGTTGAGGATCGATTTCCACTTCAATCAAACCACACCTCTATCAGAAGGCATGTGGGTATTTCTTATTATTTCAGTTTTGGTTTCGCATTCAGAGAAATTTCTGAACTCACTCTGCAAAGCAATATCTTTTTTCTTTAAATTCGGTGACAATACACCCGAGTTTTGAAAATTATGTCCAATTAAATTCTTGCTTATGGGTGTGAAGCATGCCACATTCATAGTTGAGAGGTTGCAAGCCTCTTTTTCATAACTCAATTATTTGTCACTCATCCTGAACCAAAGGTGGTCTTAAACATAAAAATTACCTTTTCCACCAATTTAGTCAAACTACAAGCAGTCTGATTTCCTAAGTCCTGGGATATGTAGGCGGGCTCTATGTTGAAAACTCAGCTGCATTCCAAACTCCCCCCCAATCCTCTTACTCCTCAACTTTTTAGTTTCTCCATAATCTGAAGTCGGGATAATTTGGAACGCTTTAAAAATCGTGCGTAAAATCAAACATCTTGAACTACAAGTGGCTTGAATTCTCATATAACCTGAGATATGTAGGAAACCCGATACTAGGGTTCGACTATAATTTCCTCAAATTCATGCTAAAGCCAACTGCTTCCAAGAGATGAACTAGTGGTCGGACAAAATTGGGGTTGTTAATTCACCCAAACAGAGGGACAGTTGTTGACACCCAATTTTTGCCCTCCACTATCAGATTAATTATTGAGCTTTTAAATTTTGAATAATTTTTAATAACTAATTTTGTAATTAAAAGAATATTTCAAAAATTAATTTCGGAGAATATTCTATAATTTTCATGAATAAATATACGTCTACGTATATTCATAATATATATATAGATGTATATTATTTTGTGAGTTTTGATAGATATTCAAAAGTTTTTTTCTAAATTTAATGCAAAATATTCTAAAATTGTCCATTTTGGTCAAAATAACTTAACCAAAAAATAAATTGTGAAATTGGTGTTTTATAAATGCATAATTAAATATGTGGAAAAATAGTTATTTTAGTTGTTTTTAATAATAAAAAATCAATTAATTAATAGTATTTGTCTCTATACAAATTACGGCCTGATTTCTTTCGAATTAATTCAACTAGTCCTGATTTGACCATAATTTTAATCATGTGGATACCATTTAAACCATTTAATTATTAATTCAACCAAATCTGGCCACATTTGCAAGGCAATGTGGCCAGCTCTTATATCCATCTCACTCCCTTTTTTTCAGATCACTATTGGTCCAATTGAAACAATTTTGAGCCTAATTCTTTCACCAAATACCCGAACCACTCTCATAATACTCCCTTATCAGAACAAACATATACTCACCCTTACCTTATACTTCTTCTTCATTCATTCCAACAGACCCAGTACCTTCCATCAACTATAACAGCATAAACGACAGCCAAAATCAGTGTAGAATGACCTAAACCCCATAAATCATCACACCTCCGTCAATTCCATTTTTCTCCATTTGTTGGTACGAGATGTTGAGTTGTCCAGGTTTCAGAAGAACCCAGAAGCTCACACGTGGTCTCTCAATGTTCCACTCCAAAAATCATGGCAAAATTCCCCCAGGATCATCGGTCTATGATCGATTTTTGTACTGAGAATACCAACGTGGCCTCATCAGGGAGGGTTGTTGATTTTGAATTTCAAAATTCCCAAAACCCTATTCAAAAATTCCCACTCATTTTCCCCCATTTTCCATCTGTTGTGAGTCCCCAACCTCACCTATATAAATCCCTCGTATTTTACTGTGAAGGGCATCAAGAAATTTGGGGGATTTTTTGGTCTAGAGTTGAGAGAAATTAGGAAGAACAGTATAATTTTGTCAAGAAGTTTTCTCAAGTCCCTTCTCTGTAATCTCATAGTAGCCTGTAGGGTCTTTTCCTCTTGTTGTTGAGACCAGAGAAGTCTTGAGTTCATCAGAAAGTTGATACAAGCTCAAAACTTAACTCGTAGCTCCCAACTTTACTGCCTGGAAATAGGTAATCTTTCCGCTTAACCTTCTCTTTTGTCTTACTTTCGTTATTACTACGAATATTAGGATGGTTTGGGCTGGTCTTGTATGATGAACATGTGCTCGATGTTGGTTTAAAGTGTTGGTGAATTCGCTGTCTAGTATGTAATGATTTTGAAGTTCTGGTTTCTGCTTTCCTTGTTGTCTATGATTTTTTTATGTATACTTGCTTGTGTTAATTTTGGGCATAATCAATTCGTGTTTATAAGAAAGGTTCATGTTTTGTTAAACTGTATCATGATTAGATCCTGGGAATAATTCAAGACCATTTAACTTGGCCAAAGAGATGGAAGGAAAGGATAATCTATGTAAAGATGTTATTTGCAACGTATTGAACTATTTTTTAGAGGGATGGTTGCTTAGCTCAGGGTTTTCGTCAACCTAATTTCTCATAGTAACTGATTATAGTTTTTCTTATATTAAGCCCCATTATGAATTGAAAGTTCTAAACTAAAAGTATATGATGAACAGAGTTGGAGGTCTTTGTTTGGGATAGTGAAGTTCTCTTGGTGTCATCTCATTTTAATTTTGTTAGAATATGGGTAAAACTCTATTGTATGTTGCTTTCTTTCCCCCTTCCTCCTTGTTTGTTTGAGCAAAAGGTAAAACATGATAGGCAGAAGACCACAAAATGTGTGTTTTCTTCTATAAAGTGTCATATGTCTAGCCTTCTTGTATCTGTGTATTATGGGCATAAGGTTAGATATGCTCAATGATTTCTTATCGTCTCTATACCCCCTCATATCTGTATGAATTGGTTATAAGACTAGTATTAGTCATGTTCTAAATATATCATCTCGATAAGGTTCAGTTTATATAGAATGTCATATAAGCTCTTGTTTGTCGCACGGTCTTCGTATCATGCTAAAGTCGTCTGCTTGTTCTTATCCTAATACGTTTAAGCTTTGGCATAAGTAAACTGGTACATGAAGGTAGATAATAATGATCCCACCTTTATCTTAGGATTTATGAGTTATATTAGGAATGTTAAAATTTACTTGTTTTAGTAAACTTGGCTGGTAGTGTGTTATGCTTCTAATTCCAAAGGTAAATCTTGATTTGTTCATAAAACTAACGATCCTTGACCTCTGAAGATTTGGTTCGGTTGGTTCTTAAAGATAAATCATTTTATTTGTTCTATGTTTGAATAATAGAAACCTTGGTTTATATACTAATTTTTCATATCTCTTCTTTGGCATGAACCCCTCTACATGAGTCTTCATGGACTCCGCATTGCTATCCTTGCATCTCCATTGGGCAAATTCCCAAAATCTGAGTCAAGCCTCAATCAAGTCCTAAATGGACTAATACCTGGTATACGAATAAAAGAGGCTGATATACAGGTGATATGCAGAAAAGGAAGCTAGTATACATGTGGAAAACAAATATGCGTGCTATACAGTCGTATACATGTACGATATACATAAAATGCAAGGAAAGGAAGATGTGATATATAGCTGATATACAAAGTCAAGAATGGACCAAAGTCCATAGATTTTGAAGTCCAAGAGTCTGGACAGATTTGGTTGGGCCAAAAGGGGCCCAAACTGCTACTCTCCGCTTATTTTATTTGTATTTAATTTAGTTTGGGATTATTTCTATTAATTCTAACTTAATTTAATTTAATCTAAATAGATCCCTTGAGCGACATTGTTTTAATTTTATCCTTGTTTTATTTCTTACAATTGGTCTTATTCAAGTCTCGTAATTCACTTTAGTTTTTTATTAAAAATAGAATAAAAATGAACTTTGTATTTTTATATGAAAGTGACTTCTTTTCCTCATTCACGTGTTAATTAGTCATATTTAAATTCAAAGAGATTTCAACTTAGTTTCCTTAAAAACTTTAACTTTTCATATGATTAGTTGAAATAATTTTCTAAAATTTTCTGTAATGACCCTTCCGGTCATTTATGCGTTTTCACCTTTCTTGCACCGTTAGAGCTTATCCGTATTGGTCCCAAGTCATTTATGGCTTGCGGGGACCGGTAGTTCGATGCCCGGGCCATTTGCTTGGTATTTTTTGACATTGCTTGTTTTAGAGCTTTTAGCTTTTGAAATTGTTGACTTCAGTCTACATTCTTGGTGAACGTGCTCGGAATCAAATTCTGACAGTTCCGTTAGCTCCGGAGCGTGGACTTTGGTCTAGAGGGACCTTTGGAATTCTCTCTCGTTCTGTGGCCAGTTAGGCTTGTTTGTTTGACTTGGGTCAACAATCGAAGAAGACGGCCTCTGATGGGAATTCCATCAGCGTCGATAGCTCTGGAATGCCGAGTTTGGGATAGGTAGGTGGTTGGTTTGGGCCCCGGGTGAGCCGGGCTCATTTTGGATGTTCGGTTGGTTGTGATAAGTGTTGACTTGGGTCAACATTTTGGACGTTGTTTCCACTCTAATAGCCCTATTGGTTTTTGAGTATCGGGTTCCGATCATGCCCGAAACACCTCGTAGAAGTTTTGGATGTTGCTGGTTTGTTCTGGTTCTGGTGGCCTTCAGTGAGATCGCACTCCCTTAGTGCGATTGTGCTGGAATGTGATTTCTCCTTCAGCGCGATCGCGTTCCTTTAGTGTGATAGCGCTGGTATGGGACTTTTCCTTCAGCGCGATCGCGCTCCTTTAGCGCGATAGCGCTGACCAGCGACCAACAGCTATATAATTCTTTGGCCTTCGTCTTTCCAGCTTATTTCTCACACTTTTACCAACTCTAAACTCCAAGTTCTCCCACCAAATTTCTCCTATCAGTCCCAAAGCTTGGAGAATCCTTCAAATTATTGGGAAATCTCGTTTCCTCGTTGTTGGGTAAGGTCTTCTTCCCCAAAATTTGTTCTTCTCCATTGTTGCTACCACCATTTTTGTAATTCCTGAAGCTTGGAACTCCCTTGTAGAATATTCCCTATTGAGCTTTGCATGATCATGGATTCTGAGTTCTCACTCCCGTAGCTCGTCTTCTCGTGGTGGTAAGTTTCTTTTGTTTAAATTCCGAAATTATTTCTTGAAATTCCTTCTTTAATTCTTGACTTGAGCGGGTTGTTTTGAGCCCCAATTGTTGTCCATTTCTGCTCAATTTTTTATCATGTTCTCCCGGGATGGTAAGGAACACATGTGTGTTTTTCATTTTTGGTTTCGGGTTGTGGGGCCCACGAGCCCATTTGTGATCCGGATTTTAACCCGGCTAAAATATTAGCAATATGGGTATCGTTAGTCTTGTTTTAACGTGTAGATTAGTGTGTTGATAGTGGTTTTGCAATTTGGAGCTTCTCGGAGTAGTTCAAGCCTTGACAATGTTGTCCACACAGCTATTCGTCGGACGACAGGTAGGTTATGGCTTTCCCTACCTAGACTCTGCGTATATAGGCTATAACTGCATTAATTAACATCCTTGGGTGGGTATAGGTTGGTACCCCAAACCTTGTCCGCCTTGTTCATCCATTTAATTCATACATTATTTGTAGTATTCGCGTAATATTGTATATTACCCTTGTGGTCCTGTGTGGCCTTGTATTGACTCTGGAACATATATGGTGGGTTATTTAGGGAATGTCCGCGAGTCCTGGACATAGAGATGATCCTTTTAGGCAGGTTATGATGTTGAGTAGCTGTTGGGCCTGCGCAGGGCTGATAGGAGTTGTTGTGAGCCGTTGGGCTAATTTTATATTTGTGTGCGAGTATATCATCCATGAAAAAGGTTTTCCCCTATATGTTTTACTACACTTTTGGCTGCGAGCCACTACAGATGGTTTTCCTAAACTTGCATGGCCTCGGGGGCCCATTTTTGGTACGGTTGATGATAAAAAAAAGGATTTTTGGATGTTTTTGCACTAATTTTATTACTGGTATTAGTCTCTGCCGGGCAGAGCACCAGACTTGATTTTATTACTGATACTAGTCTCTACCGAGCGGAGCACTAAACTTGATTTACATCAATTTTAGACTCAGCTACACTCCGGGCACCCTTGGAGGGGGTTACTAAAATTTATGTCATTGATTTAGACTTGAGTATACCTCGGGCACCCTATGAGAGGGTCTTTTGAGATTACTACTACTATTTTAGACCCGGGTCGAAGCCGGGCATATACTACGAGATTTTGAGGTTTGAGCTACATTTGAGACTTAGCGACTGGCTTAAACTCAGACTTGATTCCGGAGGACACGTTTTGAGATTGAGTTTTTGTATGTGGTCGAGATTTATACCTCCATGGACCCTTGTTGTTCCTGGGCCACAGGCTATGAGCCAACGCAGCGTGCCAGGAGGGGGGTGTATGACGGAGGAGAGGTACATGCGTGGGTCCCGCCTCTATACAGACCCGTGGGGTACCAGAGGGGGAACATATCGGTTACTGTCACATCATATCATATCATGCATTGATTTCACCCTTATTTTCTATGTGTTCAGTGTACGCTCCAGTTGTATGGGCGGTCGGAGCATTTGTTTTCACTTGATTGCGTTCCTCGGTTGTATGGGCGGCCGTTGGGACTGTAGGTAGACTATATTTACTCCTGTCTTTATTTAGAGCTTGTCTTGACACTCGGTTATCGAAGGATTAGTGATGGTTAACTTGTTGAGGCTTTGGTTGTGTGATGTCTGATTATTGAGAGGGCTAGGGAGTCCTATCTTATTGAGGCACTTTTGTGTGGCCTTCTGAGCAGAGTGTGAGTGTGACACCCCATACCATTCAAAACCTATATGACTAAGTTAATATCGACGAAGGTACTTGACCTCAAGATTGTGAAGGGGTACTTTGGCCTAGAATTTGAAATGGTCAAATGTATATAAGTGTTAAGTTAAAGTATAAGGATGAGGGTTTTGAAAAATGAGATAAAACAAGTGAGGTGCTTGCCCGACTTATCTAAGCTCTTAGGTGACAAATAGGTGCATCACCTACCTACGTTACGAACTAAGTTCCGAGGGCCAATTACGGAAAGCAACACCATGGACTATTAGACCTAATGGTAGCCCAAATGAAGCCTAAAGTTGGCCCATCAAAGCACCACCAAATCTGGCCCAAACAACTACAAAAAGTAGCCACCAATATAGACCACATTTTGACCCAAGAGAAGCCCAAAATCAGCCACAAACTTAACCCTTTTGAGGCCCAAGCAAAGGATAATTTTGGCCCAAGTTTCTTGACCCATTTTGGCCCAAATATACTCAAAAAATTCGGCCAAAAAGGTCCCTTTATACAGACCTTTTGTTGATCAATATTGATCACAAAAAGCCGGAAAATTCTCTCTTATCCTCTTTCATTTTGGCAGCCCCTTTCTCCCTTTAGGGTTCTAAGAAGATCAAGATTTATTCAAGATTAAGGTGAGTTAAACAACTTATTATCTTGGTACTAATCTACTACATATAGCTAGGATATCCTATGGTAAGAAAGACATGAACTATGGCAGCCCCTTTCTTAAGATTGAACACATAGAAATTGTGTAACAATTAAGAGATTTCTTCTTTTCTTGTTGGTGTATGTGTAGGGGGTACTTAAGTTTTTCAAGGCATCAATAAAAAGAGGATAAAAACACCCCTTCAAGTGTGGTAAGTACTCTGCCCATAATCATATTTTTGGATTGAAGTTCGGATGGATAATTGTTGTTGAATTGTTGTTAAGAACTCACGGGACGGCGATCGGAAGCCGTGGGTTCAATGTGTTGCTATTGTATTTTGGTATGGTGAGTTGTGTAAGGGCTGTTTGATGTGTTTTGTATGGTTGGAGGCAGTAGGTTGGGGTGTGTGTGTGATGTGTATTGGAATGGGTGATAAAGGTGTGACGATACACCCTTTTATTAATGCCAATACGTAAATCTGCCCCGGGAAATGTTTAGCTACTATTTTGGAAAAGTTGCATCAGGTTTAAGAGATAATATTAGCTTCATTATACCCTTGTGCTTTAGATTAACTTAATAAAAGAAAGTCCAAGTTGTGGTAAGCGCAATCTTCAAAAGGAACAAGGTATGTTAAGGCTTCTTTTTTCCTTATCGATATGAATCTAGAAATGGAACTCTAAATCTCCGAAAGAGGAATTTGAGTATTCTGTTATAAGAGAGCTGATTTGGTAACTTAACAAGTCTTAAAGAACTAAGTGATACATTATGGTGATTCAAGTTGCCTTCTTATAAAAAAATCTGATTCTTTTTGCACGAAACATAAGTAATCCTTTTGTCGAGTTTCCTCTTTGTATTGTGATCCCTAATCAAGCTTTAGAAAGTATAAAAGGAAGGCTAGCAAGTCAAATCCCCATTCATATGTATTTGGTAAGTTTAGTATAACATCTAGTAAGTCAAGGCTAAAGAATTTATCTAAATGAACCTCTATAACTAACAAGAGTAGCTTTGAAGGACAATCTAGTAATACACTTATTACACGTGGATTGAGTGTTAGTATGCACCGAGGTGCTACTTCCATATTGAGGATATTATATACATAGTGTGCACCGAGGTTCTACTGCCATATTGAGGCTATTATATACATAGTGTGCACCGAGGTGCTACTGCCATATTGAGGCCATTATATACATGGTGTGCGCCGAGGCTCTACTGCCATATTGAGGCCATTATATACAGGGTGCACCGAGGCGCTATTGTGGTTCAGCGTGGGTTATAAAGAGTGAGTTGTGGTGTGATTTAATGCATGTGTTGTGTTCTAAAAAGAATAAAGGAGAAAAGAGCTTAACGAGTCTTACCAATTACAGTTTACAAGTTTCATATTATATCTTGTTCAGATTTACTACTTGCGACTTGCTTTTATGTTTCTACCTTACATGCTATTATAGTCGTACTGACATCCCCATTGCCTGGGGGCACTGCATTCATGCCTGCAGGTCCAGACAGAAATCCAGACAGACCTCTTCAGTAGGAGTTGCTGAGTTCAGCCATTTTGGTAAGCTCCATTCTTCCTGGAGCTGACGAGTCAGAGGTCTAGCTTATATTTTGACAAGGTTATGTATATGTACAGTTTATGGGTAGTCCAGGGCCCTGTCCTAGATATGAGATGTTTTACTTACTCCTAGAGCTTGTAGACGTGTATATGTATATCAGTTTTGGGTATAGCCTTGTCGGCCTTGTTATTAGCTATCTACTAAGATAATAGCCTTGTCGGCCTTGAGTTGTTTACCTACTATTGAGCTTTCAGTGTTTCAAATTGCTATTCTTAGAGACCTTGTCGGTCTCAGACCCCCAGCAGGTTCAATAGAGATACACTCTATTTTAGCACCCTCGGCCTTTTGGGGCTCCGGGTGTCGGTCATGCATCCCATGGTTTGGGGCGTGACAAACTTGGTATCAAAGCACGTCGAATCCCAGGGAGTCTACAAGCTGTGTTTAGTAAAGTCTTGCTTATGGGTGTGTTGTGCACCATACCTATAATCATGAGGCTACGGGACATTTAGGAATCGTTATCCTTCTTTCATCTGCTAGATCGTACAATAGAGCGAGGTCATAAGATATCTTAAGTCTAATTCATGTTTTTCTATTCCTTGTTTACAGAAATGCCTGTGACCAGACAAATGACTAACCGACGAGTCAGCATGGATGTGAGGGAAGGTAATAATCATTCCCTGCCTTTCCAGATGGATAGATTGGAAGCTTAAAGTGAATCACCGACACCAGAGATCCAGTTCATCCAATACATGATGAGACTAGAGGGGATCCAGCACCCCTAACCCCACCTGCTCCAGTGGCATATGAGATAGCTAAAGATGAACCAGCACCTGTAGCTCCTCCACCTGAAGTAGAGGACCAGGACATCATGAGTGTTGTTCGATTATTGACCCAGATGGTAGCCACACAACAACAACAAATAGAGGCATCGGCAAGTGCTAGGTCTGGTGGCTCAGAAAGTTCTAGGGCTCGAGAGTTTATCATCCTAAGTCCTCTTATATTTACAGGATCTGACCCACGTGAGGATCCTCAGGAGTTTATTGATCAGACTTATTGGGTACTTCGAGTCATGCATGCAACAGTACGGAGGCAGTGGAGTTTGCATCTTTCAGGTTACGAGAAGTAGCCATTTTATGGTTCGAAGCTTGGGATCGGTCTAGGGGATCAAAGGTACCCCCAGCTAAATGGCAGGATTTTTTAGAGGCCTTCCTAGCTCACTATATTCCACAGGAGGTTCGAGAGGCCAGACTTGATCAATTTCTAGCCCTTAGGCAGGGCAATATGAGTGTTTGACAGTACAGCCTCAGGTTTAATTCATTAGCCAGTACGCCCCCGATATTGTGAGTACGATGCGAGCTAGAGTTCATCTATATGTGTGTGGCCTTAAGGATGAATTGATTAAGGGATTAACAATAGCATCCACACAAGAGGATATGAATATTTCTAAGATACAGGCTATTGCTCAGACTGCAGAGGATCTTGAAGTACAAATTGGAGATAACCAAGGCTGAGAAAGGGATCAGAATAAGAGGGCTAGATCTACTGGGTCCTATGGAGAGCCACGAGGTAATGTTAGGCCACATTTTAATAGGCGATCACCCCACCCTACTAGTGGTGCCCCATATTAGTTGCAAAGACAGAGGTATGATCATTTTTCTTAGTCGGGACCAGGCCACAGTTCAGGTGCATCCAGTTCCTATCGCCAGGGGCTTTTAGGACAGATGAGGCCACCTTTGCCACCTTTGCCACCTTGTGTTCAGTATGGTAGGAAGCATCCTGGGATATGTCGCCTGGGTTCAGATACTTGTTATTTGTGTGGGCATCCTGGTCACTTTATGCGAGACTGTCCAAGTAGAGGGAGGGGTGAGATCTCCCAGCCTACAGGGTCGATAGAAGCTTCTTCATCTACTGTTCATCCCTCTAGGACAGTCCCACAGGCTACACCAGGTCATGGTAGAGGTAGAGGAGAAGGAGGAGCATCCAGTTCAGGCGGTGGTCAAAACCGCACTTATGCTCTAGCCGGTCGTCAGGACTTGGAATCGTCACCTGATGTTGTTACAGGAGCATTGACTATTTTTACTCATGTTGTTTATGCACTTATAGATCATGGCTCTACTCTTTCATATGTTACCCCGCTCGTTGCTAGTAAGTTTGGGGCAGGCCCTGAGTCGTTTCCTAGACCCTTTGTTGTATCTACACCGATTGGTGAAAATATTATAGCTAGACGGGTTTATCGAGATTGTGCAGTGTGGATTTATGATCGTCTCACTTTAGCTGATCTAATTGAATTAGATATGATTGACTTCGATGTCATTATGGGTATGGACTGGTTAGCTTCATGTTATGCTAATATTGATTGTAAAACTAAGGTTGTCAAATTCCATTTTCCGGAAGAGACAATCCTGGAGTGGAAAGGTAATGCTGCCACGCCAAGGGGTAGGTTTATTTCCTACCTTAAGGCCCAAAAAATGATTTCTAAAGGCTATATCTATCATTTAGTCTGAGTAAGAAGCACAAAGGATGGACCAGCGACTCTTCAATCGGTTCCCGTGGTGAGTCAGTTTCTAGATGTATTCCCGAATGAGCTTCCAGGAATCCCTCCAGAAAGGGAAATTGAGTTTTCCATTGACCTACTCCCATATACTCAGCCAATATCAATTCCCCCTTACAGGATGGCCCCTACCGAATTAAGAGAGTTAAAGGAACAGTTAAAGGATCTATTTGAAAAAGGTTTCATTAGGCCTAGTACATTGCCATGGGGCACACCAGTTTTGTTTGTTCGTAAGAAGGATGGGTCCTTGAGAATGTGTATTGATTACCGACAGCCGAACAAAGTTACAATCAAGAATAAGTATCCGCTTCCAAGGATTGATGACCTTTTTGATCAGTTGCAAGGCGCCAAATGCTTCTCGAAGATTGACTTGCGATCGGGGTATCACCAATTGCGTGTTAAAGGAGTAGATATTACGAAGACAGCCTTTAGGACCAGGTATGGCCACTTCGAGTTTCTAGTAATGTATTTTGGGCTTACTAATGCCCCAGCAGCTTTTATGGACCTAATGAATCGGGTCTTCAAGCCATTTCTAGATGTATTCGTGATCGTATTTATTGATGATATCCTGATTTACTCACGGTCCGAAGTGGAACATGCTGATTATCTATGTGCAGTATTGCAAACACTTCAGAATCATAAATTATATGCAAAATTCTCCAAATGTGAGTTTTGGTTGACTTCGGTGGCTTTTCTTGGCCATATAATTACAGACGAAGGTATTAGAGTTGACGGTCAAAAGATTGAAGCTGTAAAGAATTGGCCGAGACCCTTAAATGCTACAGAGATACGTAGTTTTTTGGTCTTAGCAAGTTATTATCGAAGGTTTGTGGAAGGATTTTCTTCTATATCTGCACCATTGACAAAGTTGACACATAAAGCTGCCAAGTTCCAGTGGTCGGAGGCATGTGAGCAAAGTTTTCAGCAGTTGAAGGACAAGCTTACTTCAGCGCCTGTCTTAACTCTGCCAGAGGGCGCAAAAGGTTATGTTGTTTATTGTGATGCTTCAAGAATTGGGTTGGGCTGTGTTTTAACGCAATATGGTAAAGTTATTGCCTATGCCTCGAGACAGCTAAGAAATCACGAACAAAATTACCTTACTCACGATCTTGAATTGGCAGCAGTTATATTTGCCTTGAAAATTTGGCGTCATTACTTGTTTGGAGTCCATGTAGATATGTTTATGGACACAAAAGTCTACAGTATTTATTCAAACAGAAGGATTTAAACCTAAGGCAAAGAAGGTGGCTAGAGTTACTAAAGGATTATGATGTAGATATTTTTTACCATCCAGGTAAGGCCAATATAGTGGCCGATGCACTTAGCCTCAAATCCATGGGAAGCTTGAGCAACGTAGAAAATAGAAAGATTAAGATGACAAGAGAACTACATCAGTTAGCTAATTTGCAGGTTCGACTACTAGACCAAGGTAATGGGGGAGTTGTTATTCAAAGCACAGCAGAATCCTCACTTATAACAGAGGTAAAGGAACGACAATATGATTATCCAGAGTTAGTAAGATTGAGGGAGGAAATTCCACAACAGAAGCAACCACTAATAGAGCTTAAGGAAGATGGGGTTCTGAGATATCAAGGTCGTTTATGTGTACCTAACGTCGGGGAGCTTTGGGAGAAAATTTTGGCAGAAGTCCACTATTCCCGCTATTCAATTGATCCAGGAGCAAAGAAGATGTATCATAATCTTCAACAGATTTATTGGTGGAATAATATGAAGAGAAATATTGCAGAGTTTGTAGCCCAATGCCCAAATTGTCAACAGGTAAAAATTGAACACCAGAGACCCGGAGGTCTAACTCAAAGTATAGTGATACATACCTGGAAATGGGAGGTGATCAACATGGACTTTATTACAGGCTTACCCCGTACTTATCAGAAGTATGATTCCATATGGGTGATTGTAGATACACTTAATAAATCAGCGCACTTTTTGCCAGTCAGGACAACTTATACTGTTGAAGATTATGCCAAGTTGTATATTAGTGAAATAGTTTGACTGCATGGTGTCCCAATTTCTATCATTTCAGATAGGGGTGCTCAGTTTACAACAAATTTCTGGAGGTCTTTCCAGAAAGGCTTAGGTACTCAAATAAGTCTCAGCACAGCTTTTCATCCACAGATAGATGGACAAGCTGAACGCACTATTCAAACACTCGAAGATATGCTACGAGCCTGTGTACTAGATTTTAAAGGGGTTTGGGATGACCATTTGCCACTAATTGAGTTTGCTTATAATAATAGCTTCCATGCAAGCATTCAAATGGCTCCTTATGAGGCTTTATACGGATGAAAGTGTAGATCACCGATTGGATGATTTGAAATTGGAGAAGCAGGATTATTAGGGCCAGACTTAGTTAATCAGACAATGGAGAAGGTGAAGCTAATCCAAGAAAGATTACTAACAGCCCAGAGTAGACAGAAATCATATGCAGATGTGCGACGTCGGGATTTGGAATTTAATATTAGTGATTGGGTTTTCCTAAAGGTTTCGCCCATGAAAGGCGTTATGCAATTTGGTAAAAAGGGAAAGCTTAGTCCAAGATATATTGGACCATACAGGATCATTCGGAGGGTAGAAAAAGTGGCATATGAGCTAGATTTACCCACAGAATTGGAGACAGTCCATCCTATATTTCATGTATCGATGCTACGAAGGTGCATAGGAGATCCTTCACATATTATGCCTATCAAAGATGTTCAACTTTCTGAAAGCTTATCCTATAAGGAAGTACCAATTTCTATCCTAGATCGTCAAGTTAGGAAGATCAGAACCAAAGAAGTAGCCTCAGTAAAGGTGTTATGGAGAAATAATAATGTCGAGGAAATGACGTGGGAAGCCGAGGAAGAAATGAGGAAAAAGTATCCCCAGTTATTTACAACCTGAAAATAGTATAGAGGTAAGTCATGTCCTTATGTTCTTGATATTCTTCCTACTAAGCAAATATGATCAGGTTTGAACATATGCAAAGGATTGCATTTAATTGTATATCATTGTATCGCCTTGTGAGACATTGTGCTGGACTTTTGCTGAGTTTCAGGTTTTTGGATAGTCCCAATTATAAAGGAAACTCTGCCAAAATTGCTAGAAATCCCAAAGGACTAGGGATCTATACGCATTACCCTCATTCGAGGATGAATAATTCTAAGGGGGGAAGGATGTGACACCCCATACCTTTCAAAACCTATATGACTAAGTTAATATCGACGAAGGTACTTGACCTCAAGATTGTGAAGGGGTACTTTGGACTAGAATTTGAAATGGTCAAATGTATATAAGTGTTAAGTTAAAGTATAAGGATGAGGGTTTTGAAAAATGAGATAAAACAAGTGAGGTGCTTGCCCGACTTATCTAAGCTCTTAGGTGACAAGTAGGTGCATCACCTACCTACGTTACGAACTAAGTTCCGAGGGCCAATTACGGAAAGCAACACCATGGACTATTAGACCTAATGGTAGCCCAAATGAAGCCTAAAGTTGGCCCATCAAAGCACCACCAAATCTGTCCCAAACAACTACAAAACATAGTCACCAATATTGACCACATTTTGACCCAAGAGAAGCCCAAAACCAGCCACAAACTTAACCCTTTTGAGGCCCAAGCAAAGGATAATTTTGGCCCATGTTTCTTGACCCATTTTGGCCCAAATATACTCAAAAAAGTCGGCCAAAAAGGTCCCTTTATACAGACCTTTTGTTGATCAATATTGATCACAAAAAGCTGAAAAATTCTCTCTTATCCTCTTTCATTTTGGCAACCCTTTCTCCCTTTAGGGTTCTAAGAAGATAAAGATTTATTCAAGATTAAGGTGAGTTAAACAACTTATTATCTTGGTACTAATCTAATACATATAGCTAGGATATCCTATGGTAATAAATACATGAACTATGGTAGCCTGTTTCTTAAGATTGAACACATAGAAATTGTGTAACAATTAAGAGATTTCTTCTTCTCTTGTTGGTGTATGTGTAGGGGTACTTAAGCTTTTCAAGGCATCAATAAAAAGAGGATATAAACACCCCTTCAAGTGTGGTAAGTACTCTGCCCATAATCATATTTTTGGATTGAAGTTCGGATGGACAATTGTTGTTGAATTGTTGTTAAGAACTCACGGGACGGCGATCGGAAGTCGTGGGTTCAATGTGTTTCTATTTTATTTAGGTATGGTGAGTTGTGTAAGGGCTGTTTGATGTGTTTTATATGGTTGGAGGCAGTAGGTTGGTGTGTGTGTGATGTGTATTGTAATGGGGGATAAAGGTGTGACGAAACACCCTTTTATTACTGTCAATACATAAATCTGCCCGGGAAATATTTAGCTACTATTTTGGAAAAGTTGCATCAGGTTTAAGACCTAATATTAGCTTCATTATACCCTTGTGTTGTATATTAACTTAATAAAGGAAAGTCCAAGTTGTGGTAAGCGCAATCTTCGAAAGGAACAAGGTATGTTAAGGCTTCTTTATTCCTTATTGGCATGAATCTAGAAATGGAACTCTAAATCTCCGAAAGTGGAATTTGAGTATTCTGTTATAAGAGAGCTAATTTGGTAACTTAACAAGTCTTAAATAACTAAGTGATACATTATGGTGATTCAAGTTGCCTTCTTATAAAAAAAATTGATTCTTTTTGCACGAAACATAAGTAATCCTTTTGTCGAGTTTCCTCTTTGTATTGTGATCCCTAATCAAGCTTTAGAAAGTATAAAAGGAAGGTTAGCAAGTCAAATCCCCATTCATATGTATTTGGTAAGTTGAGTCCAACATCTAGTAAGTCAAGGCTAAAGAAGTTATCTAAATGAACCTCTATAGCTAACAAGAGTAGCTTTGAAGGTCAATCTAGTAATACACTTATTACGCGTGGATTGAGTGTTAGTGTGCACCGATGTGCTACTGCCATATTGAGGCTATTATATACATAGTGTGCACTGAGGTGCTACTGCCATATTTAGGCTATTATATACATAGTGTGCACCGAGGTGCTACTGCCATATTGAGACCATTATATATATAGTGTGCGCCGAGGCGCTATTGCCATATTGAGGCCATTATATACAGGTTGCGCTTAGGCGCTATTATGGTTCAGTGTGGGTTATAAAGAGTGAGTTACGGTATGAGTTAATGCATGTGTTGTGTTCTAAAAAGAATAAAGGAGAAAAGAGCTTAACGAGTCTTACCAATTACAGTTTACAAGTTTCATATTATATCTTGTTCAGATTTACTACTTGTGACTTGCTTTTATATTTCTACCTTACATGCCAGTACATTTTTATCGTACTGACGTCTCCATTGCCTGGGGGCGCTGCATTCATGCCTGCAGGTCCAGACAGAAACCCAGACAGACCTCTTCAGTAGGAGTTGCAGAGTTCAGCCATTTTGGTAAGCTCCATTCTTCAGGAGCTGACGAGTCAGAGGTCTAGCTTATATTTTGACAAGGTTATGTATATGTACAATTTATGGGTAGTCCAGGGCCCTGTCCTGGATATGAGATGTTTTACTTACTCCTAGAGGCTTGTAGACGTGCATATATATATCAGTGTTAGGTATAGCCTTGTCGGCCTTGTTATTAGCTATCTACTAAGATAATAGCCTTGTCGGCCTTGAGTTGTTTACCTACTATTGAGATTTCAGTGTTTCAAATTGCTATTCTTAGAGACTTTGTCGGTCTCAGACCCCCAGCAGGTTCAATAGAGATACACTCTATTTTGGCACCCTCGGCCTTTTGGGGCTCTAGGTGTCGGTCATGCCTCCCATGGTTTGGGGCGTGACAGTGAGATTCTGGTTCTATTCTTGTTGGAAGTTGAGTGGTATCTCTCGGTTATTGTGGTCTAGTTATTTCATCCTAGGGTTGTACTTGTGAGGTGATTCCCTAGTTATGATATCATGTGATTGGATTGGTGTTATGATTTCCTTATACTTGTTGATTCCATTTTGAGTATGTTAGACTGCTTTCCATCTTTTCCTTTTACTCGAGGTTACCGATATATCGCCATTTTCTCAACTTTCTCTCTCTACTTACTTATATTGTTGTACAAGGACTCCAGGTGCGTTCTCCTTTCCTTCACCTGTGATTCTGTGCGATTATATTTTCTGTGCTAGCATGTTTTACTTGTAACTTTTAGTTGTCTACTCTCTGTGCTAGCTCCTTGTGCCTCATTTATTGCTTCGGTGACTGCTTTCTTGCTATCTTTTACTTACTATTTTTATATCTTATATGCGCTCAGTCGGCCGATGATACCTATTGAGTACCCATTGTTTTGGTGCTATACTACACTTTTGCACTTTTTGTGCAAATATTAGTTGAGCTTTCGCCGTTGATCGCGTTAGAGACTCGTGCAGATTGTGGATATTCGAGACTAGGGTGAGCGCCTGATGGTCGTGGCTTAACCGTATCTCATCTTTTGGCACTGTTACTCCTTGTACTTTCAGAGATAAATTGTATTGTATTTTGTTACTTCTAGCACTTGTACTCTATTAGAAGCTTTTTTACTATCGATACCAAGTCTTGGGGTTGGTGTAGCTTCCTTTATGTATATATTCGAGTTTTGCTTCCTCTTTGTCTACCTTTACATTCTGCTTCCGCTTATTTCTGCTTGTTGGTGCGTTTTGGTTAGGTAGTAGCCCATTACTAACCGTTCCGGGCTACCGGGATTGGTTCACCTACTTGGGGATTGTAGGTGCCATTATGACCTGAGAAATTGGTCGTGACATTTTCTTACTTAATTTATTATTTTCTTTGAAAGCCCTTATCCTCAAATCACTTTCTATTTTAAAATAATAAAATCACATTCTTCCAAATGACCTCCTTTTCCATGAGTTACTTATAATTTTAGTTATTTTTCATAATATTAATTATAAAGAATTTATTCAAGTTTTTCTCTTTAAAATTTTTATTGCATTTTCTTTAAAGTGAATTTCTCTTTTACTTGGCTAAAATATGTTATTTCTTTATTTAAAATTGCTAGATTTTTCCAAGTCTTTAATATCCGTGCTATTTTTCATAAAATAAACTCTTGCAAAAATTAGTCATCTTTATTTAAGTTAGTCAAAATCGTTTTGGTCAACCATTTTTTAAACGGGCGTTCTCAAGTGCCTTAAAAACCTTCTTAAGATGTTACTTGAACCCTTACCCATTTTCTCTAATTTTAAAGATTTATTTCTATTTTTAAGTCTTTGAAATTCTTTTAATTTTCTTAATTTCTTTATAGAAAATTAAGTGGCGACTCTGTTTTGTTTTAGAATTATTTTTGAAACTTTCTCCTAAGTTTGAAATAATTTTTAAAATATCAAAAACCATTTTTATTTCCTTTTAAATTTAATAATTTCAAAAAGGGATAAAACACTATTAATGGTACTAATTGATATTAGTATTTTTCATTGAGTCTTTTTGTTTTGCTTGAGTCGTACTAGTCTTAGTGTAATCCTTTTGTCTTTGAAGATTGAGTCAATCCTATGCCTAGTGAATGTCTTGCTTGAGGACAAGCAATAGTTTAAGTTTGGAGGTTTGATAAGTTGGTAATTTACCAACTTAGAGCCTGTTTGGATAGGCTTATTTTAAGCTATTTTTTTTAAGTTGAAAATCTCAGCTTTTAGCTTTTAGCTTTTTTTTGCTATTTTGGCTTAAAATTAACTGTCCAGAAGAACTTTTTTACCTTATCCAACACTATAAAACAGCTTAAAAGCTATTTTAACTTTAAAAGCACTTAAAATAAGCCAATCCAAATGGGCTCTTATTTAGCTCTTAAGCATGAACTATTGCTGCAATCTTGTGCTTATTAGATGAATTTTATGCCTTTTATCTTTTGTAGGCAGGCATTCCAAGGATTTGCAGTTGAATAAAGATTGAAACCCAAAATGCAAGAAAGGAAGGCAAAAATCCAAGAAAAAGAGCCAAAGAAAGAAGTAAAGTCGAAAGTGCATCTGTGAAGCACAAGAGGCCACTTACATACCGCAAGTGCACTGCAAGTAGCCAGCAGAAGTGAGGTACAGAGAATCGAAGCCTACATTGGAGTTATGAACCGCAAGTCCATACCTGCAAAACGTGGGTTAAATGTAAGTCTAAGAAAGAGCATTGGCAACCAAATCACTAGACTTGCGAGCTGCGGATGGGGACTTGTGCCCGCAAGTGTAGCGTAAGTCTAAGGCATGTAGCTCGAGAAGCATTTTTGTGCAGAACTTTCCAGGAAAATTTGGGGGTTTTCAATGACATTTTTGGGGATTTATAGATATACTTTTCATTCAACAATTTTTAGATTTGTGATTAGAAATTGTACTACACTTAGAGAGAAGTACACTTGTGACTTCTTCTTCTTCTTTTGGTAAAAATTTCATTGTTGAATATAAAAAGCTTGGATTTGAATTTGATTTCTTATTATGAAAGGAATTGAAGTTGATCCACATGGTATAATTTTTTTTTTCTAATATTATGAGTAGCTAAATTCATATCTTGGAGTTTGTGTATGATGGGTGTATAAATTATAATTGGGTATTGATTATTTGTGCTTAGAATTGATTATTATGTGTGGATCTATCGAATTCTTTAAGTTTTAATATAAAATTGATGATTGCAAATATTGATTGAGTTTTTTAACTTTGATCTTGCTTGAGAAAGAGGATCAGAATTGGGTAAGGATTTGGAGATTTCCTATCTAAGGTTTGAGGCTAGAGATAGCTTAACTCACTTAAGCTAATTAGTTGGTTAATTGTGAAGTCTTAGAAGTTCGAGGGAATCCAAAGGATATATGCTTGTTGGTCAAGAGACAATAAGTATAACCCGAACCAAGACTATTCGCACCATAATCATGTCTAAGCCAAGTATTTAATCTCAATTACAATTAATTACATCATCGCAAGCATACCCCTAATTTTTAAATCTTGATAAACTTCAATAATTGTGTTAAGTTGTTACTTGATTAATCTTTTTACAAATTACTAGTTTAAATCAAACCCCCAATTTTACTTCAATGTATTTTACACAATCTGCATGCTAAAAGTGATTTGACATCAAAGTTTGGTGAATCTAAAATTTAATCTCTGTGGGATTCGATCTCGACTTCATATTCGGTATTATTTTGCATACGATCGTTTTCACCTTCTTAATTGAAGAGTACCTTTGGACGTTATCAGACTTATAGTGATTATGTGCTATTTGTACCTTGTTGGATTTATAGGGGCCAGGTCAGGTTATACTTGCTACGTGTTTACATGTTATCTTATTGAAGAAAGATAAGGTGTCATACTTTTGTTTTACTCATGCCCTTTTGGTTCAGTCCTTACACTTTAGTTTTAATTTTTAATTAACCTTACATGCTCGGTACATTATTTTATACTGACGCCTTATTGCCTAGGAGGTGCTGCATTCATGCCTGCAGGTCTTGAGCGATGACCAGACGAACCTGTCGAGTAGCATAGTCAAGTTTTCAGTGGATTGGTGTACTCTTTTTATTTTGGACATCGTCAAAGTCTTAGAGGTTTGCCTTTTTGCTGTTTATAGCTTTTGGATATGTTAGGGCCTTGTCCCACCAAGTATTGAATTCATAGAGGCTTGCAGACTAGTCTGTTGTGTTGCATAGCTACGATGGTGACCATTTTGATCTTGTATATTAATTAGTTGTAGCTTGTTGGCCCTTGTTATTATTGTTGTTGTTGGTAGTTCAACGGTCTGTTGGCCTAGCTTATACTGTTTATACATGTTTCAGTTTCTATATACAGATCATAGTGACCTCGATGGCCTGCATAGCATTTATGCTTTCCTAGATATCATGGTGGCGTCAATGGTCCAAACATGACTCATGTGCTACATGCTTATTATTTTACATGAACTGTTGGGAGTAGTTATTTTCTTTGTAGAGTTGTTGAATGGGGCCTTATCGATCGAGGGATGATTTTTAAATCGCAATATACTTATATATTTTCTTAATCACGTGTGGATACTATGCGTTATTGGCAAATAGTTCAGCACGATCAAATTTGATCTAAGTTTTTACATCAAGTGCCAGTTGCAACCCTCGAATTTGGAGCGTGACAATAGTGTACACGATCGTTCACTAGTATAATTACCCTATAAGAGTAGGGGTCGATCCCACTAGGAATAAAACTATAGGTTTAATCCTACAAGTGTAACAATTCACTATTTATTTGTAAATTTAGTAAATAAAAATTGAGGATTTTGTAACGACAACGGCTATCAACAATTATAACACAACTCAATGCTTATCAAATTCGAGTTTGAATCAAATAAGAGAGACTTTAGGGTGTGCATGTTTAGACCTAAATATTATAATAGAAAAATAACTTTATTTTAACATTGAAATTAACATGGGTAAGCTTGGTTTTAGCCATATTGATGATTTTTCAATCCACTAATATAATTCACCTAGGATTTTCTCAAGCCCCAAAGTGTGCAAAAATTCACTCAATCAAATATCTCTAGTTAATTGTCCTATTTCTAGCAAAAATTATTATGAATTTAATTCAAGTCTTAGTTAGTAAATTCCTCTATTAACTCTCATCTTCTTTCTCAAGCAATTAGAAGCTAATTAGAGTTTGGAACCTCTAACATTAATGAAAACATGAGAAATTACTAAACCCATTACAAATATACAACAATTGAAGCAAATAAATAAGACCCAATCACAAATCTAGATCCTACATAATACACCTTCAAGATTGGGGTTATACTCATAATAAAAGGGAAAGAACATATACACAAATTCTTATTATCAAATTCTGTCATTGATAAAGTTTAACCTTCAAATTCAAGCTAAGATTCTTCACAAAATTCTCAAACAAGATGAAAATATTCAATCTCAAGCTAAAAATGGAACGTGCTTAATATTTTATAGAATAATAGAAAATGTGTATAAATCCCTAGAAATGCTCTTGAAAATCCCTCAAAATCAGCTGAAGACTTCAAATAAAAATACCCTTACAACTGATTATGCAGCTTGTGTGCGCCTCATGTGCGGCTGCACATGGACTTATGCGGCTCTCACAATGCCAAAATAGGCGTCCAATATTGCAAGTTCTCCATTTCAGGAGTACGATTCAAGTATGGCCCATATGCGACTGCAAATGACTTTGTGCATCCGCACAATTTTAATTTTTTTTCCCAGTGTTTGTTCATTGTTTGCACTAGCAAGTGTGGTTCGTGTGCAGCTTATATGTAGCTTACACGCGATCTTTTGTGCCTACACAATATTTATTTATAGACTATTTTCATCTTTCAATTTGTGAAAGCCAATAGGATTGAAGTCGGATTCTTTCTCCTTAAAGTTACGATTGTTCGAAGTTTAATTTGATCCGGGGATTGATTCTTATCCTCATTTCTTGACCTCTTTTAATTTCAAATTCATGTTTATCAACATAGATTTTGAATGTCTGCATATATGAAGATTGCAACATAAAATTATTTTAAAACAAGAGAATGAAGGTAATAGTTAGTGCTTAAACTCAATAAGTTGGTGAATTACCAATTTATCAGGAGATTAAATAACTTCAAAATCATAATGAATAAGAAATATGTATGTGAATTTTTTTTGTCTTACTCTTCAAATTATTCGACACAAATATAAGTATGGTGAAATCACATGCCACCATAAATCAGAAGTTTATTGATACAAAAATTCATGTAATAGTAAATAAAAAATTTACTAAAATAAATAGCACATATTATGATAAACTTGAAGTTTACTAGTACATATAATTTTATTAGTTGATATGAATAATTTGACCATCATGCTTCAAATTTGATGTTCAGTATGAAAATTCGATATATATTGAAGAACTAGGAGATTTTCAAGAATTATTTTCTGTTGCTTGTACTCATGAATAAACCATCCAATGTTCAGATTATATTTCTTAAATTCTGAAATAAATTATAGGTGAATATGGACCTATTCACCTGCCATATGTTGTATTAAATTAATTCGCAATTTGATATTTGTAAAATTACTTGTTTAAAGTAAGTGAGTTAAGAGCATATTTTTAAATTATGTAATCAAGATAATACATCTTAATAATATTGATTTATATCTAAGATGATTTGACATGAAATATCTATGATAAATAGTTAAATCATTATTTATGAGAATAAATCTTTATATGTTAATTTGAAATATGATATATTGCATACATCATATCAATACATTATGATAAATTCTCCCCTCACAATTTATTCAAGATTAGGAATAAAATATTTTTCATCTTATTGCTTTTGATGTGCAGTATGTAATCAAATAATCTAGCATGAAGCACAAAGATAAATTCGCCAAAGAATAATAAAAATATATATTTATTTTTTCAACATAAGAAAAAGAGAATAAACAGATAAAAATATGTTAATCATTAGTATGATCCTTATTCAAAAGTAATTTAAGTTAATTTAAGTCAAAAGTTAGAAGCATTTATTGATCTAAAATTAAATTTATATTTCAACTGTAAAATACTTCTATTAAAATAATGTTCCTGAAGGACAGAGTATACAACATGCATGAAATATGGTAGACCAATCTGTTCAAAATGCAATAACTCTTGAAATTAGGGAGAGGAGCAAATGATCAAAATAATTATAATAAGGAGGCAATGTGCATTTGAAGAGCCTTCGACATAACACTTCATGAAATCTCATGAGAAGTTTAGGTACCTGAAAATGATAAAATTTTAGTAAATTGTATCATATTGCTAATTGATACAAATTATATATCATTAATGATATATTTGGTACAATATAGCACATAATATTATAAAAAAATATGAAGATCTGAATTATACGTCTGTTAGCATGCTGACATAGAAATAATTATTAAGTTAAATCATACATCTTGATAAGTGTAAAATTTATTGAACCTACATCCCATACAATAGAAGATATCAAACCATTTTAAGATAAATGAATGTTGTCACAGCTTATACGACTTACTTAAGACAATTATATAAAAAAAATTTAAAAATTAATCACAATGTCTAAAGCATATATAAATTTTTGAAAAAAATTATTTATAATCTTTATATTGATTAACTCAATTAAGGTTTATGTACTATAATTATCTTAATGAATATTTATTGACGTGTATAAGAATGACAATGCTTATCCTTCTATCCTTATGGAGATCAAAATTTATCGTGTTGTTATGCAAGTTGATGACTTGAATTTATTAAAACTCTTAAAGAGTTTTATAATATAATGGATTATTTGTTGAAGGAAATTGAAATGATAAATTAGATTGCTCCTAAAGTATCATATCATTGTGCAATTAATGCATTTATATATCTTACTATAAATATGAACATGAGTCACAGAGTCCATCGGCAAAGCATTTAGAACATCAGAAGGGAGAGAATGAACAAGCTTTGTTGATAATTGATCAGAAAGAGGATGACCTATACCAGCAGCTGGCAAATGCTAATGTTCATGCACCTTTGCAGATAGATTGCTCATATACAGTTGATACACAAGGCATGTTAGAAGGTACATATCCAGCATCAAAGGGCATACTCATGTTGGAACTTACAGTAGAAATAAGATCAATTGCATATTATAAATGAAATCCTTGATTTTAATGTGTTTATCCTAATAAATATTTTTAATTTTTTTGTTAGTTATGTGAATGCCAAAAGTTTATCTGATAAATATTAATGTTCGATCTGTCATGACCCAATTTCTCGGTCATGATGGCACGTACAACCCCCCAGTAGGTGAACCAATCCCCGTAGCCCAGAACAGTTAGTAATGGGCAACTATCTAGTAAACGACACGAAAATCAGTTTAATAAGCGGAAGCAAGGGAATGAGAAGAAGAAAAAGAATAACAAGAGTAATATATACACAAGCGAAAACTAAACCAAACCCAAAATCTGGTATCATGGCGTATAAGAGCCGGATCTACATAAGGAGTACAAGGGTCTAAAATAATATATACAAGCTGTCTCCGAGTAGAAATAGAGTACATAATCAAAAGATAACTAACAGCTAAGCTCCGGTCGCTAAGAGCTCACCCTCAGTCCAGAATAGCACAAAAGTAGCTCCTCGCACGAGTCTCCATGAACTAACGGCGATGGCCCATACTAGGGTCTGCACCAGAAGATGCAGGGGTAGGGTGAGTCACTAAATGCGAAGCATAAGGTACCCAGTAGGTATCATAGGCTGACTGGGCACATATAAGATAAAAGCGTAGTAACAGACAAGATAGAAGCAAGTAGTCACAGAAATCAATGAAAAGTGCACAGGAACTAGCCCAGAGGGAAGTCAACAAAATAACATGCGAGGCTAGCAAGCAGAATATATACACAACATGCACAAGTGAAAGTAAGAAATAACGCACCTAGGATCCTTGCAATAACAGTATATACATAATAAGCTTATGAATTGGACGGTATACTGGTAACCTCAAGTACAAGGAAGGTGAAGGAGAGTAAAGATAGGCATGCTAAAAAACAGGAATCAATAACCCAACTAGTCATACCAATCTCAAATCCAACAAGTAACAACTCAGTCATATATAATCTTATAAGCATAACCGTAACAAGGGGATAGCACCGCGATAAAGTAACAAGAGTCTACCTACAGTCCCTCAGCCGTCCATACAACTGAGGAACACAAACAAGTGAAAACAAACCCTCCGGCATCCCATAATACCAGAGCGTATAATCAACAAACAGAAAACAAGGTTGGAGCCTCAAACAATGAATGATATGATGCATGAAGATCTCAAGTGAAATGGTATCTCTGTATGTACCCCCTCCGGTGACGATCGGGCCAAGCAGGTAAGTTCCATGGAAGGACACTGCCCGTATACCTATACTCCACCATATATCCTCTCTCCGGCACACGCATCTCGAAGCCCCAGGCCCAGAGCAGCAAGGTCCATGGAGGTCCCAGACCCCATACTAAAACTCAGTATCAAAATATGTCCTCCGGAAGCAAGTCTGGGTTCAAGATAGAGACCCAGTCTCGAAAATGCATGCCCAGACCCTGTCCAGGACTAAAGTAGTAAAAAATGTCTCAAAACCCCCTCCAAGGGTACCCGAGCATAACCGGGTCTAATCAGTAGAAAATTATCTTAGGTGCTCGGTTCGACCGAGGCTAAAAAATATCATCTCAAAGTAGTAAGAAAACTCAACTAGTACCCCGGCCCTGTCGAGTCTAGCATTGATAGTAAAACTGGTGATAGAAATCATAATTTAACTTTCTTTTACCCCAAGAAGATCCACCAGTTAAATCAAACCATTTTCCAATTCATTTCCATCGAAACGGGCCCCCGGGGCCATGCAAAGTTCAGAAAAAAAGTTCCAGTAGGCCTGAAGCCATAAATCGTAGTAAAACATGGATAAATCCTCTTTATATGCATGGAAATGAATGCTCAACACAGATAGCCGCCCAGAAACTCACAATCAACCTAACGGCCCTGCACAGGCTCCAAAGCTACTCAACAAGCATAACCAGCCTAGAAGGATATTAATATGCCCGGGACTCGCGGACATTCCCAATAACCCACCTTCTATGTTCCAGAGTCAACAAGGCTTCACAGGACCACAGGGGTGATAAAATCAACTATTGAGAATACTATACACAACGGAGGAATGAAATGGACGAATCATGGAAAAACGGTCAAGGTCTGTGGTACAAACCTAATAACCCAACCCAAGAGTGTCAGCTAGTACAATTTTATTTGATATATGCTAAGTTTAGGGAGTTTAGACCGTAACCTATCTTTCATCCGATGACAAGCTGCTAGAACGATGATTTCCAAGCTTGAACAGCTCTGAAAAGCTCCGAAACAAAATCAAACTTGAATTCGGGCTTGAATAACTTGACGTAGATAATTGATTTTCTTCCGAGGATCGACTCTATCCTCAAAGTGATTCTCCTACCAAATCTTCTCTCATGTATAAGAGTATAAACATATATACAAGATATATTCACCAACTTCTTCAATGGACAAAATAAAATAAGCCTCCTTTTAAAACCCCTATATATACGTGACTATATAACCAGTAGAACAAAAACATCTAGCTGAAAATTTATTTGTAACAAAGTTCAATGCAAAGTGCTGAATCAATGGATATATAAAGACCTATATATTGTTGGTAATAAGTGATTGGAAAGGTTTGAAATACTACCAATAAAAATGATAAGCACAAGCCATTCTTGATACATGTACTTGCTGAACTACTCCACTTCCACGTGGAAGTGGAGGTGCCACTATTTCACACCGCTTATCTCATTATGTGTAAATTCGGGAATTGCATAAGTTCATGGTAAAATAAATATAATTTTTTGAATATATCATAATAAATATAAAATCATTTCAAACAAAACTTACTATATTATAATAATAATTTTTAACATAACTAAGTTTACTATCCCCATTAAAATATTAATAACTTAGAAAACTCTTGTAAAATAAATAAATACACAATATATCATAACAAAAGTATTTTTCATACACCTTTAAATTATTTTAGGAAGGCAATAAAAATATAACTTTTTAAATCAAATAATTTCAAATACGCGCGATGTTAATAAAATTCTCAAATTTAGGCTTGCAAGTCTTGGATATGAGACGAACGTTAAGGTCACACGATTGCGAATCACTATCGCACGATTTTGATACTCAGCTTCTAACACAGGAAATTGGTCATAAAGATCAACTGAACGTCCAGGGTACCGAACCACCGGTCCCAGTAAGCCATAAATGACTTGGGGCCACTACAGGCAAGCTCTAACAGAACAAAGAAAGCGTAAATGCGAGAATGACTGGAAGAGTCATTACATCATCCACTACTAAAAAGGACTTTCCTCCTCGAAAGTCAAAGACAAGGAAGTACCTGAAGTCTCAAACAGCTGCGGATACTGAGCCCGCATATCTCTCTCAGTCTCCCAGGTAGCCTCCTCAACTGGACGGTACCTCCACTGAACCTTAACAACCAGAACCTCCCGAGAACTTAATCTCCTGACATCTCTGGCCAAAATAGCTACCGACTCCTCAACAAAGGCTAAACTCTCATCCAACCAAACTGAATCCCACTGCAACACCTGAGACTCGTCTGGAACATACCGGCGCAATATCGAAATATGAAAAACCGGGTGCATAGCTGAAAACATCGGAGGCAAGGCTAACTGATAGGCAACGCTACCAACCCTCTGAAGAATCTCAAATGGCCCAATGTACCTGGGGCTAATCTTGCCCCGCCTACCAAATCTCATCACGCCCTTCATGGGCGACACATGGAGAAATACCAAGTCACCAACACTAAACTCCAGGGCACGAAGTCTACGATCAGCATAACTCTTCTGCCTGCTCTGAGCTACCCGAAGTCTGTCCTGAATCACTCGGACTCGGTCTAAGGAATCTCAAAACAAATTTGTACTCTGTGGCCTAGACTCAAAATCATCAAACCAACCAACCAGTGATCTGCAACGCCTACAATACAAAGCTTCGAAAGGTACCATGCCAATACTCGAATGAAAACTATTATTACAAGAAAACTCTGCCAAAGGCACAAATTGATCCCAGGAACCCCCAAAATCAAGAACATAGGACTGAAGCATGTCCTCCAGGATCTTAATAGTCCTCTCGGACTGGCCATTTGTCTTCGAGGATGGAATGTAGTACTAAGATGAACCTATGTACCCAAATCTCGCTGAATATCCCTCCAGAACTGAGATGTGAACTGAGTGTCGCGGTCCAAAATGATAGAAGCTGGGACCCCGTGCAACCGAACAACCTCCCAAAGGTAAATCTGAGCTAAACTCTCTGCACTATAAGTAGTCTGAACCGGCAAGAAGTGCACTGACTTAGTCAGCCGATCAACAATCACCCAAATGGAGTCGAAACCCCTGGAAGTGCGTGGCAAACTAACTATGAAATCCATAGTAATCCCTTCCCACTTCCACTTAGGAATGGGAAGTGGCTGCATCAAACCACCAGGTCTCATGTGCTCGAACTTCACCTTCTGACAGTTCAAGCACCGAGATACAAACTTCGCTACGTCCAGCTTCATACCACTCCACCAGTAAAGCTGCCTCAAATCTCTGTACATCTTGGCTGCACCAGGATGGATGGAATACCTAGAACAATATGCCTCACGAAGAATCAACTGAATCAAATCACCAACCATCGGAACACAAAGGCGGCTATCAAACCTCAAAACCCCATCTGAATCTAGAGTAGCCCGACTGGCCTCACCCCGAATAACCTGATCACAAAGGTCACACAACCGCGGATCCTCAAACTGACGGCTCTGAATCCGATCAATCAAAGTAGAATGAACCTCGACACTAGCAAGAACTCTGCTAGGATCTGACAAGTCAAGCCTAACTAGACGGTTAGCCAAGGACTGGATGTCCAAGGCCAACGGTCGCGCTGAAACTAAAAGAGAAGCTAGGCTACCCATACTCACCGCCTTCTGGCCCAAGGCATCCGCTACCACGTTTTCCTTGCTCGGATGATACATAATAGTGAAGTTATAGTCCTTCAGTAGCTAGATCCATCTCCTCTACCTCGAGTTCAGCTCTCGTGATATACTAAAGACTAGGGTGATCAATGAAGATCTCACAGTGAACTCCATATAGGTAATGCCTCCAGATCTTGAGCGCGAAAACTACTGTCGCCAACTCCAAGTCATGGGTGGGGTAGTTGCGCTCGTGAACCTTTAGCTGCCTCAACACATATGCTATCACTCAACCCTGTTGCATCAATATACAACCATGACCAACCCCGAAAGCATCACAATACACGGAGAAGCTCTGACCCTCAACCGGCAAAGTCAAAACTGCAGCTGAAGTCAACAAGGCCTTAAGCCTCTGAAAGCTATCCTCGCACTGATCCGACCACTGAAATGGGACATCTTTCCTAGTCAGCATAGTCGAGGGTGCTGCTATGGAAGAAAATCCCTGAACGAGCTGTCTGTAGTAACCTTCTAACCCAATAAAGTTGTGGACCTCAGTAACAGTAGTAGGTCTAGGCCAATCACAAACTGCTGAAATCTTTCCCGGATCAACCCTAATCCCATCCTTAGACACCACGTGCCCTAGGAATGCAACTGACTCAAGCCAAAACTCTCACTTTGAGAACTTGGCATAAAGAAGATGATCTCTCAAAGCCTGGAGTATAATCCTCAAGTGTGGCTCATGCTTATCTCTACTACACGAGTATACCAAGATGTTGTCTATGAAAACTATCACAAATGAGTCCAAATACGAGCCAAGCACCCTGTGCATTAAGTTCATAAAGGTTGTGGGGGCATTAGTCAACCCAAAAGACATCATCAGGAACTCATAATGGCCATAACGCGTCCTGAATGATGTCTTAGGGATGTCCTCCGCCCTAATCCTCAACTGTTTTAAGTATGTTTTTATCATGATTATGCATATCTGACATACTCAGTACATTCCATAGTACTAACCACATACTTCTTTGTGCTGCATCCTATTATGATGTAGATTCTGTAGCCCGCTCCCCAGTCCGTGGCTAGTAGATCAACAACACATCCAGTCAGCTTGGTGAGTCCTCCTCCTTCGAGGACTTGGATTTTAGGTTCATTTTAGTATTTAGATTGTGTATTCAGTATTTCAGTATTTAGAGTTAGTTGGGGGCTTGTCTCAGCAACTCGCCAGTAGTAGAGGATTTCCGACATAAAGTCAGACATTCAACTGTATTCAGATTTTCATCCCTAGACTTTTACTTATATAAACAGGTTGAGTTTATATTTACTTCAGTTAAGCTTCCGTTATTATGTTTTGTTAGTTTTTAAGTCGTGCTAATGCCAGAGGGTTATCTTGAGATCACTTGTGATCTTTGGTCCCCAGTTACGTCCAAGGGGTAGGCTCGGGGCGTGACATACAATCAACAATAATTGTGTGAGACTATTTATTTTGTGACACATGAATAGTGGATTCATTTGTTTACTTTACATGCTATTTATTATCACTCCTCTTTTTATTTCATTTTTTTATTCTTCTTATTCCTAACTAATAACCAATACTATTAAACTTCTAAATACACAATTAAGTAATTTAATAAATGTATAGTCTCTTAAAATAACTGAATCGTCCTTAAAATTTTTAAGACTTTAATTTATTATTAATAACACTACTAAAAAATGCTAAAATCCGATCGGAAAAGACTGACGAACTTTGTCAGATTTTCAATAAATTTTTTTATAAATAACTGACGGTCTTTAAGAAGATCGACGTATTCTCATTGATTATTTTTCGCGCAAAAATTATAAAAAATATTAATATTTTATTAAAAAACCCGAAGAATGTCAGTCGGTCTTTTTTTTTTTTTTTACAAAAACTAATGGACGTCTGTCGATTTTTAAAGTGCAAAACTTCAATTGAAGAGTATAAACAAAAATAATATAAATTATAAAAATTAATACATTGTGTTTAAATGTTACATAAAAAATGAACTCAACCAAAAAATAGTGTTTTGTGAGTCCAACCCTAATTATTGCTATATTTTGTTTATATAATTTTATTTTTTGCTATTTTTTGGGTTGATTACTTGAATATAAAAAAATAACTAGAACGTAAAAGTATCAAATTTTGAAAAAACTTTTGGAATAAATTAACAACAATTAGGATATACTTCTGACATATTTAAACAATATTTGAATTACTATTTGTTAATAGTAAGATTACTAGTGTATTTTGATTTATTAATAGTAAAATTGATAACATGTTGTTAATTAATGTTCGAAATAGACGTCAATAATGACATTGTATTGTAAAATACCGTATAAAAACACTAATTTTTATTTATACTTGTCAACTACAGTTTTTCACTTTTAAAACTGATCGACGTTTGTTAATTTTTGTAACAAAAAAAAAATCGACGGACATACGTCGATTTTCTTTAAAAAATAATATATTTTTAAATAGTTTTTGTGCATTTTTGCGTGAAAAAAACTAACGAAAAATAGGTCAGGTTTTTTAAAAATCATTGACAACCTGACTGAGTCTGTTCACCATTCTTTTCCCGTCAAATTTTAGCATTTTTAAAATAGTGGTATTAATAATGAATCAAAGTCTTAATAGTTCTAAATCGCTTTAGCTATTTTAAGAGAAAATATATTTATCAAATTACTTAATTGTGTATTTTTTAAAAGTTTGATATTGGTTAGGAATAAGAAGAATGAAAAAATTGAAAGAAGGAGAGGAATAGTGATAAATGACATGTAGGGTGTGTTTGGTATGAAGGAAAATATTTTTAATGGAAAACATTTTCCATGGAAAATATTTTATGGAAAACAAGTTGGTTTCTTACTTATTTTCTCATGTTTGGTTGGTGAGTGAAAAATATTTTTCGAAAATATTTTGTATTGTTTGATTGATGAGTGAAAACACATTTTTCAATTTTTTTTTTTATTTTTGATTAGAGTAGAAAATATTTTCTAGTGGGTAGGTCGGGAGTTGGGGTGTGGTTGTGGGGGAGGGGGAGGAGGGCTGGGTGGGGCTGGGGTGGGGGTGGGGTGGGGGTAGGGTAGGGGAGTGGTGTAGTGGGGGACCAAAAATATTACTTTTTTTAAAAAAATAAGTAAATTTTTTTTCAAAAAAATAAATTAAAATTGAATTTTGGGTGGGGTGGGAGGTGGGGGTGGGGATAGGGGGGCTGGGGTGGGGGTGGGAAAGGGGCGGAGTACCAAAAATATTACTTTTTTTTAAAAAATAAGTAATTTTTTTAAAAAAAATTAAAAATTAAATTTTGGTGGGGTGGAGGTGGTAGGGTGGGATGGGGGTGGGGGTGGGGGTGAGGGGGTAGGGTGCAAGTTGGAGTACAAAAAATATTTCTTTTCTTTAAAAAAGTATTTTTTTAAAAAAAAAATAAAAAAATTGAATTTTGAAGGGGGTAGGGTGGGGGAAGGGGGTGGGGTGTAGGGTGGGGGTTGAGTGGGATGGGGTACAAAATATTACTTTTTTTAGGAAAAAAATATTTTTTTTTTGAAAAAAAATAAATTAAAAATTGACTTTGGGTGGAGGTGATAGTGGTAGTGGTAGTGGGGTGTGTGTGTGAGGGGGAGTGTTAAAGTGGGGTGGGTGGATGAGTGAGGTGAGATAAAAAAAAATTACTTTAAAAAAATTTAATTTTATTTTTTAAAGAAAGAATTAAAAAAAATTAAAAAAACAATTGATGTGGGGTGGAGTGGGGTGAAATAGAAAAAATATTTTAAAATAATTGTGAGGTAGAAGTGGGAGGTGGAGGTAGGGGTGGAGTAAGAGGGTGGAGTGAGTGAGATTGGGGTGTTATGAAGGTGAAGACTTGTTTTCCCTACTTTCATTAGAGAAGTCATTTTCCTTATTTTGGAGGAAAATGTTTTTCTAAAAAATATATTTTCCAAATTTTTTTGATCAACTAAACACAAGAAAATTAAAAAATATTTTCCTCCGTACTAAACACACTCATAAAGTAAATAAATAAAATTACTATTCAAGTATCAAAAGATAAATGATGTCTCACACAATTATGATTGATTGCCTCTCTCGTGATATTTTTTTTTGGAAAATAAGGACAAAAAGACAGTGAGTTTAAACTTTAAACCGAAGGAAAACTTGGAAGAAAAGAAGGGCATGCACAAAAACCGGAAGTTAGGGGGTTAAGTACAGACAGCATGCATGTGAAAGGGTCGGACTCGGGGGAAGCAAAAGGAAAGAGATCTTAGCAGCTCCCAACGCATTTGTAGCTGGACTTTTCCCCATTTTTTAGTCATAACATTAATTAACTAGCCTCATTTCTTCTATATATATATATATATCCAACAAAAGCGAGGAAAGAAATTAAGAGGAAGATTCCCCTTTTCAGTACTCGGCCACTTGCTGGATCTTGATTTTCCCAGAAAGTGTGTGCTTGCCTTGTCACTGAGAGTGAAGGAGGAAATATGGAATACGTTTTCAGGGAAGGAAGGTCATTGGAGGAAACACCAACGTGGTCAGTGGCAACAGTCACCACAGTTATGGTATTTGTTTGCTTGTTTGTCGAACGCTCCATTTACCGATTTGGAAGGGTGAGTAGTCAATATTGGACTTCTGTTTCAGTTAGCACACAACGAACACTACTCTTTTCTTAGTAAGCTGTGGGGTTTGTGCTTATATGCAGTGGTTGAAAAAGACTAGAAGAAAAGCTCTTTTTGCTTCTGTAGATAAGATAAAGGAAGGTGAGCAATTGTTTGTTTCACATCTATCTATTAATGCTTGTTTTAACGCAACAATTTCCTTTTCTTGACCTACTCTCTATAGTAGGACTAAAAAGATGTAGTAAAAGTTGGAATTTTTTCGAACTTTATTTAGTTTCGGAACGAATGGGCCTCAATAAAACAAAACTGAACATATACCATATACGATTCATATAATAGACCTTACTTGTTTGTGATTGAGGTGTAGTCTTATTGACAAGTTTGAAAACTGGTTAATCTTTTTTTCTTTTTTAAGTTTATACTTTATTGGTAGCTTTGGCATTGTATAAGTTCGCAAGAGTTTTTCATTGCTTCCCGTTCTTGCTTAACACTTGCATTTTGCTGATCAATTAACAACCTAGAAATGCAAAAACACTTGTTTTCAACTTCATATGATGCTCAGTTACAATACTTCTGATGATCTTTTTCCATTATATAGTATAAACAATGTAGGTGATTTTCTTTTTTCTCTTCTATGTCTTATTGGGACAGAGTTGATGCTGCTTGGGCTAATTTCTTTGTTGTTGGGACAATGCGCTAGGCAGATTTCTCAAATTTGTGTGAATTCATCCCTTTTCAGTAGTAAATTCTATCTTTGTTCTCAAGAAGATTATACGAGTGAGACAATCCATTTGTCAAGGTCCTCCATTCTCTCTAATGATACTGATATTCCTCCCAAAGGAATTTATCAACCATCACATCAATGTGGTGAGGTAAATTGTTTTCTTGATTCATATTGCACAAAATGCTGCTTTCTGTTTCTGTACTAATTAAGGACAAATATTTTGTATTAACAGGGACGTGAACCTTTTGTCTCCTATGAAGGTCTTGAGCAGCTTCACCGGTTCCTGTTTGTTCTTGGTATCACCCATGTTCTCTACAGTTGTATTGTTGTGGGTTTGGCCATGACCAAGGTTGAGTTCCCATATCAAAATTTTCTAAATCAGGGTGGAAATATTTGGCGTCTAGTATTTTTTCACGCAGAGTGCTTATGCTAATACTAATAGTGGTATCCATAATACCAACAGTAGCGTATTTTATGCAAGTGGTGTCAGCCCATTATCACAACTCAACTTGTATGTGAGTTTGGCTCTAGGCCTTACTTATTGTATCAAATTGATGTTTACTTTGCATTATTTTAAAGAAATATTTGTCTATTAGGTGGAATACATGTTCTTGAAAGAAAATGTTATTCATATATATACTCTGTGAAGTTTTTCAATGAAACGCTGAGGGATGACACCTCTATATCATTTGATGCAAAAACAGCTGGGTTCATGCTCTTCCTTGTTTGTGGTTTTGAATGAATTTGATTGTAGATATACAGTTGGAGGAAGTGGGAAAACCAAGTGACCTCTGGGGCAGAGAACAACATACAAGGTGCGTGGAATTGAAGATAATAAACTATGTGCACTCAATATAAATTCACCTTCTTCCTTATGAGTAATACTTGCACAAAATACAATTTTAAGGAAACTTATCCTAGATAGTTCAACATGTAATTTAGTTGCATGAATTGTCTTAAATAGTAAGTGTGTTCTGATCTTTTAGCATAGAGTTGAGCTTCTAAATATGGTCTCTGCATACCTTTTTCTTGTTTTATTTAGTGACAAAGAATAAGGAGATGAGGCGACAGTCGACCTTTGCTCTGCATCATGCTTCCCATCCATGGAGTAGGAGTCGGATTCTTATATGGATGGTAATAGTTCTTGCCTTATTATAACAACATCATACACTTCTCTGCAAATCAGGATATACACTTCTCTATGAATCAGGATGCATTCAAGTAATTTTTTATGTATCATGGACTTTTATTCCATAGCTGTCTCGTGAGATTATGTAATAGGAAAAGGTTGAAATCATTTTTTTCCCATCCAAGCTGGTGTTAAAAACCAAAGACTTCTTTAATATTCTAGACTGTAGACCTTAGGATATTCTCTGGAAAACAACACAGAATTGCATATATAGATTTATAAATCAACTGCTAGATCTTAAGGAAGGAGAGAAAGAGTATCTATGGTCTAAAGTTTGAGGAGGATTTTGATTTTTAACAGAAAGGGGGGAAATGGTCATCGCCAAATAGGTTAATGAACTATAGATGGATTTGGACACCACTTTACTTCTTTTCTATTCTTTTCCTTTCTTTTTAGCCAAGTTTGAGTCGAAGTATTATCTGCTAGTCTAAATTTTCTATTTGTATTAGACTAAACTATTGTTTCAGTCACTATTCTTCCCTTAATCCAAGTTCAACTGATCCATTGATTTGTTAAAATAATAATTAAACAAAGAACAAAACATAATGAAAGCAAAGGATCGGATATGTTGAGTTTTAGAATTAGTTGGTGTTGTCGTTACACTTATATTTTGTCCGTTGTTTATTGGGAGTAGTTAAAGACTTGCATGCTCATGTACGATAAGTGTGAGATATAGAGAATCTTTTTTACCGTCGATTTGGGACAGTTAGATTTGTTGGTGGGTCAAGAGCACGCGTTATGGTCTTAGCTTCGTTGTTAGGTACGTACATTTGCAAAAGGTAAATAACGTCAAGGAAATACAAAGTAAATCAACGAGAAAACAACTAAGAACAAATCTTTAACAACGGCGAGGTATTCAATCCTTCTAGCTATGAGCAAGTTTGTGACCATAAACAAGGAATAAGTAGGCGTAATCGTAAAGAACAGTCAGAAAACTAAAGGAAAAACAAAGAAAGCTTAAGAACCAAGCTAGAGATATTTATTTCTTTAGGGTAAGGGCCAGCCAAAATCAGATCCCTTACAAGGAAGGAGGGGGTGCCTATTTATAGGATACAAAAGGTTCCTTCTGGCCAATGGGATAAAGCCATTTTGCCGAGCCCATAGTACCATGACCAATGGTCGACAAAAACTTGTTCTTGAGCCGTTGGAGGATGCCTACCCAGTACACCGCGTCTGACGCGGCTCTACCAAGGGTTGACCGCGCACCTGAATAATCTGACACACCGTCCTTCTGTCAGTCCTTCTCTCGTAGTCGCTATCGTTGGTCCTCTCGGGCTACCCTGCTTTCTGCTCGAGAGATAATTTCTTTGTTTTGGGCTAGCTCTCGAGATGGTGCTATCGTGGGCCGGCCTTCGCTATTCCGACCCGAATCGACCCGTTCTTACCAAAGCCTTTTTTACCCCATACAGATAGTCCCTTTGCTTTTCGAGGCTAATGTCAAGTAGCCTCGGGAAGTGGAAAGATTCGGAATTCAAACAATGCAAAATTGACCTAGGGTGCTCCGCCTACCTTTACTTTTGCACACGCATCGCCTCTCTGACACGTGTGCCGCCCCTTTTTATCTGGCAACCCTCTTGAATTCATTTTTCCTTTTCACCCCTTGCTTCTTTCCTCTCTTATTTCTCTCGGAGGCTCCTCCTTCTGCAAACATCTCCCCCTTTCGTTATTCTCCATACCGTGCTCTCCAATGACGACCCCTGGCTTTTCTATCACAGAAACGAACGCTGCCATCGCCCTTACCAAGGTAATTGATGCTAACCTTACCACCGATTCTGGGATTGCGGGTGGCGATATTGCATCTCCAATCGATTTGCCCTTGATTCCGATTACAGATGTCGTCAGATCCCCTCCTACTTCCCCTTGTAGATGCTTCTTCACAACCCTCCCGCCGATAGTATCCCAAGATGAAGATGAGTCCTTAGTTGGCTCGGTGATTCCAAAACATCCCACCTTCAGGGACTACTACAAACGCCATGCGTACGGAGACAACTCCTCCTCCTCAAGAAAGCCTTTTGTCGTCCATTTCTTGTCTTCGGTAGACCAAAGCTCCCTTGTGACAGTCAAAGGCGATTGTGGTTGTTTCCGAAAGAGCACAGCTGGGACCATATTTCTGCCAAAAAAGGGTGGATTTATAAAGATCACGGTACCCACACTTTCCCACCCTTTATCTTGTAGGCTTTTACCCCGTATTAATAGTCTCTTTCCTTTCCGGGATTAAAGCCGGAGCTGCCGCATGGCATTGGCATAACTTCCTCTTGACGTCCGAAGGGTTCAAATTTCTTCTTGTCCAGCAATCTGAGGAAACTGGGGGGCCTCCTAAGGTTGATCCCCAGCTAGTGGGGAAAATAAAAATAAAGCGAACTCCTACTCCGAGCAAGAAGCGTAGATCGAGTAGGTCTATTTTCCTATCCGAGGGGGAGACGGTCCGGCGGACGCATCAGGAGTTGCTGCTTCGGAGGCCCAGTCCCCGATATCACACCTGCCTGCACCTAGCGTCAAATTCCCTTGGACGGATCATCGTCCGCAATTGCGAATGAGGAGATGGTCGGCGGTGGCTCCGAGATGCCCGCGGCCCTGAGCCTTTCGCTAGAAGCTCGAGTTCCTCCGGCGAAGGAACACTAGGGGGATGTGTATCCTTATCCTGCCGAGCATTTCTCTATGGAAGAAGTGGGAAGCTTGTCCCCCGGGGATAGTCAGGACCTTTTTTAATGCACTTTCAAGGTGTAATCGGAAAGAACAGTCAGAAAACTAAAGGAAAAACAAAGAAAGCGTAAGAACTAAGCTAGAGATATTTTATTGCTTTAGGGTAAGGGCCAGCCAAAATCAGATCCCTTACATTGAAAGAGGGGGTGCCTATTTATAGAGTACAAAGGGTTCCTTCTGGCGAATGGGATAATGCCATTTTGCCGACCCATAGTACCGGGACTAATGGTCGACATCCACTTGTCCTTGGGTCGTTGGAGGATGTCTGCCCTGTACACCGTGTCTGACGCGTCTCTGCCGAGAGTTACCCGCGCACCTGAATAATCTGACACACCGTTCTTCTGTTAGTCTTTCGCTCGCAGTCGCTATTGTTGATCCTCTTGGGATACCCTGCTTTGTGCCCGAGAAGCCATTTCTTTGTGTTGGGTTCGCTCTCGAGATGGTGCTACCGTGGGCCGGCCTTCGCTATTCCGACCCGAATCGGCTCATTCTTACCAAAGCCCTTTTTGCCCCATACAAATCTATAAATCCCTAGTTTTCTTAATGGCCTTAATTGACAAATATCTAGTATTGAAATGAAATTGGCTTAAATAGAGCAGTATGGATAGAGATCGATTCAGACAACCAACCCCAATTAATTTTGTTTGAAATGCAATTGAGTTGATTGATTTACTATTATTTTCAAAAGGTTATTGACTTTCCGTCTAGGGAAAGGAGTCAATTTCTTGGGATGAACTAAAATAGGAAAAAGGTCTTAGCAAAATAGGGAAGTGTTTCCTGGGGATTATAGTAATTCCCTTGATCTTTGTGTCATTACTTTACTTTATTCTTGTCGTGCATGTTGCTTCTACGTCTAACGCAGGTGGATTGAATGAACAAGTCCTTTTGGGTTGGAATATCAGTTAGAGAAAACATGGCAGAACTGAAGGGTAGGCTCAAGTTACAAACCTTTTTCCTTGAGGTTTAATATGCCTCTACATCTGAATTTGGTGTGCAAGCAGGTCATTTCCTTTTAGAACACAAGGAAGCCCGGTTAATTGTGGATGGTGCACAAATTAAACAAGAGCTGAGAGCACTCAAAAGTGTAGACATAACTGTTAGCCTATCATATGATTTTCTTCAGCAAAGGGTTTGAATGGTGACAACGAATGCGATAGAAAGATGAAGGTTATTAACTAGAGGCGAAATGTATGATTATGAATAAGTTATCTGTGCATCTTTTTCTGAATAGACTCAAATGTTCTATATCTTTTGTTCATTTTAGAAAAGTTAAATTCAAACTGTTAGGTTCTTTTGGTAGTTAAGGACTACCGTGAATATTCTAGAATTAAAAATCTAAATAGAAATTAAATATCTGTATAGAAATCATTAGTTCCTTTAATTTAATCTGAGTTGCCAAGTTCTAAGTGCATTTATTATTTAGTGTAAAACAACCAATAAACATGCCTAGCAAATCGTAGCACCTTTGACTAACACTTGCAGCCTTCCTTTCAAATATGACAAAGTTCCTATACATTTTTGTTTAAATTTTTTCTCAGCAATTTGTTTCTGGATTAGCCCTGCATTGCATGTATAAAATCCATGACATTGATTTGTTTTGTAAACTTGCAGCTTTGCTTTCTTAGGCAGTTTAGGACTTCAATTCATAAGTCAGATTACTTGGCACTGAGATTGGGCTTTATAACTGTAGGTATTCAGTTTCTTTTGGTACTTCCTTTATAATATCTCAACTCCTCTGTTAGTGTGGAATGGTAAGGGAAGCGGTGAAAATGCTCAGTATTCTTTTCCACGGTTATAATTCGTCTGCATCATTCTCGACATGCTTAAGCAGCTGCATTCAAATTGAAAGGTGTCTATCACGGAAAACTTTATGCAAGAGGGAAGGATTTTTAAAAAATGCTGTTGATGTTAAGTTATAATATATATCTGAACGTAATCACTGAAGCACTAAGTTGAATGTTTTAATTCTGTTTGTTTCCAAAGTTCAGTATCCTTGTACAATTTTGTTGCTCGGAGGTACTTATGGAAAAGGTTTGTTTATTTGGTTGGTCATATTTAGTACTCCATTATAAGTAATGCCAGAGATAAGAGGGCACATTTGTAGCAGGTTTATTACTTACACAAATCAAGAAGCAGCAACTGATGTTCTTCTCAAAATTTACTTATTTATTTTCTTTGCCTGACCCTTGCTTCTACAACGTGCAGAATCACAAGCTTCCACTTACTTACAATTTCCATAAGTACATGGTTCGTAGCATGGAGGATGAATTTTATGAAATTGTAGGGATCAGGTATGTTGTTATTGGTTTAGATCATTTTAGCTCACAGTAGGTGGGAGGATATTTTGGCTCGGTAATTATTACACTTTGTGATATAGCATCTACCAAAACTTGAGGTCCTCCTTGAGTTTCTATTGATATTTATTATGAATGTTTCTAGGTGCTTTTGCATACACTTTGGCAAAAACACGTGCAAAGTTGGGATCATTTTTTCCAGCATCAAATAAAGAGTAGAGGAAAACCCTTCTTTGCATAGTTAATGAGATGTGGTTCTATTAAAATTTGGAAATTGTCCAATTTTGATCTTAATATCTTCTAGAAATAGGTGTCTTGATAGTTGAATATTTGTGCTGACTTATTCTGGGACTTTGCAGCTGGCTACTTTGGGGTTATGCCATCATATGCATCTTCATCAACATTCATGGTAATGAAATGTTTGTTACATGAAATCGTCATTTTTGGCTTGTTGAAGTTTCGAAATGATGTTTCTTATATTGCAGGTCTTAATATCTACTTCTGGCTCTCTTTTATTCCTGCTATCGTAAGTCAGCTTACCTTCTTTGGTCCATGACCTGACTGAAATGATCTGTGTATCTGATGTTCAACAATTACTTGTGCCAAAGCTTGTCATGGTGGTTGGAACAAAACTGCAGCATGTAGTCTCCTCGTTGGCACTTGAAATTGCAGAGCCAAAGGGTCCAATTATTGGAACACAAGTTAAGCCACGCGATGAATTGTTTTGGTTTGGGAAACCGAAGATACTATTACGACTGATACAGTTTATATCATTTCAGGTCAAATTCTCAATAGCTCTGATGCTCAATTCTGTTCAATGTTCATTTCAAGCAAAACAAGTGAAAATATAACAAGGATTTGCATGGTTAAATGTCCTAACATTGATATATTTGTGTGCACAGAATGCTTTTGAAATGGCAACCTTTATCTGGTCCTTGGTGAGATTTATCGCCTTTCTTCTTTTCTATAATCCATGGAGCATCTTCTTGTTTAAAGATTACTACTTTTTCTTTGGTCAATACGTAAATAGATTTCTCTTCTTGCTAAAAAAGAATGAATGTGGAGTGGATAAACTCCATGCAAGGAATTTCAAAATGACATCTACATGCTTCTTTATTTACTTACATACTTCCAATATCTCAAACCATCACACAAATGTTGCATGAAGCTGGCAACACATATTTCTTATGAAAAAAAGTTCTGCTATGAAAATGGACCTTGGGTCTAAGTCAACCCTGAAAGTTAGCTCATGAAGGGAGGACTCACAAGATCATATAAAGAGACAACAACCCTTCCCTCAACCAATAGTGGACGCTTAACACTCCCCCCAACACCTAGGACTAGACACCTGAAACGTGGACAATATAACGTGGGGGCCCAACATTGGGTAAATCAAGAATAGGAATGAGTGACACTCCGATACCATATTAAGAAAATAGACATTGAGCCTAATTTATGTCAAGATATGGCACCTGGGTCTAACTCAACCCCAAAAGCTAGCTCATGAGGGGAGGATTGCCCAAGTCCATATAAGCAGACCGCCAGTCCATTCCCCGACCAATGTGGAACTTTCACCCACTCTAACACCCCCTTTCACGCCCAGGCCCAACTGGAGCGTGGAACGGGAGTCCAAACGGGGATGGATCTGGCTCAGATACCATGTAAAGATATGGCACCTGGGCCTAACTCAACCCCAAAAGCTAGCTCATGAGTAGAGGATTTCCCAAGTCCATATAAGCAGACCGCCAATTTATTCCCCAACCAATGTGGGACTTTCACCTACTCTAACAATTTAATCCCTACAGCTAGCGCACGAGGCGAGGATCGCCAAGAGCATATGAGGAGACAACGATGCATCCCTTCACCCAATGCTGGACACTTAACAAGTGCAATACAAGTGACCATAAATTAGTCAATAATACTGGATTCTTTTCAGGTGGTTAAGGATTCATCCCCATGCTATTACCCTATATCTATTTTTCATTTTGTTTGATGGTTTTAGGAATGAAAACACACAAGTCACTTCTCTCTCTATTTGGTGAATTATTTTTCTTTTTTGGTTATCAAAAAAAATATTTTTCTTTTCAACTTCAAAAAAAGAAAAATTTATTTTTCTTTTTATCTGAGATAATGTACAAGTTCAGTTTGCACACTCTCTCCAACATTGTAGGCCTAAATTGAAAGATACCCTTTTCATTGACTGATATACACATGAAAAGAATGTCAGATAATTGATATTTGCACCTTTGGGAGAGCTAGCTACTCATATAGGCTGTTCTCATTCTCAAACCATGTTCTTTGTATTGGCTTAGAAGTTCTTTTCTCTCCAGACGAAGTTCTGTTCTTTTAGATCAATGATTCACTTCATGTCAGTATTAATCCAATTGTGCAGTGGGGATTGAAGCAACGGTCGTGCTTCATGAAGAACCATGCAATGGTTGTCATCAGATTGATTTCAGGGTATGTATTATACGCCTTGACCACCTACCCCATCCCCTTTGAAGTTAAAGTTAGTAGGCCCCAAATCCATGACATCAATCCATATTGAGTTGTCCCAGAACACCTTTCTCTTAAAACAAAGTACCCCCTTATGCTCTTAAGTACTTCTCTATACTTCATTATGAAAGAACTATCATGGAATCACTTCCGCATTTAATATAGTCCAATTTGTGAAGAACTTTACTTTTATATCCACTTCTTGCCCATACTTGCCTTTTACTTTGTTATGTATCTTCCTATTATATAGTGCTCCTGTAGTACGCTTGTTGGCCGTCCTATCTCAATTCCGTCGTTACACTTCATTGATCATGTCATTCTCCTATAAGATTGAGCCTAGTTATCTGAGCTGTTTGCACATAGACACCATAGAACCGTCTAGTCTCACTCTCCCGCCATGCTTGTTATGGGGGATAAACATGTAGTGTTTACTTATACTTATCTTAAACGATTGCGTTAGATCCTTTTAGAAGTCACTGTGTTATAGTATAGTATAAACATTGTAGTGGATCAAGTGACTCTCATTGTTGCCGAGGTAGCTCTTTCATTGTCTATCGGTCTTTTGGTGAAGATTGCCTTGCATTATTAATTTGTTTGCAGTCCTCTTTCAGCTATATACCTATAACTCCCATCTTCTATAGTTAGAGCTTATCCACTGATTCACTTTCTTGTATGTAACTGCACCCCTCAATCTTCTCTGATCAGATCTTATTCGATGAAACTAGTTCACACAATAATGCACTAGTGACTAGTGGTCGTTAACATTGAGAGAATGCTTCAATTTACTTTTTCTAAGGGGAACATTGGTGAGAACCACTTTTAAGAAGCTAAAACATTAGGAGCAGAAGTGAGGAGATACTAAAACTCGAGCCCTCCACCCAAGCTGTTAACTACATGCCTTCTTATACAAGTTTCGTCTGATTTGCCCATTTTCACCTAGTATGTTAAGCTAAAAGCCTCAAGTTTCAGTCCTGTTAGTTGCTTGTTTAATCCATCCTTGCATGATTTTCAAGCCTGGACCAAGTGCAATACTTTCAAAATACGGTATCAATGGCCATCTAAACCAAATGAGATAAGTGCCGAGTGTTACATCAGAATTTGGGTCCTTACATTGATGGCTGTTATGACTTCTGAATAGTTGTTGAACTAAAGTAGGAGTCGTTAGACTGTCTTTCTAGAGTAAACCATGGAATGAAAATCAAGTAGAAGACTAACTATCAGCACATTTTTTTTGAGGAAAAAAAAAACACATATATCTAGTTCTTGTTACTTGTCTTGTAACATGTACTGTTATAATGCACTATGGACCCTAAGCAGATGTTTTTGTTAACTAGAAACTGCATTCATTGAAAATGGTTCTTGGGCAGTTCATATACTACTTCATTCTTTAAGATGCATAGAAGATCTCTAATAGATATTTTATATAATTTAGTCTTATGATTATTTATTCATATGGACCGCTAGTAGACCTATTTGAGTACTCACTATTTGAACAGGGTTCTTGTGCAGTTCTGGTGTAGCCACAGCACTGTTCCTTTAAACGTGATTATCTCACAGGTGATCCTTCTTTCTCTTCTATATCTCTAGAATAATACATAGCAAGTATTGATATGCGAATTGAACTAGTCTTGGGCTTGCTACATAGAGTCAGAAATCATCTTTGCATGAAATTTTGGTCACAGATGGGTTCGCGGTGTGGAAAGGCTGTCGTAGCTGAAAGTGTTCGAGACTCACTTCACAGTTGGTGTAAGAGAGTAAAGGACAGGTCGAAACAAGATGCTCTACGCTCTATAACTACAAGATCAACATGTTCCCTTGGATCAACAATTGATGAGGGGGATGAAATAGCAACAGTGGCATCAGTAACTTTATCTCCATGTTCCTCAAGAGGCTCATTTCATCAGCTAGATGAGAATGTTGTGTCGAATGATCAGCAAGAAGATTGCATTGTTGGAATTTCAAACCAACCAGAACATGAACTATCCTTTAGAAACAGGGAATATTCATGTGAAGCTCTGGTCATTGATACAGATGAGATTGTGGATGATGAGATGCATTCATCTGAACCTCTGGAGAATGTGGATAATGATGATGCAGACAAGACAAAAACTCTATTCGAGCTGTTCCAGAAGACATGATTATTTCTCATGCTACAGAGTATTTATTCTGTACATTGTACGCTCACCCTCCCATATGCTACACTAACAGACTAGCTGCAGAGCAATTCGTGCACGGGATAAGCCCTTTTTACACGAGTATTTATTGTTGCCTTTGCTATCTGGCAATGGAGACCACTTCTCTATGATTAAGCTAGATTAGGCTTCTATTATGTAACTCAGTAAATGAAACATACATTGATTTGTAAAGAAACAGTCTGATGAACATGGATGAATATACGCCTAGTTTTACATGGGAATTTTTCAGTTGATAACATTGGACCTTCATGATGTTTTTGTTTTACGCCCCATAACTCTTTTCAGCCACCTAGGCTAGGGTAAAGTAACAGATCAAGTGTCAATAAAAAAGCCTTCCTCGTCATTAAAATCTTTGAGCGCAACAATTGTGGCCTCTCATGAGAATCAATGACTGCATTAAAGATGTAGTGCTTGCACATCTAAGACTTCTTAACTTTGTAAATCTTCAATAGCCCCAAGGCTATGGAATAAAGTATTATCTTGGATATAGACCAAGGTATAATGGTGATTCTCTAATGTTAGAAGAAAAGAATTGATAAGATGAGAGAGACTCCATTTTGTCTTGGTTGGACATGGATTACATTTGCCATCTCTGCATGAAATTTCAATCCCATTTCATTAATGGCGAAAAATTTAGCAGGTGAATCTGAGACTAGTTAAATATAGATGACATTAACACTTCCATCATTATCTAAAAAGGAGATAGGAGTTGATATACTGAGCACAAGTCATTGACTTAAAAGAGCTACATAGCATCTTTTGTGATAACAAAAGAAGGAAAAAAAAGGAGTTACATATGAAAAGTAAATGCTCATCAAACAAATGAAGTGTTTTTTAATTTAATTTTGGGGGTGAGCGGGTAGGTGAATAAATGTTGAACTTAGCCAGTGAGCTCCTCCTCCTTGTGGGTCTCAATGGTAACATCAGACTGTGGGTAAGCAACACAGGTGAGCACAAACCCGTCAGCCATTTGGTCATCATCAAGGAAGTTGCCATCAGACTGATCGACAGTTCCAGAAGCGACTTTTCCAGCGCAAGATGAGCAAGAACCAGCCCTGCATGAGTAAGGAAGCTCATGCCCTTCTTCCTCAGCTTGGTCAAGAATGTAGACATCATCTGGGCAATCAAATTCAACAGGTCCATCTGGTGTAACAAGCTTCACTTTGTAAGTTGCCATGCAAGTAATCCTGCCACTTCTACCAGATTTAAGCCCAAAGAGAGCCTGCCCAACATTTGGTATGGCTTTGAGGCTAGTCACAACAGGCTTTCTTGGGAGGAATGAAGTGCTAACCATGGTACCAGAGATGCTAGCCATTTTTAGAATTCTTTTCTTTGCTTTGCTCTCACCGGAGATATGAGGATTGAACAAGGGAGGGGCTTGTGGATATAGTGTGCTTTGGAGAAGGGTAAGGGTGGTTTATCTTCCACGTGTCAACACGCTGTGGCTAGCTTTATCAGTTTATCAACATAGAGGGATTCACCAATCAAGCTTCAATTTTAGCCCTTCATTCTCAAAAGGCTTGTGGCTTTAATCTTGTCCTGTCTTCCACTGTCAACCACAATTAAACGGATAAAAAAAAAAGGATATGCTGCGGACTTGGAAGGGAAATTTTCCCCTTATTGTATAGGGAAAAGGGTATAAAAATGTCCATTACTTTCAACTAATAGTAAATTTATTCGTGCTTCGAGCGATTATAAAACTTAATTAATAAATTTAATTTATTTTTTATAGACTTTGTTAAGAAAACGGATGTAAAAAATTTATATATATGCATATAAGTTTTAATTCTGTAAATTGAATAAATTGCTTTTATAACTATTTATTTTGTTAGCTCCAACGGTCTTCATAAAACGAATTTCACAAAAAAGTGAGAATATTTATAATATAAAGGCAATAAAAAAGTGTCATTAAAAATACGTACTTACTTTATATACAAATCATTAAGTAGTAATAAACTTTAATTGTAAAAAAAAACTTAATCGTATATGAAAATAATTGTGTTGTCACTCATCCTAAAACAAAAGGAAAAATTAGATAAAATATCTATTGGGTTAAATTTCTTACACAAAAAATAGCCCACTTAAAAAAATAACTTCCTTATTACCTTTAGGGAAACATGAAATTACATGGAGTGTCCTCAAAAGTGAGTGGTCTTCAATTTATGCCCCTCATAAGAAAAGTCTTTAAAAAATACCCTTCCTTCCTTTTTATGTATAGAACATATATATTTTTGTCCCTCTACACCATAACTCTCCATGTTCATTTGTCTCTCAACTCTTAATTTTCATTTTTCTTTTATCTTTTTAATTTTTTATCTTTTTTTTTTCCTCATTTTTTTTTAATTCTCGTTTTTTTTTTCTCAACCTTTTTTTTCTTTTTTTCTCCTAACTTTTTTTTTTGTTCTTTTTTTTCTCAACCTTTTATTTTTTTTTTTTATCATTTTTCTTTTTTTTTTCTTTTTTTCTCTTAACTTTTTTTTTGTTCTTTTTTTCTCTCAATCTTTATTTATTTTTTTCTCTTTTTTCTTTTTTTCTCAACTTTTATTTTTTTCACTTTTTTTTTATCTTTATTTTTTCCTTCTCTTTTTTTCTTCTCTTTTTTTCTTTTTTCTTAACCTCTATTATTTTTTGCTAATGAACAAAAAGTTGGATAATCCGCAAAGAAGATCTTCTTTCTTTGAAATCGAAGTAAACTTAAGAGCGTGCTTTGTTGTTTGAAAGTCCTTTGGAACAAGTCTTGCCTCTAATACAAATGTTATAGAACATCTCATAAATCAAGACACAATGAGGTAGTGTCAAGCCTTGCTCGTGGGGCATAACTTGTTGTTTGAAAAATTCTTGAGCTAAGTCTTACCTCTAAGGCAAGAGTTATAGAGCATCTCATAAATTAAGACACAATGAAGTAGTGTTAACTCTTGCCCATGGGGCATAACTTATTTTTTGGGAGGCCCTTGGGCTAAGTCTTGCCTCTAAGGCAAACGTTATAGAGCATCTCATGATCAAGACATAATGTGCTAGTGTCAACTCTTGCCAATGAGGCGTAACTTGTTGTTTGAAAGTCTTTGAGCTAAGTTTTGCCTCTAAGGCAAGAGTTATAGAGCATCGCATAAATCAAGACACAATGTGGTAGTGTCAACTCTTGCCCATGGGGCGTAATTTGTTATTTGGAAGTCCTTGGACTAAGTCTTGCCTCTTAGGCAAACGTTATAGAGCATCATATAAATCAAGCACAATATGATAGTGTCAACTCTTGCCCATGGGGCGTAACTTGTTTTTTGAAAGTTCTTGGGCTAAGTCTTGTCTCTAAGGCAAGAGTTATAGAATGTCTCATAAATCAAAACATAATGAGGTAGTGTCAAGTCTTGCTCGTGGGGCATAACTTGTTGTTTGAAAATTCTTGAGCTAAGTCTTGCCTCTAAGGCAAGAGTTATAGAGTATCTCATAAATTTAGACATAATGAAGTAGTGTGAACTCTTGCCCATGAAGCGTAACTTGTATTTTTTTAGAGGTCCTTGGGCTAAGTCTTGCCTCTGAGGCAAGTGTTATAAAACATTTTATAAATCAAGACACAATATACTAGTGTCAAGTCTTGCTCATGGGCGTAATTTGTTGTTTGGAAGTTTTTGGGCTAAGTCTTGCCTCTAAAGCAAGAATTATAGAACATCTCATAAAAAAAATAAAGGTCAAAAAAATTGATTAAAAAAAAGAGAAAAGAAAAATTAAAAACCAAAGAAAAAATAAAAAAATAGAAGTTGAGAGAAAAAAATAAATATTGAGAAAAAAAGAAAAAAATGAAGAAAAAAAAGACAACAAAAAATAAAGGTTGAGAAAAATAAAAAAAATAAAAAAATAAAAAATAAAAGGAGAAAAAAATAGAATTGAGAGGAGAAAAGAAAAAAAATAAAGATTGAGAAAAAAGAAAAAACGTAGAAGAAAGAATAAAACAAAAAATAAAAGAAAAATAAAGGTTGAGAAAAAAAGAAAAAAAATAGAAATAAAAAAAAGAAAAAAGAAAAAATAGAAATAGAAAAAAGAAAAAAGAAAAAATAGAAATAAAAAAAAAGAAAAGAAAAAAGAGAAAAAGAGAAAAAGAAATATATATAAAAGTTGAGAGACAAATGAGCATTGAGAGTTATTTAAAAATATTTGAGGTGTAGAGGGGCAAAAAGGTAGTTGCTCTATACATAAAAAACAAGGAAGACTATTTTTGTAAGACCATTTTTATGAGGGGCAAAAATGCAAAGCCACTCCCTTTAAAGGGCATTTGTGTAGTTGTCCTCTAGGGAAACTATACAAACTACCCCTAAACACTAAAATAATTACCAGTGTTTGCCCCACTTAAAACTAATTACATCAAATACCCCGTCAGCACTAAAATATTACCAGCACAAGTTTGATACAACCATATCCTTTCTAATTTACTGTCTTTATTGTTTTGCTTTCATTCTTTTTGTTGTTTTCCTTATTTTATCTTTTTTTTATCTTATTAAAAATAAAAATAAAAATAAAATGTAAACATGATTTGTTTCTTTTGGTAGTAATTTTATTATTTGTTTCTTTCTTCTTTTTTTGTCATTTTTTCTCTTATTCTCTTTTTACTTTTTTTGCTAGTTTATTTCAACAACAACAACAAAATACCCAGTATATTCTCACAAAGTGGGGTCTGGGGAGGGTAAGATGTACGCAGACCATACCTTTACCCCAGAATGAAGTAAAGAGGCTGTTTCCGATAGACCCTCGGCTCAAAGCAATCCAGGAGATAAAACCAATAAACAAAACAACAGATAAACACAAAACTATACTACAACAAAATAATATAAAATCTAACTACACAAGGCACTAGCAAGTAGCCGGCGCAGAAGAAACAAAAGCTACAAGCGTAGCCTTTCAACTACTAAAAAGACAACAAAACCCCGCACTCCTCCCTACAAAGAAACCAACCAACCTACTAACCTACTACCCTAATCTGAGCACTCCACACCTTCCTATCTAAGGTCATGTCTGCTAGTTTATTTCCTTTTTTATTTTTTGTCCCTTTATGTATTTTTGTATTTTTTAAAAATGTAAAATAAAAATATATGAAATAAATAGTTTTCGATTAATAAAAAAATTAATAGACTACAATTAAAAAAAAAGTCCACTAGCTTATTTATAAAAATCTAAATTAATGAGATATGCTTTTAGAATTATTATTTTTTTGCTTTTTGAAATGAAAACAAAACTTATATTTATAATATGAATTTATAATTAATAAAAAAAATTAATAAACAAGCCACTAATAAATAATTAAGAATGACTAAATAGTGTCTCATTGAAGGACTGAAACAATCCTCTACGATACCATCACAGTAGATTCATATACTGTGATGGTATCATTGAGGACTGAAGCATACCTCAATGATACTATGACAATATATAGATATACTGTGATAGTATCATGGAAAATTTAGAAGTGTCTTCACTAAAGTCGTCCTCCATGATACCATATCGTAGATAGATATACTGTGATAGTATACTGATAGATATACTGTGATAGTATACTGAGTAGTGTCTCATTTAAGGACTGAAGTAGTCATCCATGATACCATGACAATATATAAATATATTGTAATGGTATCATAGAGGACTGAGGAGTGTCTCGTTGAAGTATGATACCATGCAAGTATTATAGATATACTTTGGTGGTATACTGAGTAGTGTCTCATTGAAGGACTGAAGTAGTCTTTCATGATACCATGTTAGTATATAGATATACTGTGATGATATCATGGAGGATTGATGAGTGTCTCATTGAAGGATGATACTATTACAGTATATAGATATATTGTGATGGTATCATGGGGAAATAAAGAGTGTCTCGTTAAAGGACTGAAGTAGTCCTTCATGATAACATACCAGTATATCGATATATTATGATGGCATCATAGAGGAATGAGGAGTGTCTCACTGAAGGACTGAAACAGTCTTCCATAATAACATGCCAGTATATAGATATATTGTGATGGTATACTGAGAAAGTTTCATTGAAGGACTGAAGAAGTCCTCCATGATACTATACTAGTATAGAGACATACTGTGATGATACACTGAGGAGTGTCACATTGAAGGACTGAAGCAGTCCTCCATGATACTATGCAAGTGTAACACCCCGGAATCCGAATCAACTATCCAACTCAAAATCCTAAAATTTTACTGCTGCAACAGTTGATCACCACGGGCAGTGCCACAGGCGTCGTAGCACAGACGACCCGTGGTAAACGACCAGTGGCTCTAAGCCAGCTTTTCTCCAGCCGATGAGCGGTTACAATGGGCGTCGCGGATGCGACAACCCGTGGGAACCCACCATTGAAATTCCCCAGTAGGTTTTTCCCAATGATCCCAGTGCTCCGACGGGCAGACCCCACGGGCATCACAGTTATGATGGGCCATGGGAATTCGCCGTCAAAACCTTCCAGCAGCCCTTGCCTCAGCTGAGCTCACCAGACGCCTGGGTACAACGGGCCATCATGGGTACGACGCCCGTCGGGTAGCCCGTGAGGCGAGACTTTTCCTGCAGCTTTTTATTTTAAGTCAGTGGTATTTTGGTCTTTTCTCCTATTCTTTAACTCCTAAGTGAGGTCATTTTGACCATTTGTAGTAGGGTTTTATCCCCTAATAGACTAAGCTCTTCTCATTCTAAGTCATTCTATTCTAAAAGAAGAAAGAGTTCCTCTTCTCCAAATCTCAAGCTCCAAGTTCAAGCCTCTATTTCTTTTCATCTTAAGATCACACTAGCTTCAATAAGGTATGTGGGTATTCAATAAGGAAATCTCTTCACCCTTATGCTCAAAATCCTCAAATTTTACTTTGATTTATGAATTTATAAAATTAGGGTTCTTACCCAATTTGGGAGAAAAGTTATGAGTTTTGTTTTAAAACATCAATTCATGGTTTTCCATTCATTACCCATGTTAATTATGAATCCTTGCATAATTTCAAAAGCCCATATGTTGATGATGAATTTTAGCATGATCTCATGATTTGCATATTTTCAAGCAAAATTAGCATGTTTAGATAACGTGACCTCTATTATCATGAAATTTCATGCCAAATTCTTCAAGTTATGAATTTAGAAAGAAAAGTGAATTATGGCTATGCTAAGCTTTAAGACTTATGATTTGAATTTGCATGACATTAAAGATGTCCTTATGCTTTTCAAACAGTTTTGGCATTAGATATTCCTCTAGTAGTATATGAGCTATATGTATATTTTGGGAGTAGTATTTAGCACCAAGCGATGAGGGTTCTAGATAACCCAAGTCTAAAATTATGTTGCCAGCGTAGATGAAGAAGGTCCTCGTTAGTTGAGAGTGTCTTCTCATAAAGCAGAGTTCTCATTAATTGAGAGTGTCCCTTATGAAAGTGGTTCCACGCTATGATATGTATAGTACCCCGTTCCTTGGCAAGGTTCGGGTTAGCTTTGCCAACTAGGGTGAAATAGTTGGATTCCATGTAGCTCTCATGGTCTATTGTCGGTTATAAGAAACTCCCGTATGAATGTTTTTAAGTCTTATGCTATGCTACCTTTTTCCTTATACTTAAGTTATGATATTTATTATGACTACTTCTTTATGCATGAACTCAGTTTTTAATTACATTTTAAGTATGTTTTTACCATATTTATGCATACCTCACATACTCGGTACATTTTATAGTACTGACGCATATCTTGTGCTGCATCCTCTTGATGATGCAGATTCAGGCTCCTTCCCTCCGATTCGTGGCTAGGCATTGTCGGTTGTCCAGAGTTGATTGGTGAGTCCTCATTAACCGAGGACCTTAGCTATGATAGTACTTGTATTGTCTTTCTTTTAAATTCTTGAGTTAGCTGGGGTCTTGTCCCATCAACTCTTTATGACAGTTTAGAGGCTTCAGACATAGCTAGTCTTGTACTTTGTATTCAGATTTGATATTTATTTAACCATGTTCCTATCTAGTTATGGTTGCTTATTTCTATTTAGTATGCTTCCGCTATGTTCTTGTATTGACTGAGTATGCTATGACCAAGGGTTAACTTGAGACACTTATGGTCCCGGGCCCCGTGTTACGCCTAGAGGGTAGTCTCGAGGCATGGCAAACTTGGTATCAGAGCCTCAGGTTCAAGAGTCCTAGAGTGTTTGAAAGCCACATCGAGTAGAGTCTCTTTCATGTGTGTGAAGCATGCCACACTTATGAGAGGGAAGCTATGAGATGTCTTAGGAAAAGTTTACTTCTTTCATGATCAGTATTATGCGATATAGTTTAATTCTGTTGCCCCTCTAATCAGTTCTTGTTACGTTTCAGATTATGCCTCCTCGTCGTGCTATGCCTCGCCAGGACAATGCCCAAAATATTAACCCTCCGATTCCCAACCCTTAGGTCACAAATGCGGATTTTAGAAATGTCATTCATATGCTAGCTCAGACTGTGGCCGCCCAGGCCAATCAGCAGGCTCCTATCCCCGCCCACCCTCAAGGTGGAGTAGCAGCCCGAGTTCGAGATTTTGATTGCATGAAACCACCTGAGTTCTGGGGTTCGAAAGTTGGTGAGGATCCACAAAATTTCTTGGATGAGGTAAAGAAGATCTTTGGTGTGATGCAAGTGGATGGTGTAGATTGTATTGAGCTAGCTTCCTATCAACTCAAGAACGTGGCTCATATTTGGTTTGCTCAATGGAAAAATGCTAGGTCTAGGGATGTGGTCCCTATGGCTTGGGAATGATTCGAGAGAGCTTTTCTTGACCGATTCTTCCCGAGAGAGTTGAGGCAAGCTAAGGTCAAAGAGTTCGTGAATTTGAGGCAAGGTTCCATGTCAGTTCAGGAGTACGGATTGAAGTTCACCCAGCCTTTTAGGTATGCTCCTTCCATGATGGCTGACCCGTGGAATGAGATGAGTAAGTACGTTTATGGAGTGTCAGATTTGGTGAAGAAGGAGTGTAGGTCCGCGATGCTTTTGGGTGACATGAATATTTCCCAACTTATGACTCATGCCCAATAGATCAAAGGAGACAAGATGAGGGAGAAGTCAAGGGAGAACAAGAGGGTTAGGTCGGAGAGCTCAGGTTTTGGCCATCAGTAGTCCGGAGGCAGACATCGCTCTTCGTTTCAGAAGAAATCATCAGGCCCCATTCATTCTTTAGCTAGTTCTCCTACCCAGGCCCCAGGCCTCAGTATGATTAGACTGGTAGGGGATCTGGTTCCTATTCACAGGGGAGTGTTGCAAAGGGGACTTCTTACCCTTCTTGCAACAAGTGTAGTAGAAGTCATCCTAGTGAGTGTTTAGCTGGTTCGGGTGGATTCTTTGGATGTGGTCAGGTTAGACACAAGCTTAGAGATTGCCCTTTAGCTAAGAAGGGACAGGGAGGTGGTAGGACTCAGTTTTCCCCAACAGCCCTAGGAGGTCGATCAGACCAACAGGGCATTGCTTCTAGTTCTGGTGGTCACTGCCAGAACCGCCTCTATGCTATGTCCTCACGCCAGGACTAAGAGAATTCACCAGACGTTGTTACTGGTATGTTAAAAGTATTCTCTCTTGATGTGTATGCTTTATTGGATTCGGGTTCCTTCTTATCCTTTGTGACCCCTGTCTAGGACTAAAACAGTGAAAAAAATGTCTCAAAACCCTTTCAAGGGTGCCTGGGCACAATCGGGTCTAAAACAGTAGTAAAATCTCTCAGATGCTCGATCCAGCCGAGCCTAAAGCCATTTCAAATCAGTGAGAAAACTCAGCTAGCACTCCGACCCGGTCGAGTTTAGAAACAGTAGTAAATCATGATAAAACCATATTTTTAACCTTCTTTTACCCCAATAAGATCCACGTATCAAGTCAAATCATTTCCAAATCCAATTTCATAAAAAATGGGCCCCGGGGCCATGCAAGGTTTAGGAAATCAGTTTCTGCAGGCCCGAAGCCAAAAACCATAATAAAACATGGAAAACCTCTTTATATACATGGAAATGATATGATCATCACAGATAGCTGCCCGGTAGCTCACAATCAACCTGACGGCCCTGCACAGGCTCCGAAGCTACTCAACAAGCATAACCAGCCCAGAAGGATGTTTCTATGTCCGGGACTCGCAGATCTTCCCAGTAATCCCACCTTCTATGCTCCAGAGTCAACAAGACCTCATGGGGTATACACCAACTAATAAGAATACTACACACAACGGAGGAAAGAAAAAGGATGAATCATGGAAAAGCGGTCAAGGTCTGTGGTACCAACCTAATAACCCAACCCAAGGATGCCAACTAGTACAATTTTACCCAATATATGCAAAGTCTAGGGAGTTAAGCCGTAACCTATCTGTCGTCCGATGATAAGCTGCTCGAACAACCAGGTCCAAGCCCGAAATGCTCCGAGAACTCCTGAACAACAATCAAACTATCAAGACCATAAATATAACGTTAAAATGAGCCTAATGGTACCCATAATGCTACAATTGTAGCCGTGTCGATATCTGGGTCAAAAACGGGCCCACGGGGCCTATATCCTGAAACCAAAAACAAAAGGAGCCACGATGACCCGAAAGGTGCCAAGAAGCTATGCTCCAAATTTGAGCACAAATGGCCAAGGAAAAGGGCATCAAAATAGTCCGCAAAGGTTGGGGTTTAAAGAATGGAATTCTGGAAAATAAAGCGGAAATGGGGCGAGAAATACTTACCACAAAGGCAAAAATCCGAGTCAAGAAGGATATCTACCACTCCCACGAGCATGCACCAGCTGGAACGGCCAGAATTTAGAAGCACAAACTCAAGCTTTAGAGAAGAGCATCAATAGAGGTTTTAGGAGAATTCAAGAGAAGAGGGAGCTTACCGAACGACGTAGAAGCGCGGAAAAATCCACCAACAATCAACTCCCCAAGGCTTAGAATCAATGTGGAGCAATTTGGGAGAGAGGAAATTGAGTTTAGAGTGAGAAAATGAGAGAAGCAAAGCTGAAAAATAGGACTTTCAGCTATTTATAGTTGTAGGAAAATTGCCAGCGTCATCGGCGCTAGGCCAGCGCCAACAGCTGAAGGGGTGGAAGGCGCCTCGGCGCTATCACGCTGGGAGGGCGCGATTGTACTGAAGGCTAGCAGGTGCTGAGGCGCGATCGCGCTGGCCTTGGAGCGATTGCGCTGAAGGCTGGCCTGCAACTGTTTTTCTGTAACTTTTTGAGAACTCCACGGGGTGTTCCGGGCACAATCGGTAACCGATAATAAAAAACCAACAATGCTAACATAGTGGAAACAACATTAAGGACTCAACAAAATTGATGAAACTTCCATACGAGGTTGTTTTGGAGAAATGTTGACCCAAGTCAACACTAACGAAAAGAAACCCAAAGGCTCAAAATGAGTCCGGCTCACCTTGAACCCAAACCAACCACCTTTCTAGCCCAAACTCAACATTCCAGAGCTGATGGAATCGTCAGATTTTGAATCCGACACTCCGATCATCGAAAGTCACCCGAAGTTACACTTTCCACTCCAAATGGCCTGAACACTGAGAAAACCACACAAAACCCATACCGAAAGTTCTCAGGCTTCAACTAAAGGTCCAACTAGACCAAACTCATCGCTCCAAAGCTAACGAAGCTGTCAAAATTTAATTCTGAGCACGCTAGCTAAGAATGTTGAGCAAAGTTAATGATTTCCTAAGTTTAAGCTCTAAAATAGGCAAACGGTCAAAACAACCAAACGAACGGCCTGGGCACCGAACCACCGGTCCCAGCAAGACATAAATGACTTGGGGCCACTACAGGAAGGCTCTAACAGTGCAATAAATACGTAAACGCAAAGATGACCGGAAGGGCCATCACAAATTCACTACTAAAAAGACTTTCATCCTCGAAAGTCAAGAAGAGGGGAGTACCTGAAGGGTCGAACAACTGCGGATACTGAGCATGTAACTCATGCTCGGTCTCCCAAGTAGCCTCCTCAATCGGACGGTTCCTCCACTGAACTTTCACAACCGGAATCTCCCTAGATCTCAACCTCTTTATATCTCTAGCAAAAATAACTATCGGCTCCTCAACAAATGATAACCTCTCATCCAACTGAACCGAATCCCTATGCAACACATGAGACTTATCTGGTACATACTGGCGCAACATCAAGACATGGAACACTGGTTGAATAGCTGAAAATATTAGAGGCAATGCTAACATGTAGGCAACACTACCAACCCTCTGCAAAATCTCAAACGACCCAATGAACCTGGGGCTAAGCTTGCCCCTCCGACCAAATCTCATCACGCCCTTTATGGGTGATACATGAAGAAAAACTAGGTCACCAACACTGAATTCCAAGGCACGAAGTCTACAATCAGCGTAGCTCTTCCGCCTACTCTGGGCTTCTCTAAGTCTATCCTGGATCAAACGGACTCGGTCCAAGGAATCTCTAAGAAAATCTATACTCTACGGCCTGGACTCTAACCCATCAAACCAACCAATAGGCGATCTGCAATGCCTACCATACAAAGACTAAAAAGGTGCCATGCTAATGCTCGAATGAAAGCTATTATTATACGCACACTTAGCCAATGGCACAAACTAATCCCATGAGCCTCCAAAGTCAAGTACACAGGCTCGAAGCATGTCCTCCAGGACTTGAATGGTCCTCTCAGACTGGCCATCTTTTTGAGGGTGGAACGCAGTGCTAAGCTGAACCTACGTACCCAAATATCTCTGTATAGCTCTCCAGAACTGAGATGTGAACTGAGTGTCACGGTCTAAAATAATAGAAGCTGGGACCCTGTGCAACCTTATAATCTCATGAATGTAGATCTGAGCTAACCTTTCTGCCCCGTAGGAAGTCTGAACTGGCAAGAAATATGCTGACTTAGTTAGCCTATCCATGATCACCCAAATGGAATCAAACCTCCGAGTGGTACGAGGCAAACCAACAACAAAGTCCATGGTAATACCTTCCCACTTCCACTCAGGAATGGGAAGTCGCTCCATCAAGCCACCTAGTCTCATGTGCTCAAACTTCAACTGCTAACAGTTCAAGCACCAAGATACAAACTCTGCCACGTCCCACTTCATACCAGTTACCTCAGATCTCTATACATCTTCGCTGCGCCAGGGTGAATGGAGTATCTGGAACAATGTTCCTAACGGAGTATCAACTGTATCAAATCACTAACTCTCAGAGCATAAAGTCGACCCTCAAATCTCAAGACCCCATCAGAACCTAAGGTAGCCCGGCTGGCCTCACCTCGAACCACCCGATCATGAAGGTCACACAAACTCTGATCCTCAAACTGTCAGCTCTGAATCTGATCAACTAAGGTAGAACGAACCTCAACACTGCCAAGAACTCTGATGGGATCCGATAGGTCAAGCCTAACCAAACGGTTAGCCAATGACTAGATGTCCAAGGCTAACGGTTGCTCACAAACTGAAAGTGAAGCTAGGCTACCCATACTCACCGCCTTCTGACTTAAGGGATCTGCTACCACGTTTGCCTTGCCCGGATGGTATAAGATAGTAAAATCATAGTCCTTCAGCAACTCAATCTATCTTCTCTACCTCGAGTTCATCTCGGGCTGACTCATAATGTACTGAAGACTACGGTAGTCGGTGAATATCTCACAATGAACTCTATATAGATAGTGCCTCCAGATCTTGAGCGCGAAAACTACCGCCGCTAACTCTAAGTCGTGAGTGGAGTAGTTGCGCTCGTGAACCTTCAGCTGCCTTGGCGCATATGCTATCACTCGAACCTTCTGCATCAACACACAACCAAGACCGACCCCTGAAGCATCACAATACATGGAGAAACCCTGAACCTCAACCGATAAAGTCAAAACTGGAGCTAAAGTCAATAAGGCCTTAAGCCTCTGGAAGCTATCCTCGCACTGATCAGACCACTAGAATGGAACATCCTTCCTAGTCATCATAGTCAAGAGTGCTTCTATTAAAGAATATCCCTCAACGAATAATCTATAATAACCGGCTAACACAACAAAGCTGCGACCTCGGTAGGAGTAGTAAGTCTAGGCCAATCATGAATCGCAGAAATCTTACCGGGATCCACTATAATCCCATCCTTAGACACCACGTGTCCTAGTAATGTAACTGACTCAAGCCAAAACTCACAGTTTTAGAACTTGGCATAAAATCGATGATCTCTCAAAGTCTGAAATACGGTCCTCAAATGCTGCTCATGCTCGTCCCTACTCCTCGAGTATATCAGAATATCATCAATAAAGACTATCACGAACATATTCAGGTACGGGCTAAGCACAATATGCATCAAGTCCATAAAGTCTGCGTGGGCCTTAGTCAACCCAAAAGACATCACCAAGAACTCATAATGGCCATAACGTGTCCTGAATGCTGTCTTAGGGATGTCCTCTGCCCTAATCCTCAACTGATGGTAGCCGTACCTCAAATCAATCTTAGAAAACATAGCAGAACCCTGAAGCTGATCAAATAAGTCATCAATCCTGGGCATCGGATACCTATTCTTCACTGTCACCGTATTCATTTGCCGATAGTCAATACACATCCGCATCGACCCATACTTCTTCTTCACGAAGAGAACAGGAGCACCCCAAGGAGTCACACTCGGTCTAATAAACCCCTTAGCTAACAAATCCTGGAGCTGCTCCTTAAGCTCTCTCAACTAAGCAGGAGCCATACAGTAGGGAGGGATCGAAATGGGCCTGGTGCCTGGCTCTAACTCAATGGAGAAATCAATATCCCTCTCAGGTGGAAACACATCTAGGAAGTCTCTAACCATAAGAACAGACTCAGGAGATGTAGAGTCAGCACCACCATCTCGGACATATGCTAGATAAGCTAAAGACCCACAAGAAATCAACTTTCTAGCTCAAAGATAAGAGATGATCCCAGACGGTGCTGGCTAACAGAACCCTGCCATACAACCCGGAACACACCTGACATGGCTATGGTAACGGTCTTGGCATAACAATCCAAAACCGCACGGTAAGGGGATAACCAGTCCATGCCCAGTATCACATCAAAGTCTAACATATCAAGTATCATCAAGTCAGCCCAAGTATCCAAATCACAAACAAAAATCACACAGGATCTCACAATCCGATCCACTACTAAAGAATCTCCTACTGGGGTCGAAACAGAAACAGGCACAGACAATGGCTCACTAGCCAACCCCAAACAAGGCAGAAAGTAGGCAGATTTATATGAACAAGTGGATACAGAATCAAACAAAGCATAAGCTGGCTGACTACATACATAAATCATACCTGTGATTACAACATCTGAGGCCTCTGCCTCCGGTCTCCCAAGGATCGCATAGAACTGACGATGACCCCTACCTGCCGACCGCCATCCCTACCACCTGCTCTATCATGTGGAGCACCACCTCTAGACTGCCCACCACCCCCTCTAGCCGGAGGCTGAACTGCTCACAATGGATCGACCGGCTAAATTGTACCCTGCTGGGGGCAATCTCTAGCAAAGTGACCAACCACACCACAAGTGTAACAAGCCCCTGATGACCTACCCTGTCGGGATGAACCAGCAGAACCCGAATGGCCACCACGGCCTGATTCCCTGAAAGATGCATCCCTCGAAGACTGATCGCTCTGGCCCTGATGGATGCTCTGACCCTGCTCAAACTGAGAACCCCAAAGCCTGAAGTGAAGCCTGGAATGGTCGACTAGACTGACCCTGATGCTTCTGTGGCTGATAACCTCGGCCCCACTAGCCGGAACCTCTACCACCATGCCTAGAATCACTGTAACCACCCTGATATCGAGGCCTCTTATCTCTGGCCCTAGTGTCATGACAATGCGAATCCTCAACTTTACGGGCATAGTCTGCAATGGCCTGAAATAACCGACCGCTAGCAACTAGTATCTCTGCAGGCTCTCTGAACTCTCTCTGCAGCCCCCAAGCAAATCTACGAATCCTGTCGGCCTCATTAGGCATAATCATGGACCCAAATAGAGCAAGCTGATGGAAATAGGTCTCGTACTCTGAGACAGTCATAGAATCATGGGAAAGTCTAGTGAACTCCTCCCTCTGATGCTCCCTGTCGCTCTGTGGCAAGAACTTGTCCATAAAGGCCTCATAAAACTCGGACTAGGTCAAGGGAGGTGACGTAGAAGGCCTGCAAGCAACCTGTGCTCTCCTCCATAACTTTGCTGCACCCTCCAGCTGATATGAGTATAGCCAACCCCGTGAGTCTCTAATAACCCCAAGTGATGCAACATCTCCTCACAGGTGGTGATAAAATCGTGGGGGTTCTGACCCTGTGTACCAGCAAATCTCGGAGGTGCCAATCTCAGAAATCTACCCAAGGCCTTATGCTCCCCATTTGTCATAGCGAGGCGAAGAGCAAGAGGCTGGGCAACTGATGGGACTGGAACAACCTCAGCATGGGGAGCCGCAATAACAGGCTACGCTCCTGAACTCTGAACACCCAGGGCTACCCTCTGAGCAGATGTCTTTGCTTCCCCAAAAGGACGCTCCCCAATCATACCCAAGAGCTGAACAAGTAAACCCCGAATATCCGAAGACTAAGCTGGGGCTGAAGCTGGCATAGAAACTGATGCTGGAACTATCAAAGGAGTTGGTGGTACCTGGGACATCCCTGGATCCACATGCAGATGCTCTGGAGCTAACTCTGGCTCGTGGTCATACTCCGGATCTATCAACCCTGGTGGCCCTAGCAGGCGCCGGTGCTCTGGGATGACCTCTAGCCCTGCCCTTGCGACCACCCAGACCCCTAACTGGAGTCGGAGGTGCAAGGGCAAGAGGCTATCTACCGCCTGAAGCTGACGATCTCGTAGAACCATCTGCGGAAGAGTGAACCAAAACAAGTGAGATTTTTAGGAACTTTTAAGGATACTACGCACAGAAGAGAGAGACAAGAAAAGTCCAGTTTCCTAAGATGTCACTATAGCCTCCCGAATATTGAGCACGGACGTCTCCGCCCCGATCCGCAAGACTCTACTAGACATTGGCTCCTATACCGATGAAACTGGTGAACCTAGAACTCTGATATCAAGCTGTCACGACCCGATTTCTCAGTCATGATGGCACTTATAACACCTCGATAGGCAAACCAATCCCCGTAGCCCAAAACGGTTAGTAATGGGCTACTTTCTAACAGTTTAAGTGGAAGAACAATAAATAAGTAGAAGCAAGGGAACAAGATGAACAAACTGGATAATCGGAGTAATATAAATACAAAACGAAAGCTAATCCAACCCAAAACCTGGTATCATAGTATATAAGAGCCAAACTACAATAGGAGTACAAAAAGTCCAAAAAAAAGATATACACATAAGCTATCTCTGAATAGTAACAGAGTGAAGAATGTACAAAAGATAAACTAAGTCAAACTCTGAATGCCAAGAGCTCACCCTTAGCCTGGGTGATCCAAAAACAGCTACCCGCATGAGTCTTCGGTGCTCTAACGATGATGGCCCATACCAGGATCTGCACTAGAAGATGCAGGGGGTAGGGTGAGCACCAAATGAGAAGCATAAGGTACCCAGTAGGTATCATAGGCCGACTGGGTACATATAAAGTAAAAGAACTGCAGCAGGCAGAGTAGAAATAAACAGTGACAGAAATCAATGATAAAGTACATAAGAACTAGCCAGAGGGAAGACAACCGAAAGCAACAAGCAAGGCTAGCAAATAGGATATATACAAGGTAAACACAGGTGAAAAGAGAACAACACACCTGGGATCCTTGCAAAAATAGTATATACAGATAAGTTTTAGCAAGGGACGGTATACTGGTAACCTTAAGTATATCGAATGGGAGAGAAGGACAAAGTAGACATGCTCGATAAACAGAATGAATAAACACCCAAACCATGCCAATTCGCAAATCCAAAGGTAACAGTCTTGCAAGTCCAATTCCACACTTATAACCGTAGTAGAGAACAAATCCGTAATTAAGTAAAGAGAGTCTACCTATAGTCCCTCAGCCGCCCATACAACCGAGGAACGCAATCAAGTGAATACAAGTCCTCCGGCATCCCATACTATCGGAGCATACAATCAACAAACAACAAACAAGGGTGGTATCTCAAACAATGGATGATATGATGCATGATGACCTCAGGGTGAAATAGAATCTCTGTATGTACCTTCTTCGGTGCCGATCGGGCCTAACAGGCAAGTTCTATGGAAGGACTCATCCTATATACCTCTAGTCCACCGTATACCCTTCCCCCCGACACACGCGGCCCGAAGCCCCTGGCGGAGTGGCAAGGTCCATGAAGGTCTCGGACCCCATACTAAATCTTCGAATCAAAATGTGCCCTTCAGAATCGAGTTCGGGTTCAAGCCAGTGGCTAAGTCTCTAATATGCATGCCTAGACCCTGTCTAGGACTAAAATAGTGAAAACGATGTCTCAAAACCCTTCCAAGGGTGCTCGGGCACAACCGAGTCTAAAACAGTAGTAAAATCTCTCATATGCTCGACCCAGCCGAGCCTAAAGCCATTTCAAATCAGTGAGAAAACTCAGCTAGTACTCCGACCCGATCGAGTCTAGCAACAGTAGTAAACCATGATAAAACCATATTTTTAACCTTCTTTTACCCCAATAAGATCCACGTATCAAGTAAAATCATTTCCAAATACAATTTCATAAAAAATGGGCCCCCGGGGCCATGCAAGGTTTAGGAAATTAGTTTTCGCAGGCCCGAAGCCAAAAACCATAATAAAACATGGAAAACTTATTTATATGCATGGAAATGATATGATCATCACAGATAGCTGCTCGGCAGCTCATAATCAACTTGACGGCCCTGCACAGGCTCCGAATCTACTCAACAAGCATAACCAGCCTAGAAGGATGTTTCTATTTCCAGGACTCGCGGATATTCTTAATAATCCCATCTTCTATGTTCCAAATTCAACAAGACCTCACTGGGTCGCAAGGGTAATAAATACACCAACTAATAGGAATACTACACACAACAGAGGAAAGAAAAAGGATGTATCATGGAAAAGTGGTCAAGGTCTGTGGTACCAACCTAATAACCTAACCCAAGGATGCCAACTAGTACAATTTTACCCAATAAATGCAAAGTCTAGGGAGTTAAGCAGTAACCTACCTGTCGTCCGATGACAAGCTGCCCGAACAACCAGGTCTAAGCCCGAAATTCTCCGAGAACTCCCGAACGACAATCAAACTATCAAGACCATAAATATAAGTCAAAACGAGTCTAACAGTTCCCATTATGCTACAATTGTAGTCGGGTCGATATCTGGGTCAAAAGAGAGTCTGTGGGGCCCACAATCCAAAACTAAAAACAAAAAGAACCACGACGACCCCAAAGGTGACAAGAAGCTATACTCCAAATTTGAGCACAAATGGCCAAGGAAAAGGGCATCAAAACATCCTGCAAAGGTTGGGGTTTAAAGAATGGAATTTTGGAAAATAAAGTAGAAATGAGGCGAGAAATACTTACCACAAAGGCAAAAACCCGAGTCAAGAAGGATAATCTACCACTCCCACGAGCATGCACCAGCTGGAATGGCTAGAATTCACAAGCACAAACTCAAGCTTTAGAGAAGAGCATCAATGGAGGTTTTAGGAGAATTCAAGAGAAAAGGGAGCTTACCAAACGACGTAGAAGCGCGGAAAAATCCACCAACAATCGACTCCCCAAGGCTTAGAATCAATGTGGAGAAATTTGGGAGAGAGGAAATTGAGTTTAGAGTGAAAAAATGAGAGAAGCAAAGCTGAAAAATTGGACTTTCAACTATTTAAAGTTGCAGTAAAATGGCCAGCGCCATTGGCGCTAGGCCAGCTCCAACAACGCTGAAGGGGTAGTAGGCTCCTAGGGGCTATCGCGCTAGGAGGGGATGATCGTGCTGAAGGATGGCAGGCACTGAGGCACGATCGCGCTGGCCTTGGCGCGATTGCGCTGAAGGCTGGCCTGCAACTATTTTTCTGCAACTTTTTGAGAACTCCACGGGGTGTTTCGGGCACAATCGGAAATCGATAATCAAAAACCAATAATGCTAACAGAGTGGAAACAACATTCTGGACATAATGGAATTGATGAAACTTCCATACGAGGTCGTTTCAAGGAAATGTTGACCCAAGTCAACACTAACGAAAAGAAACCTAAAGGCTCAAAATGAGTCCGGCTCACCCGAAACCCAAACCAATCACCTTCCTAGATCAAACTTAACATTTCAAAGCTGGTGGAATTGTCAGATTTTGAATCCGACACTCCAATCATCAAAAGTCACCCGAAGTTACACTTTCCACTCCAAATGGCCTAAAAACTAAGAAAACCACACAAAACCCATACCAGAAGTTCTCAGGCCTCAACTAAAGGTCCAAATAGACCAAACTCATCGCTCCAGAGCTAACAAAGCTGTCAGAATTCAATTCCAAGAATGCTAGCTAAGAATATTGCCCAAACTCAATGATTTCCTAAGTTTAAGCTCTAAAATAGGCAAATTATCAAAACAACCAAACGAATAGACAGGGCACCGAATCACCGGTCCCAGCAAGCCATAAATGGCTTGGGGCCACTACAGGAAGGCTTTAACAGTGCAATAAATACGTAAATGCAAAGATGACTGGAAGGGTCATCACACCTCACATTCTCGGTACATCCTATAGTACTGGCGCATAACTTACGTTGCATCCTCTTGATGATGTAGATTCAGGATTCTTCCCTTCGGTTCGTGGCTAGGCATTATCGGTTATCCAGATTTGATTGGTGAATCCTCATTAGCTGGGGACCTTAGCTATGCTAGTACTTGTATTGTCTTTCTTTCAAATTCTTGAATTAGTTGGGGTCTTGTCCCATCAACTCTTTATGACAGTTTAGAGGTTTCATACATAGCTAGTCTTATACTCTGCGTTAGAATTTGGTATTTATTTGACCAAGTTCCTATCTAGTTATGGTTGCTTATTTCCGTTTGGTATGCTTCCACTATGCTCTTGTATTGATTGAGTATGCTATGACCAAGGGTTAACTTGGGACACTTGTGGTCCCGGATCTCGTGTTACGCCTAGGGGGTAGTCTCGGGGCATGACAACAAGTGTATATATATATATACTATGATGGTATCATGGAGGACTGGAGAGTGACATACTAAAGGATAAACATACCTCAATGAAAAAGAGCAAAAAACGTTAGAAAAATTAGATTACGGAGAATAAAATAAAATAAAAAAATTAAATTAAAATTAGAAAAAACAAGAAATAAATAAATCAATAAATAAACGAATAAAAGAAAGGAGCTGAAATTGAGTATGAAATTAAATTATGGTATAAAAATAAATAATAATATGATTTGAAAAAAAATGAAAGAAAAAGGATGGAAAAAAATAAAGAAATAAATGAGAAAAAAAATAAAAGGACAAAAAAGAGAAAAAGTTGAAAGGGGTAAATAAAAAAAATGAACGAAATAATTAATATTTTTCTCTTAATTTTTTCTTGTTTATTCCGTTAAATAAAAAGGTTAGTTTTATATGATACCGACATGGTATATTATATACCGATAAGGTATCACATAGAGAGGACATTTTCTGTAATTAGTTAGGGGATATTTTCTGTAAGGGAGTATTTAGATGTAAATAGTTTGTTCCTGTGGAGCAAATATGTACTTTTTCCTTACCTTTATTGGCCACTCGACCATTTTTAATTACTAAAAATAGCCCTTCAACTATATGTATTGCGTCTTCATTCATCTGATTCCTCTCTTCTTCTTCATTTTGCTTCTTCTTCGTTCTTTTACATTTTCCTTCATCTTCTTCTTCACTTCTTCTTCATTCTTCTACTTCTTCCTTTCTTCTTCTCTTCTTCTTTGTTGCTTTTCTTTTTTCTTCCTTCTTTGTCATTGCTTTTAGACTTTAGCCATTAAAGTTTCTTCAAAAGCTCAATTTTAAAATTTAACGTGCCGTAAATGTGAATCGTTTTGAGTGAAAAATATATCAAAAGACTTAAAATATCGAGAGGAGCTCATATCTAAAATTTGGGACTATTTAGAGGAGATTTTGAGTTGGTCGGGATTGAAAGACTTCATTAGCCATTACTTTTCAAGATGAATTGCTGCAATGCATAAGTATTGTATAAACAGTGTATAGGGATGCATATACATCTCTAACACATAGCTATACATCATATATACACAATTATACACTATTTATACAATATCAATATATTACATATACATTACATAACGATTTATACAATATCGATATATTATATATACATTATATATACATTACATATACAATGACCATATTTGTATTGCAGCTAAAGGAATTTGTATACTATAAATATTTTGTTAATCTTTTATGAAAACAATCTTATCTTCCTTGTTTAAAATTTTCTTTTCTTTCAAATCATCACTTTCACTGGGATGAAGGCTGAGCATGATATTGAAAGACAAAAAAGTTAAAATCTAGAAAACATACTTAAAGGACAAGATTGGGGATACACTAAGATTACTTGATTTTGTAATTGGGTTTTTATATTGGGTTTCGAAGCTAATTTTATGGATGTGGCGTGAAAGCAGAATGATAATAATAAGCTCTTTCTATCTATCCATCTATAGCCATGGCTATAATCTTATTATTTCAACTGGGTAGCAATATTCATGTTATTTCAATTAGATAATAAAGAGGATGGAGAGATTAAATTTTCTTTTTTAAGTAAACAAATCTGGTTCGTTTGTTTTAAGACAGGACACGTGTGAAGATCCCACTTCCTAACTGAAGGAACTGGACAGAACTCCTACAGGATGGGAGCCACATCGTTCATAAGGCAAACCACCATTTTTGGGATAGTTTTTATGTAAAAGAAATATGGCTATATTTGTTGCAAACTAATTACTTTATTGTATATATATGAAATTATCCCAAAAAAAATGTATCTACTTCAATACCATTTGCTCGAGTTGTTTATTCACTAATTCTTTTTTATATGCCTATTTCTAATTTTTTGTCATATGATCTAGTTATACTCCTTTTGATAATTATTTTAATAGTTTGGTGCTATCATGATCAATAATAGAATGAGTTTTATTTTGATAATTGTAATTTTCAAGGTTATTGAATTATTTATCGTAGTGTCTTGAAACTCAAATCTCTATACTAATAGAAATTTTTATATCTATCCTGTGTAATTATAATTTTTCATTATAATTCCATCAATAATTTTAATCTGATCAACATAATTTCTTTTGTACATCAAATTAAAAAAATTAAAAAGGAAGATTTCGCTAATTTTTAAATTTATAATAGTTTGGTGTAAATTTATTATTTTCTTTTTTCTCATTTAAATTTTTTAGAATTAATTAAGAAAATTACAACTTTGAGAAACTACATTCTATAATTTCTTAGATTGTTTGTATTTAAACCAAAAAGAAGAGAAACATCATTTTTCTTATTTTGTAAATAGGTGATTTATTTGTTCACTATTTAATTTTGTTAATATGTTTTACTTCGTGAGTTAGTTAAATTTTGGTTCACAAAATAATTTTTTATGAAAAACTCAAAATAGAAACAAAAGGAAAAAGCTACATTCTATAATTTCTTTAGATTTTTTTACTTTAAAACAAAAAGAAGAGAAAATTTATTTTTCTTATTTTGAAAACAAGTGATTTATTTGTTCTATGTTTAAACTTGTTAATATGTTTTAGGTGATGCAGTCAGATTTTGGTTCACAAATTATTCTTTACGAAAAACTCAAAATAGAAAGAAAAAAAAGAAGGAAAATTCAAAGTGAAATAATACACATAAAGAAAGACACGAATTTTTCTTTTCTTTATTTTCTTATTTAGTTTTTTTTCACTTTATAATATTAATAAATTTTCAGAAGACCGTTGAACTCTAATTCAATAAAAATTCTCTTTTCCTCCGATAGTTTATTGTCCTCTAACTAGTTATATAATAAAAAAATACAAAAAGAAAAAAATCACACTCTCCTCAATTAAGCATCATTGTCGACATGATCATAAAGAAATACTTTCCTAGTAATTATAAATGAAAAGTTTTCCTCTTCACATAAAATTTTTTCTCGAGACAAATAGTGTGTCAAGCCAAATGAAAAAGAAGAAGAAGAAGAAGAAAAAGGAAAAAAAATTCACTGCAGTTTTCCATGCTTGTATTCATAGTTTGTCAAACCTTGAAATAAAAATTAATTAAAAAATAGATCAAGACAGTCAATTATCTCTAACACATAACTTTTCAATAACCAAAAAGAATAAATTACACATGTAACACAAAAAATTCAAGCGATAAGCCTGAAAATTCAAGTTTATTAATATCATAACAACTACTAAAAGATTCAAACAAAATAATAAGAAAAGATCATGTATAGTATTAATTTCGATAAAAGATAGCAGAAATTGAAGCATATATTTGAATTATGGCCAGGAATGGATTACTTAAGGCTCCATTTGTTGAGTTTAGAATGAATGGTTTGAATCTATCTATCTATATCTATACTATTCTCAAAGTGGAAATCAAAAAAGTTAAAAGTTGAATTATCAAATACCCAACAAATATTGAACGACATTATTATCCGTCAAAAGTTATCCTTTAAAAGTTAATAAATTAAATTATCACTTTTTTATCCTAAATGGGTACAGTTAAATTTATAAGTGAGGTGTAAAAGATACGCAGATCGAATCGATAGATATGACTAAAGAAAAATAATTTGAACGAATAATACTATAAATGAGAATAGAAATAAAGCAATTGAAATATAAAGCTTGATGTTAGCTTGTATTGGGCTGACCCTGATGATATCCACGTCTGAGATATATCCGGCAAATTGTGTGACAGGTTGATTGAAATAATTTCTCTTGGTGTAGATGTGTGACAGGTTGATTGAAGTTTCATTGCATGGTGCGAAGTGTCTATACCATCAACTTCTTGGTTTTCTACTCGTTAAAAATTGAAGTTGTGTCTTTTCATTATCATGTCCTTCTTAGAGGCTCCTGTACAGGTTTAGCCCAAATTTTTGGGAAATAATTGTATTGTTAAGTATTGAAAATGACTAGCGTATATTTTTTAAGCTTGATAAGTTTTATCCAGTATTTCAGTTATTTTTTTGATGCTAATATTATTGAAATCATTTTAAAAGGACTTTCACGTGCTTATGGTTAGGCGGTTCAGAGTTCTCCTTCGTAGATAGATTAGAATAGGTGCCCATATGATCCTATTGTAATTGGGGTCATGACATTTGGTATCGAGCCTAGGTTACTGGTCTCCTTTGTACAAGAGCAATGTCAAAGTAGAGTCTTGCGAATTGGTGTGTTGACGTTCACATCAAATCTTTGAAAAGGTATGATGGAATTTGTGATGACGCTTCCGGTTATCTTTGCATTTACGCATTTGTTGTACTATTAGAGCTTTTATGTAGTGGCCCCAAGTCATTTATGACTTGCTGGGACCGATAGCTCGGTGTGCTGGTCGTTCATTTGGTTGTTTTGCCCTTTTCCTGTTTTAGAGCTTTAACTTAGAATATCATTGACTTTAGTCAACAGTCTTACCTAACATGCTCGGAATGGAATTCTGACAGTTTTTTTAGCTCCAGAGCGATGAGTTTGATCTAGTTAGATCTTTAGTTGAGGCCTGAGGACTTCCGGTGTGGGTGTGTTGTTGTTTTCTCTATTTCAGGCCATTTGGAGTTGAAAGTGTAACTTGGGGTGACTTTTGATGATCGGAGTGTCGGATTTGAAATCTGACGATTCCATCAGCTTCAAAATGTTGAGTTTGGGTTAGGAAGATGGTTGGTTTAGGTTCCAGGTGAGTCGGACTTATTTCAAGCCTTTGTGTTCCTATTTGCTAGTGTTGACTTGGGTCAACATTTCTTTGAAATGACCTCGTATGGAAGTTTCATCAATTCTGTTGAGTCTGGAATGTTGCTTCCAATCTGTTAGCATTATTGGTTTTTGAATATCAGTTTCTGATTGTGCTTGGAACACCCCGTAGGGAATTCTAGTGCAACAGGTTTTATTGTAGGTTGCAAGCCTTCAGCGCCAATGACGCCCAGAAAGCGCGATCACGCTAGCCTGTGGCCAAGCCTTACACGCAATCGTGCAAGGGCCAGCGCAATGACGTCTTAGCGCCTGCAGCCGACCAGCATGATTGCGCCATTTTAGCACGATGGTGCTTTGGCGCCAGGCCTCCTTCAGTGCGATGGTGCTGGTCTAGTACGATAGCGCTGACCAACGACCATCAACTATATATTTCTGTTTGTTCGATTTTCCAGCCATTTTCTCTCCACCTTTCTCACTCTAAAACAATAAATACTCTCCCGAATTGCTCCTATATCAATTCTAAACCTTGGGAATCGTTGGTTTGTTGATTATCCGTAGTTCCTCGTCTCTTGGTAAGCTTCTTCCTCACTTGGGTTCTTTGGTTTTCCTCTAAATTCCTCCATTGATGCTCACACCCAAGCTTGGATTTTTGTGTAGATTCTACCTTCTAAGCTGGTGCATGTTCATGGGTGTGGAGTTTTATCCGTCTTGGCTTGAAATTCTATCTTTTCGGTAAGTGATTCTAGTCAAATTTCTGATTTGTAGCTCCTAAATTCTACCTTCAAACCCCAATTTGAGCGGGTTATTTTGGCGCCCTCCTCTTGGCAAATTGTGCTCAATTTTGGAGCATGCCTTTTTGGCATCGTTGGGGTCATTGTGCTTCTTTCTATTTTTGGTTTCAGGTTATGGGCCCCGTGGGCCCATTTTTGACCCGAATTTTAACCCGGCTATGATTATAGAAATATGAGTATCGTTAGACACATTTTAACGTTTTATTTATGTTCATGATAGTTTGATTGTCATTCGGTATCTTTTGGAGCGATTAAGGCTTGGACGTTGTTGTTCGGGCAGCTTGTCGTCGGATGACAGGTAGGTTACGGTCTAACTCCATAGACTTAGCATATATAAAATAAAATTGTACTAGCTGGCATCCTTGGGTTGGGTTATTAAGTTGGTACCACAGATCTTGACCGCTTTATTCATATCTAACCTACTTTCTTTCCCCCGATGTTTGTAGTACTTGCTTGATACTCTTTATTCACCCTTGTGGTCCTGTGAGGCCTTGTTGACTCTGGAACATAGAAGGTAGGTTATTGGGAATGTCTGCGAGTCCCGGACATAGAAATATCCTTCTAGACTGGTTATTCTTGTTGAGTAGCTTTGGAGCCTGTGCAGGGCCGATAGGTTGATTGTGAGCTGCTGGGTGACTATTTGTGTTTGATCATATCATTTCCATGCATATAAAGAGGATTTACCCACATTTTACTATGGTTATGGATTCGGGCCTACTGGTATTGTCTTTCTAAACTTTGCATGGCCCCGGGGGCCCATTTTCAATGGAAATGAATTGGAAATGGTTTGATTTAACTTGTGAATCTTTTTGGGGTAAGATGAGGTTATATTATGATTTCTAACACTAGTTTTCCATTAATGCTAGACTCGGCAGGGCCGGGGTGCTAGTTGAGCTTTCTACTGATTTGGGGGTGATTTTTAGTCTTGGTCGGATTGAGCACCTGAGATGACTTTCTATTGTTTTACCCAGTTATGCCCCGACACCCTTGGAGGGGTTTTTGAGACATCTTTTCACTACTTTAGTCCTGGACAGGGTCTGGGCATGCATATTCGAGACTGAGTCTCTATCTTGAACCCGAACTTGCTTCCGGAGGGCATGTTTGATACTGGGTTTTAGTATGGGGTCCAGGACCTCCATGGACCTTGTTGTCTGGGCCTGAGGCTTTGGGCTGCTTATGCCGGAGGGAGGGTATATGGAAGAGTATAGGTATACGGGCAGTGTCCTTCCATGAAACCTACCTGATGGGCCTGATCGGCACCGAAGGGGGTACATACAGAGATACCATTTCACCTGAGATCTTCATGCATCATATCATTCATTGTTTGAGGCTCCACCCTTGTTTGCTGTTTGTTGATTGTACTCTTCGGTAGTATGGGTTGTCGGAGGGTTTGTTTTCACTTGTTTGTGTTTCTCGATTGTATGGGCGGCCGAGGGACTGTAGGTAGACTCTTGTCATTTATTTACGGAATTGTTCCCTGTTACGGCTAGGTTGTTGGTTTTTGGATTTAAGATTGATATGATTAGTTCGATCTTTGATTTCTTTTTTCTTGAGCATGTCTATCTCTACTCTTCACCCCCTTTTCCTTATACTTGAGGTTACCGGTATACCGTTCATCTCTAGAACTTATTATGTATATACTGTTATTGCAAGGATCCCAGGTGCGTCTTTTCTTACTTTCACCTGCGCCTGTGTGTGTATATTCTATTTGCTAGCCTTGTATGTTGTTCTGTTGTCTTCCCTCTGGGCTAGTTCCTGTGTACTTTTTTGTTGATTTCTGTGACTGCTTGTTTCTGTTCTGTCTGTTATTAATCTTTTATCTTATATGTGCCCAGTCGTCCTATGATACCTACTGGGTACCTTATGCTTTGCATTTGGTTCTCACCCTACACACTGCATCTTCTGGTGTAGATCCTAGTGTGGGCCATCGCCGCTAGCTCGTGGGAGACTCATTCTTGGAGTTTTTGGCGATATTCTGGACTGAGGGTGAGCTCTTGGCGACTGGAGCTTAGATTTTAGTTATCTTTTTGATTTTGTACTCTATTTCTACTCGAAGATAGCTTGTATATATATTGTTTTTGATCCTTGTACTCCTTATGTTGATATGGCTGTTATGCGCTATGATACCAGATTTTGGATTGGTGTAGCTTCCGCATTGTATATCTATTACTCCCGTTATATATTTTCTTTATTATGTTCCTTTGCTTCCGCTTATTAAACTGTTCTTCCGCTTATACTGTTAGAAAGTAGCCCATTACTAACCATTCTGGGCTAAGGGGATTGGTTCGCCTACTGAGGGGTTGTAGGTGCCATCATGACCGAGAAATTGGGTCATGTCAGCTTGGTATCAGAGTGCTAGGTTCACCAGTGTCATCGGTATAAGATCCAATGTCTAGTAGAGTCCTACGGATTGGGGCGGAGACGTCCGTACTCAATCTTCAGGAGTCTATAGTGACATCTTAGGAAGAATTGGGCTTTTCTTGTTTCTATCTCGTGGGTAGTATCCTTGAAAGTTTCTGGAAATCTCACTTATTTTTGTTCACTATTCCGCAGATGGTTTGTATGATATCTTCAGCTTTTGGCGGAGGAGACCCTCCTGCCCCTGCACCTCCGACTCCAGCTAGTGGTCGGGGGTGGTCGTCGAGGTAGAGGTAGGGGTCGAGGACCCCCCAGAGCAGCGACACCTGCTAGAGCTGCTAGAGGTGAGGTAAAGCCAGGGTATTATTAGGAGCCAGAGTTTGCTCCACAGTAGCAGCATGTGCACTCGGGGACCGCCCAGGTACCACCAGCTCACGTACCAGTTCCAACACCTGTTTTTGTGCCAGCTTCAGCCCCAACTCAGTCTTCAGATATTAGGGGTTTGCTTGTTTAGCTATTGGGTATGATTGGAGAGAGACCTTCTGAGGTAGCACAGACATCGGCTCAGGGGGAAGCCCTGGGTATTCAGAGTTCAGGAGCATAACCTGCTACTGCGGCTCCCCGTGCTGAGGTTATTTCAATTCTAGCGGTTGCCCAGCCTCTCGCTCCTCGCCCAGCTATGACAGAGATGGAGCAGAAGGCCTTGGGTAGGTTTCTGAAATTGGCACTACCAAGATTCGCTGGTACACCGGGTCAGGACCCACATGATTTCATTACCACCTGTGAGGAGATAATGCATTATTTGAGGTTATTAGAGACTCATGGGGTTTTCTATACTTCATATCAGCTGGAGGGTCCAGCGAAGTTATGGTGCAGAGAACAAGTTGCTTGCAGGCCTTCTATATCACCTTCTTTGACCTGGTCTGAGTTCTATGAGGTCTTTATGGCCAAGTTCCTACCTCAAAGTGATCGTGAGCATCGCAGGGAGCAGTTTACTCAGCTTATATAGGATTCTATGACTGTCTCAGAGTATGAGACCCGTTTTCATCAGCTAGCACCATTTGGGGCTATGATCATTCCTACCGAGGCAGATAAGATTCACAGATTTGTTTGGGGTTTGAGGCCAGACATTAGGCATCTAGCTGAGATATTAGTTGCTGGTGGTCGGTCATTTCAGGATATCGCAGACTATCCCCGTACTGTGGAGGACTTACAGAGACATGATCAGGGGGCCAGAGATAAGAGGCCTCGACATCAGGGTGGCTACAGTGGTTCCAGGCATAGTGGTAGAAGTTCAAGACAATGGGGCCGGGGTTTTCAGCCACAGAAACACCAGGGCCAGTTCAGCTAGCCAGTTCAGGCTTCGCTTCAGACTTCCGGTAGTACCCAATTCAAGTAAGGTTAGAGCAGCCATCAGGGCTATAACGGTCAGTCTTTGAGGGGTACAACTTCTGGGGAATTAGGCCCTGGTGTCCATTCAGGTTCTGCTGGTTCATCTCGATAGAGTAGGTCATCAGGGGCTTATTTTACTTGTAGTGTGATTGGTCATTTTGCTAGGGATTGCCTCCAGTAGGGTACAGGGCAGCCGACCGCGCCTTTTCGAGAAGCTCAGCCTCCGGCTATAGGAGATGGTGGTCAGGATAGGAGTGGTGCTCCGCGTGGCAGAGCAGGTGGTAGGGATGTCAGTCGGGCAGGTAGAGGTCATCGTCAATTCTATGCGGTCCCTAGGAGACCGGAGGCAGAGGCCTCGGATGCTGTGATTACAAGTACGAGTTCTATATGCCATCAGTATGCTATGACTTTATTTGATCCTGGATCCACTTGTTCATATATATCTGCCTACTTTGTGCCTTGTTTGGGGTTGGCTAGTGAGCCATTATCTGTGCCTATTTCTAGTTCAACCCCAGTAGGAGATTCTTTAGTAGTGGATCGAATTGTGAGATCCTGTGTGATCTTTGTTGGTGATTTGGAGACTTGGGGTGATTTGATGATCCTTGATATGCTAGATTTTGATGTGATACTGCGCATAGACTGGTTATCCCCTCACCATGAAGTTTTGGATTATTATGCCAAGACTGTTACCATAGCCGTGCCCGGTGTATCCCTGGTGGTGTGGCAGGGTTCTGTTAGCCATGCACTGTCTGGGATCATCTCTTGTCTTCAAGCTAAGAAGTTGACTTTCCGTGGGTGTTTAGCTTATCTAGCATATGTCCGAGATGCTAGTGCTGACCCTTCATCTTATGAGTCTGTTCCGATGGTTAGAGACTTCCTAGATGTGTTTCCTAACGACCTGCCAGGCCTTCCACCTGAGAGGGATGTTGATTTTTCCATTGAGTTAGAGCTGGGTACCAGGCCCATTTCTATTCCTCCCTACCGTATGGCTCCTGCTGAGTTGAGAGAGCTTAAGGAGAAGCTCCAGGATTTTTTAGCTAAGGGGTTCATCAGACCGAGTGTGTCTCCTTGGGGTGCTGTTGTTCTCTTTGTAAAGAAGAAGGATGGGTCGATGCGGATGTGTATTGATTATAGGCAGTTGAACAAGGTGACGGTGAAGAATAGGTATCCAATGCCCAGGATTGATGACTTATTTGATTAGCTTCAGTGTTCAGCCGTGTTTTAGAAGATTGATTTGAGGTCCGGATACCATCAATTGAGGATTAGGGAGGAGGACATCCCTAAGACAGCATTCAGGACACGTTATGGCCACTATGAGTTCCTGGTAATGTATTTTGGGTTGACTAATGCCCTTGCAGCCTTTATGGATTTGATGCATAGGGTGCTTAGCCCGTACCTGGATATGTTCTTGATAGTATTCATTGATGACATTTTGATATACTCGAGGAGTAGGGACGAGCATGAGCAACATTTGAGGACTATACTTTAGACTTTGAGAGATCATCAACTTATGCCAAGTTCTCAAAGTGTGAGTTTTGGCTTGAGTCAGTTGCATTCCTAGGCACGTGGTGTCTAAGGATGGGATTAGAGTTGATCCGGGTAAGATTTCTGCAGTTCATGATTGGCCTAGACCTACTACTCCTACCGAGGATCGAAACTTTGTTGGTCTAGCTGGGTACTACGAACGGTTCATTGAGGGATTTTTTTCCATAGCAGCACCCTTGACTATGCTGACTAGGAAGGATGTTCCATTTCAGTGGTCCGATCAGTGTGAGGATAGCTTCCAGAGGCTTAAGGCCTTATTGACTTCAGCTCCAGTTTTGACTTTACCGATTGAGTGTAAGAGTTTCTCCATGTATTGTGATGCTTCAGGGGTCGGTCTTGGTTGCGTGTTAATGCAGCAGGGTCGAGTGATAGCATATGCATCGAGATAGCTGAAGGTTTACGAGTGCAACTACCCCACTCACGACTTAGAGTTGGCAGCGGTAGTCTTCGCGCTTAAGATTTGGAGGCACTACTTATATGGAGTTCACTGTGAGATATTCGCCGATCACTGTAGTCTTCAGTACATTACGAGTCAGTGGGAGCTGAACTCGAGGCAGAGGAGATGGATTGAGCTACTGAAGGACTATGATTTCACTATTCTATACCATCTGGGCAAGGCAAATGTGGTAGCAGATGCCTCGAGTCAAAAGGTGGTGAGTATGGGCAGCCTAGCTTCACTATCAGTTTTTGAGCGACCGTTGGCTTTGGACATCTAGTCCTTGGCTAACCAATTCGTTAGCCTTGACTTATCGGATCTCAGCAGAGTTCTTGCCAGTGTTGAGGTTCGTTCCACTCTAGTTGATCATATTCAGAGCTGACAGTTTGAGGATCAGAGTTTGTGTGACCTTTATGATCAGGTAGTTTGGGGTGAGGCCAATCGAGCTACTATAGGTTCTGATGGTATTCTGAGGTATGATGGTTGACTTTATGTTTTGAGGGTTGGTGATTTGATTCAGTTTATACTCCACGCGGTGAAGATGTATAGAGATTTTAGATAGCTTTACTGGTGGTGTGGTATGAAGCGGGACATAGAAAAGTTTGTATCTCGGTGCTTGAACTATCAGCAAGTTAAGTTTAAGCACATGAGACCGAGTGGTTTGATGCAGCGACTTCCCATTCCCGAGTGAAAGTGGGAAGGTATTACTATGGACTTCATTGTTGGGTTGCCTCATACTTCTTGGGGTTTTGATTCCATTTGGGTGATTGTGGATCAGGTGACTAAGTCGACCTACTTCTTGCCGGTTCAGACATCCTACAATGCTGAGAGGTTAGCTCAGAACTACATTTGTGAGATTGTTTGGTTGCACGGGGTCCCAACTTTTATCATCTCAGACCGCAACACTCAGTTCATATCTCAGTTCTGTATACAGAGGGATTTGGGCACAGAGGTTCATCTTAGTACCGCTTTCCATCCTCAAACAGATGGCCAGTCCAAGAGGACCATTCAGGTCCTGGAGGACATGCTTCAGGCTTGTGTACTTGACTTTGGAGGTTCATGGGATCAGTTTGTGCCTTTGGCCAAATTTGCTTATAATAATAGTTTCCATTCGAGCATCGGCATGACACCGTTTGAGGCCTTGTATGGTAGGCATTGTAGATCACCAATTAGTTGGTTTGATGGGTTAGAGTCCAGACCACAGGGTACAGATTTGCTTTGAGATTCCTTGGACCAAGTCCATTTGATTCAGGACAGACTTAGAGCAGCCCAGAGTAGGCAGAAAAGCTACGCTGATCGTAGACTTTGTGCCTTGGATTTCAATGTTGGTGACTTGGTTTTCCTTCGAGTATCGCTCGTGAAGGGCGTGATGAGATTTGGTCGGCAGGGCAAGCTTAGCCCTAGGTTTATTGGGTCGTTTGAGATTCTACAGAGGGTTGGTAGTGTTGCCTACATATTGGCTTTGCCTCCGATGTTTTCAGCTGTTCACCCAGTTTTCCATGTCTCGATGTTGCACCGGTATGTTCCAGATGAGTCTCATGTGTTGCATTGGGATTCAGTTCAGTTAGATGAGAGTTTGTGGGAATATACTGGGTATGTTGTTGTTGTTGTTTTTGTACAAATGTATGACAGTGGGAGCTTGTTTACTTGAAGATTTCCAAAAATAATGAAAACCTCTCTCTCTTTCTAGAAAACCTTTCCGCCTTCACTAATCTTCCAAGATAAGATCATCCATGTATATAATCTCGTTAATTCCTCGGTAGCTCCACAACCATCACCTGGAGTAGTCTTCAAATTATTGTGGGTTGTAAGACTTGGTTGAAAGGAATTTGCGAGAAGGGTTCCAAGCTTGAGTAATTCAAAATCTACACTTTATGTGGGCTATTTTATAGTTACCATTGTAAGGACAACATTAAAGGTATATAAAGGATATTCCTTTTTCTTTTGGCATGACTTCTTAATTTTAGAAGTTCCAAATTTAGCGCAATTTTAAAGAGCTATTGTAGAGCTTCTGGATAAGTATGTTGTTGTATTCCTCTTATGGTGTGCTACCAGAGAACTACCTATAGATATCTTAAATTGGGGTGTTTTATCTTGTGTTATCGTAGCAATTCTTTATCGAGGACTCATATTAGCTATATGCAAATTTTATGTCTAGTTATGAATTAGAAAATATGCACTCTAAGGTAGGTTGTGGCTTTACTATATTCTTGCGGGGCTATGTATGGTCGCCTTCGAAGCTATGAGCGTTGGCGTGGTTACCTTGCATAAAATCTAAGGTTTAGTATGTGTGACCCTTGGGGGAAGGGGCTTGTCTAAGTTAAAGTTCTTATCGTATAGTTCCTTGAGTCTAGTTGAGAGTGATGTTAGAGGTGTAGATGATAATCAGAGCGTAAGAAATGTGATTGATTATAGCTGCATTAGACTTTGAGTCTAGTGTGTTGTCATAGAGTCATTCATAGAAATTTTAGATTGGGTTACCCCGCTAGAAGTTCACGGGAAAAGTGTGCTAGGGCTAGTCCCTTCTTTTGGCAAGTTTCCTTAGAGCTTAAAGAACAATAAAGCTAGTTGTTGTAGTCGAATTACTCGTAGTCTTATTTTAATTAGTTGGTTGCTTGACTTGATATAGTCATCCCTCACGGGGATTTTTATTCTACTGATAGCAACCCTAAGCTTAGATACGACTTAGATATTATTCGTATAGGTCACTTATAACTATATTGCTTATTGTTGGGCCATTTAGTTGTTTGTTGTTGCCCTTGGGGATATTATAGTTAACTATAAAGATATGATTACTACCTTACGAGCTATATGCATGCTGTCTAAGGGGATATTAAGATGAGTTGAAGCCCATGAGCTCTACGATCTTCTATGGGACTATAGTGGAGACTACAGGCTATTTGATTGCCTAAGGGGATATAATGAAGCCTGCCCACTTATAGGCTATAATGTTTTCCTAGAGGGGCTAGATTGAGTCCTATAGGCCACACAGTTGCCTAAGAGGTCTAGATTGAGGCCTACATGCTAAAGAGTTACCTTTGGGGCTATACCAATATGATATACAATTGCCTTCGGGGTTATATGATGTGCTTTAAGGGATTAATATTAAGTGCCTTAGGGGATAGTATGTCACCTATGGGGTTAGAACATTTATGCAGGAGAATTGTGTTCTCAAATACCGATACATGAGCCTTGTGTTCTCATATACAAATATAAAGTGCCTTAGAGGCTAGATATACAATTGCCGTCGGGGATATACAGATATATAGTTACCTTTGGGGCTATGTGTGGAGTGCCTAAGAGGCTATCAAGATGTAATGATTGCCTATGGGGGTAGGGGAGTACCAATGGACAGATTGAATTGGCACTTCTCGGGATTATAAAGGCCCAGGTAGGTGGTCTTGTTTGCTGTTTGTACCTGCCGGGATTATGGGGGCCTGGTTAGGTTATATTGAGTGTTGTATGTACCTGCCGAGCTTACGGGGTCCTATTAGGTTATTTTTTGATTATTATTTTATGATTTGTGTTAGGAGCAGTTAGGCTATATTACGGTGGTTTCAATCTTCTTTCTCGAGTACTTCATTATTTAATGATATTATATAACTCGATTCGAGAAGCGGACTGCTCAGTTAGTTATGGTTTGTAAGGTTTAAGTCGATGATAGGTAAGTACGTTTGATACGCCTAAATTACACCTCCAAAAGAAGCATAAAGCGGTCGCTGTTCAAATATAGAACCTAACCAAGGTTAGGGTCGATCCCACATGGAATATGGTAGGATCTCGTTCAACTGTGTCTATTTGCGCTCTTAGCTGGCTTATTTCCCTAAGGGGGTTTTAAGTAACAGTTAATGTTTGTAAATTATTAAGTAACCAGTAATCAGCAAGTATCAATATTGTTGTGATTCAGAGAGAAGATAGACTAGGACTGTGTTCCCCATGAGTTCATAATGTTGTAGGCATCGTACTAGCAATCTATTCTGGTGCTTAGCATGCAAAATTGGTAAGTTAGGTTCACCTAAAGGGTTGGTCCCCTAGATAGATGAATTTCACTATGCAACTTGGTCCGTCTATGGGTGTATACTTTACTAACCCTTACCTTTGATCCCAAATTAGCTATTTCTGAACAAGGTCAAGCTATTAGATGAGGGTTGATAGCCTTAAATCTCCGTTGTAACCAACCCCTTTCCTATTTGTTATCTCCTTAGTCTGGCAAGTAAGAATAAGGCAAGTTCTAATGTTTGCAACCGTTAAAAAGCAATCAAAGCGAAAGGAAGAACAATACATGCATAAACACCGTCCTAGAGTTGCTAAGTACTTTGCCTACTTTGTTAATCCGTCATGGTTCCCACAACCCTAGTTGTGGATTTAACTACTCATGTTCCTAAGCAAGCAATCATAAGTTGTTGAAGCATTCATGATCATATACTTACACGAAGAAGTAAAGAAATCTGGAAACTTGAATAATTAAAGAAGAAATCAAGAATCAAGAACTATGAATGTGTTAGTCTCTCAAAACCAAGAACAAATCAATACCAAGTGTTTATGAATATGTTTCCTACAAATTATAGAGCATAAAACGTAAAATAAAACCTAGGAAAGGTATTTATAGACATTAGAGGTCCTATCCTAAATAAACAAGGAAAACTGGAGTTGGTGCTTTCCACGGACACAGTCTACGGTCCGTGGAAACTTCTACGGGCCGTCAAAGGTCCTTGTGAAACTCAAAGCTTTTAGTCATGCTGCAGGTTCACTTCCACGAGTTTATTATATGGTTAGTGGATAGCTTTACGGCTTATGGTTTGGCCTCCTGAAACTCAGAGTGTTTGTCTTCTTGCAACATATTTTCTATGCGTGCCATCCACGACTCGAAGAATGAATCACGGCTCGTGTAATGGCCTCATGAATCTCAAACCTTTTTCTCCTCTTCTAATCGGTTCCATGGACATGAATTATGACTCGTGAAAAGGTCCACAGTTTGTGAAAACCTCTCGTAGAACTCAGGCTTCAGGCACCATCTGCAACACTCTGTCCACGACTGACTTCCATGACTCGTGGAAGCATTCACGTCTCGTGGAGTTGAGTCGTAGAAGTCAGTTTAAGCCAAATTTGCAGTCTTTTGCTGTACTTAGTCTCCAAACCATGTTTTCCTACACAATACTCAAAAATATATCAAATCTACTAAGAATCGCTAAGGAACATACTCCAATTCCAAGTTTTAAGCATCCAAAGTGCCGCACAACCATGACACATCAACACCCTCAACTTAAAACCGTTGCTTGTTCTAAAGCGACAAAACAAAACTATCCTAGAACGACGCTTGAGCAAAAGAAAACTAGGAACTATGACAGTCATATGATTCAACAATTTAGCTCACAACAAATATCCCCCTCCTTTTCAGGACAAAACAACTGCACAAGTTTCGTTTATCAAGATAACATAAGAGGATCCCTGAACGACATCAGGATATCAATAGATGACATAGCATACACAGATTAAACGTACCCTAACAGTCAGCAGTCAATGGTACTCTAGTGCCCTCACTATAAAGAAGTCCCAATCACACAGTAAATCATTAAATACCTGGGATTCAACTAGAATAGTTACGCTTACAAAGAAGTTCAAGCAATGCATGCACAATACCATAGGCTTGCCCTTATTTTCTATGCCTTCATTTTTGAACAGTTGGACTAGGATCACTATAGGACTTTATGGTTTTTGAACAGTTGGACTAGGATTACTATAGGACATTACTCAGCTTGTAACGTAGGCTCGGGGATGGGTATGGTAGATTTGGAAAATAGTGACTAAGCCCTCCTTGGCACTACACTATGTTTATTTCACTTTTCAGACCAACTCTTTCTTTCCTCCCTTATTCTCCCTTTTTATCTCTTTCTTTTTCATCAAGTGACGGGTGCGACTTTCATTTCAGACTCAACTATTTCATCATTTTTTTCTCTTTTCTTTTTTTTTCTTTTTCTTTTTCTAACACATACGCCACACCCGTTATTATTTCTTTTTGTCACTAACCTTTTTTTTAATACCCCATATTTCACACTTACCTCCACAGTAGCCACCCTCAAATTAGATGATTTTCCTGAGTTGAGGTACACAATATCCAAGGAGGGACCAGGGCCAAACTGAAGGTTCATCAAAAATAGGGAAGGTGATTAGGATAAACAACAAAAAGGGTCAATTTTGGCTCTAAATCAGGGATCAAAGGATATTTAATTTATTTGGACGGTCATTTAGGCTAAGTGGACTATTTCAAGAAGGACCTATGATCCTTTCCTAACCAACAATTCTACAGCTTAGGCAAGATTAACCGGGCAAGTTCTGGATTGGCACACAATGCAAGAATAGTACGAATGCAGCTCACACGCACATGGCACAGAGTTAAACAACCAATTGCTAACTATTAAGTTCATGCCCTAACTTAAGCTATTCATCACATCGATAATTATATTGTCATGCATAGATCCATAGCAGTTAGTATATCAAAAATGGCTAATCATGTCACACAAAACTTGGAGGGGTCTCTATTTTTACAGTCAAAAATCAGTTTCAAAATCAGGCCATAGACTGCGCTAAGTTCCTATTTTCCTTTCACTACACACAACCTATCTAAACATGCTGGTTCAACAGAAATAAAGGTCCATGGGGGAAAGAACAGAACAAGAAAACCCCACGGACTCAGTTACTCAGTGGTACCCTCTTTAGGTTGCCTCCTAAGTAGAGGTTGATTTAATGTTGTGACACGACACATGTGTCTTGGCTACTCAGACTTCGCTAAGATACCTATAAAAATACGGATGACTGCTGCCCCTACCCCACTAAAAAGCAATGTGCATCATCCTCAATGCATGAAGAAAAGTAACTATGTAGAGAGGCAGGAACATACCTGTGGTGCCTAGGCGCCACTGACCAGTGGTGGAGACGGGTCCAGTAATATGGCACCCATAGTAGTGTCAGTGGCGGCAGCAGTGGCCATCACGCTCAATGGATCAACAACAGGAGGGACAAAAGTAGATGCCCCACCCAACAGTGGCAGACTCTGGAATCCCAAGAACAGAGGATGTGGCTCCTCCAACAACTGGATCCAAACTGGTGAACTCACCCTGAAGTCTCCACTGCTCTTTCTCTGCATGAATGTGCATGTCATTTTGAGATCGCTGCAAGGAAATAAAAATGTCTTTTTTAGCCTCTTAGGATCTGCCTCTACCTCAGAAGGGCCCTCAGTGCACACCCTCTTTTCTCTAGCACTCGGGAGCATAGGCTCTACCTACGCAAACAAATCAACTACCCGGCGTGGAGCCGCTGGGACCGCAATGGATATGGAAGGCAAAATAGGAGTATGGCTAGTGTCTATAGATCTGATCTCCTCTTTAAGTCATGCCAGCTCATCCTGAATTTATCCTAAATCGGGGCTCTGTATAGTCTATAACTGAGTATTCACTCGGTGCTCAAATACATCTATCTGCTCGGACATCTCATGAGCGACCCGCTCTATCTCAAGCTATACCCTAGCCTTAGCAGCTACAACAGTAGACCTCACCCAAGGCTGTAGATGATCCAACAAGTCATTCACTTACTTCTGTGTATAGGCCTGACGCTCAACTAAGTTCTGGAGAAACTCCATAGTGATGGTAACCATACCTTAATAAGATGGGCATGAGGGCGTAGTAGGAATGCCAACTGGTGGCTGGGAAGTCAAGGGCACAGAAACTAAAGTTGTGGCACCCTCTGCAACTATGCTCACTGATGTGCCGCTAATTTACGGCACTTTCGACTCCTTTTTACTAAGAACAATCGTACGTTTTCAAGCAACCGTTGTTGTTTTTGATGTTTTTATGTTGTATTTGTAGGAAATGGAAGCAAACACAGAAACGGAAGGAAATACGCAAAAAATAACATTCTGCCTAAGAGTGACGGCCTGAGTCACGGCCCGTCACACATGTGACGGTCCGTCACAGTGACCGTCACACCAAGGCAGCAACTTCAGGCGGCATCACTGGTTAACAGTGACGGTCCAGGCGATGGTCCGTCACTGGCTTGACGGTCCGTCAGCCTGGCCATCAAGTTAAGGCAGACGCGCATCAACGGTTGTCCGCGTTTAGGACTCCTAACCCGTTTTGGATTTGGTTTCTTTGACTCCTATAAATACCCTATGATAGGTTTATTTTACAGGTTGTTCACCCAATAGTTTTAGCATAGTTTTTAGTCATTTTTGAGAGCAACAACACGTTTTCGTATTCTTGAATTCGTGTTCTTGATTCGTTCTTGAGTTCTTGGTTTTTCTTGTTCTTGGATTATTGAAGGGTATTTTCATCATATTTTAAGAATCTTCTTTCCTTTATTATGAATTTCTTCTTTTCTTCTTCGAGCATGAGTAACTAAAACTCCCGCAACTAGGGTTGTGGGAGCCATGGCTAAAGTAACAATATAGATTCCGGGTAGCGATGGGTTCAATTTACATGTAGTCACGTTGTTAATCATACTTTATGTCACGGTTTCTAGTGGTTGCAAACATTAGAACATGCCTAGGTTTAATTTGCTTGAGTAAAGAGATTAAAACCGGGAAACTTGATTAACGACAAGGATTCGAGACTACCAACTCTCGTCTTAATGATTAATGCCGTAACTGGATTAATCTACTTGATGTTTAGGATTGAAAGCTAAAAAAAGCACATCTTTTCGAGGTCGAGAGAATAGAAAAGGAAATCTGTTTATTTGGTTGAGAGACGTTTAGACAATACCATTGACGCAATCACATCATGACACACATATAGAAAGAACCCTGTAACGCCTAGAATCGATTGTTACAACGCCATGGTGAACACGTCCCTAGTTCGCATTCTCTCATATTGATTAAAACTCACACGTTTATTACTTGTTTTGTTTACGATTTGTTCACACAAACCCCCCCTTTTTTACCGGAAACGTGTAGTTTGGGCGTTATCAAAAAGTGGCGCCGTTGCCGGGGAATACGGTTTTTGATTAAGTCTAGTGTGTTTATTTGACTCTTAGTCATAATTTCCTGCTTTACGTTTATTTGTTGTTTTTGTTTTTGATAGGTTACAGATTTGTGCATGCCAAGTACCCGAAGCTCGGGTGAATCAACAGTACCTTACGACCCCGAGCTTGCGAGAACATTAAGGCAGAATATGGCCGCACAAAACGAGGCAGCAAGGATCGCTGCAGAACTGCAGGCCCAACAAAATCTAAATGTTGGTGGTCTACTGGATGATGTCGCACGGAATGATAAGGATCTCGATCTAGATGGAGCTGGCGCTACGGGCGCCATTGTTGTTCCACCGCTACCGCCCGGAGCAAAGTTCAATATCACTAGCACGATGAGTCAGTTGCTGAATTTGAGAGGTGTATTCCGTGGTGCCGCTGGTGATGATCCAAACCAGCACTTAATGAATTTCGTGGGGATCTGCAAATCATTTGAGCTGCCAGGCGTGAGTTAGACAGCGATCAGGCTCAGGTTGTTTCCATTGTCTCTGTCTGATGAGGCAGCATTGTGGTTGACTGAGCTGACCCTCGACTCTATCGCAACGTGGGGAGAGTTGAGAGGAGCTTTCCTAGAAAGGTTCTTTCCTATACCGTTGGTATGTCAGCAGAACAGCGTAGGAAAGAGGAGGAGCGCGACCAAGACATGGCGCATCTGAAAACACAGTTGGATCTCCTGACAAAGCACTTGTGCTCAGGAGGTATGGAGAAGGTGCAAGCTGTGGGTTCCCAAGGTATGGAGACTGAGGAAGCAAATTACTTGGGGGGTTTCCAAGTCAATGGCCAGGGAAACTAAGGTCGGAATTATCAGCGAGACAACCACTATGAGAAAAGTGGCTACAAAGAGCGCGACCAAGGAAATTGGAGGAACAACACCGATAGAGGTGGGTTGTATATACCACCTGCTAATCGGGATAAAACTGGCAGCGAGGCTGAGACGTCCAAACTTGAGAACATGATGGCGAAGATGTTGCTTAAGGTGGAATCGACTGACTCTGGAGTAAAGGCAATGCGGACTGAGTTATCAACATTGAGTCAGGTAGTGGAGTCACACTCAACCGCGATCAAGCAACTAGAGCAGCAAGTGGGTCACATCTCGGCATCTCTAAACCCAAGGAAAACAGGTACCTTGCCGAGCGACACCACTCATCCGAGGAATGATGCAAGCTGTATAGCGATCACCACAAGGAGCGGAAAAATATTACCGGAATCACATCCGGAAGTTCAGACTCAAGGTGATGTTGCGGATGATGAAGAGGCGGTAGAGGAGGAAACTCCAAAGCCCGCGGAGAAATGCAAGGAAGCTGAAAAGCTCCCAACTATGATGCCTCGACCACCACCTCCTTTCCCACAGCGCCTAAAGAAGAAAGCTGACGATGGTAAGTTCCTGAACTTCATGACCATGCTGAAACAAATTTCAATAAACATACCATTGGTGGAAGCGCTGGAACAAATGCCCGGTTATGCCAAGTTCATGAAGGACTTGATTACAAAGAAGAGGTCGGTAAGTTATGAACCGGAAGACAACCTCCACCACTGCAGCGCTATTTCTTCTAGGTCGTTAGTCGAAAAGAAGGAAGATCCAGGTGCGTTTACTGTTCCCTGCACTGTTGGGAAGCTCAACTTTGGGAAAACATTGTGCGATCTGGGTGCTAGCATCAACTTGATGCCGCTAGCCGTCTACAAACAACTGGGTTTGGGAGCTCCTAATCCAACATCCATAAGAGTGATGATGGCTGACCGTTCAGTAAAGCGACCTGTAGGGATATTGTCCGATGTGCTAGTAAAGATCGGTAAGCTTATCTTCCCAGCTGACTTTGTGATCTTGGATTGCGAAGTGGATTTCGAAGTTCCCATAATCTTGGGACAACCATTGCTAGCCACAGCAAGAGCCTTGGTTGACATGGAGAAAAACGAACTGACCTTCAGGCTGAACAATGAAATGGTCAAGTTCGATGTGTCCAGAGTAATGAAGCAACCAAGTGACATGAGGGTGGTCGCGGTCATAAATGCTATTGAGGAAGTTCCTGCGGATGCACAACTTGAGGAGAAAGGCGTGGTCGAGACTCTAGCTGTGGTAAGAAGGATGATGCGAGAGCATAAACATGTAGAGGAAGGCGGTGAAAATAAATCAAGAAAACGAAAACACCGCAAGAGAATCTGCAAAGAAAGAGCGAAGAAGTTGTCGCGACTAGCGATGGAGCCCAAAGAGGAAGCTGGAACGCCACACTCCATCGAGTTTTCCTGCTTTGGAGACCCTGGCGGTCTCCAACATCATTCCAAAATCTGAGTCATATCGACTTCACAGGTATTCCTTTGTTCTCACAGTTCTTAATTTTCATATGTATGCATTGGGGACAATGCATGAGTCTAAGTTGAGGGTGTTGGAAAACCTGTGAGTCACCACCGAGGGTTTTTGTTGCCAAGTTCTTTTCCCTCCGGTGTGCTATCTAGTAGAACCGGCATGTTTAGGTTGTTTATTTTAAATTTTTTTTTAGTGTCTATAGCAAAGCATGCAATTTCTTATCAAAGTAGCGCCCCTTTAAAATTTTTCTGGTTTTGAGCTTATGTTGAAACGATTGACTGTCTGGATCCTTGTTTGTCATTGTGTGATTATGAGTAGAATGAGTATTCTTAAGCCGAGCGGTTATTTGATAGTTGGTAGCGATATAGTTTCTTGGTGCCAAGTGTGTGTGAGATTATTGTTATAAATTCTTACTCTGTGCATGCATCTAGAACTTGCCCGGTCTATTTTGTTAAGTTCGAAGTTTGGTTGCTTAGGAAAGGATCACAGGCCCTTTTTGTATGCAGTCCACTTAACCTAAAAGACCGTCCAAATATAAATAATCCCTTGGATCCCTGTTTGAGCCATAATTGATCTTATTCTTTCAATAACCTGTCACCGTTCCTGTTTAACTTTGAATCCCTATTTTGGCCCTGGTCCTTCCTTGGACATCGTGCACCTCAACTCAGGCAATCAGCCTAAGTTGAGGGTGGCTACTATAGAGGTAAACCCTATTTTGGCCCTGGTCCTTCCATGGACATTGTGCACCTCAACCCAGGCAATCAGCCTAAGTTGAGGGTGGCTACTATAGAGGTGAATGATAAGAAAAAAAGGATAGTGAAGATTGGTTGGGAATAGAATGAAAATTCGGGTGTGTGCCTAAGAAATGAAAAGAAAAATAAAAAGAGATGAAAAAGATCGAAAAAGTAATAAAAAGAATTGTCAAGATAAAGAGGCCGCACCTGTAGCTAGAGAGAAGGAAATATAAAGGTGAATAAGGATGGACAAAGTAAGTTATGTGGTAATAAGACGTTGGTAGTTCCAAGGAGGGCTTAGTCACTAACCCCTAAATGTATCCTACCTGCACCCGAAGCCTCATTACAAGCCTAAACAAGTCCTGTAGTGATCCTGAGCGACTTTCTGAAGAACTGAAATAGAATAGTAAGGGCAAGCCTATGGTATCGCATGTGCATTGTTTGAAATCGTTTGTGAGTGTGAGCGCTTACCTAGTCCCAAATCTTGTGTGTGGGATTTCTTTGTGGTGAGGGCACCAAGATGTCTGTATTGTCTATTGATTGTTAGGATAGCTGTGCGTGTGTATGTAGAATGTTCTATCATATCGGAATGACATGTTTGGATCCTTGCAAGTTAGTGTTTCATACATTCGTGTGCTACGAGGGAGCGTGATTTAATTGAATAAGTTTTGAATGACCATGAGTTGCTAGAGACATGAGTTTGTGTTCTTAGTTGAGTCGTCGTATTGTTTTTTTATGTCACATGTTGCTTTAGGACAAGCGAACGTTTAAAGTTGAGGGTGTTGTGTGCCGCTATTTACGGCACTTTCGACTCCTTTTACTAGCAACACTCGTAGTTTTCAAGCAACCGTTGGTTCGTTTTTGATGTTCTTTATGTTGTTTGTAGGGAATGGAAGCAAAACGGAACAGAAGGAAATCCGCAAAAAACAATCATTCCTGCCTAAGAGTGACGGCCTGAGTGACGGCCGCCGTCACATCATCGTGACGGTCCGTCACAGTGACCGTCACACCAAGGCAGCAACTTCAGGCGGCATCACTGGTTAGCAGTGACGGTCCAGGCGACGGTCTGTCACTGGCTTGACGGTCCGTCAGCCTGGCCGTCAAGTTAAGGCAGACGCGCGTCAGCGGCTGTCCGCGTTTAGGACTCCTAACCCATTTTGGATTTGGTTTCTTTGACTCCTATAAATACCCTATGATAGGTTTATTTTACAGGTTGTTCACCCAATAGTTTTAGCATAGTTTTTAGTCGTTTTTGAGAGCAACAACACGTTTTCGTATTCTTGAATTCGTGTTCGTGATTCGTTCTTGAGTTCTTGGTTTTTCTTGTTCTTGGATTATTGAAGGGTATTTTCATCATATTGTAAGAATCTTCTTTCCTTTATTATGAATTTCTTCTTTTCTTCTTCGAGCATGAGTAACTAAAACTCCCGCAACTAGGGTTGTGGGAGCCATGGCTAAAGTAACAAATTAGATTCCGGGGAGCGACGGGTTCAATTTACATGTAGTCACGTTGTTAATCATACTTTATGTCACGTTTTCTAGTGGTTGCAAACATTAGAACATGCCTAGGTTTAATTTGCTTGAGTAAAGAGATTAAAACCGGGAAACTTGATTAACGACAATGATTCGAGACTACCAACTCTCGTCTTAATGATTAATGCCGTAACTGGATTAATCTACTTGATGTTTAGGATTGAAAGCTAAAAAAAGCACATCTTTTCGAGGTCGAGAGAATAGAAAAGGAAATTTGTTTATTTGGTCGAGAGACGTTTAGACGATACCATTGACGCAATCACATCATGACACGCATATAGAAAGAACCCTGTAACGCCTAGAATCGATTGTTACAACGCCATGGTGAACACGTCCCTAGTTCGCATTCTCTCATATTGATTAAAACTCACACGTTTATTACTTGTTTTGTTTACGATTTGTTCACACAAACCCCCCCATTTTTTACCGAAAACTATTGACCATCAGTCACGTACTTCACTAAAGGCTTACTCTTCACCATATTCTCTGTGGGATTCGACCCCAACCTTGTTGGGTTCTTTACTTGACTACGACCGCTTACGCTTCGTTAATTTGAGGTGTAGTTTGGGCGTTATCACTCACTCGAATCAAGAATATCTAATGGGTCTATCGCTGTCGAGGATCCCTCAACTCTCACCGTACCAGCTGAGATGGAGGATGAATCTTGTCTGTGTCCAACTGGTTAGTAGCATTCCGGATCAACCCGGCATCCTGAATCCTAGTAACCTCTAGGGTGTGGTCTATTTCTGGCATCCTCGGGACTGTTGACTCCATACACAAATGGTGAATTAAGCAAGGAAAAGGAATGCTGGTGCTCGGTTAGAATGACTGCACATAAATCTTCTCTAAGATACATTGGGGTAAATTTGTCTCATAACTGACCATGATGCTGGCCACTAGGACTGCGCGGTCAGGTGTCAACGTATTATCTACCTGATTCAGACAAATATGGGACCGAACAATGGCCCACCAAAACTTGCCAGCAAAATTCAAGGTTGCCTTTTTGATGTCACCTCTATGAACCCATTCTGCATCCTTGCCATTTTCTGCTATATACCCCGCAACCCATCTCAATAGAGCAGCTCTCTGAATCAGGTCTCGCATTTTCACTTTATTTTTGACCATTTTCATTTCTCAATCAAACTCGATCGTGTCAATTTATAGCTCGTACTCTGGCCCGAACAGGAAACACTGAATAGTGCACTTAAAGATGTTAACGGGTGCATGCCATACCAAGGTGCTTGTGAGTGGGGGAAGATCCTGATATCACTGCCTTGGCTGAAGAAGCTGACTGTCTGTGGCTGTATATGAGGCAAAAAATTCGTGAACTACCTCAGGACAGTAGCTACCTGAAGGCTCAACTATCCAACCATATTTGTAGTGGTTAAAGGTAGCATGGATATCTGGTATGGATGCTAAGCCCTCGGTCCGGATCTGCAGCTCCTCAAAGATGCCTCTTTTGGGCAAACCTCTATCAGATGGGGCTTTCCCCTACATATATTTATCCCTCATGGTCGGGACACACCATCTTCGATTATCCTAGGCCTCAAGTCTCTGTACTCTGTTAGCCTCTGCTTATGTCTGAGTCTCAGCTTCCGGGATGGCCGCACTAGTGGAACTATTATCACCAAAGTTTGACTTAGAATCATCAGACTCTTCTTATTTGATCCTAGTCCCAGTCCCAGTGTTACTCTCCCAGTTGCTATCACCCTCGTCTGACAACCCATCTACCTCTTAAGACTAAGGAGAAGTGGTCGCTGCCTGTGGTGCAACTGTGAGGGCTAGCTAAAGTGCTGCCTCTTCAGCTGCCTGTGTCTGTTCCCCTCACCTCTAGTCTGAAGCAATACATCTGGGTCAGGCTGTACCTCATACACCTCCTCGGACCCACTTTTTTCCAACCCAGAAGACTCATCTAGAATCTGTCAGTTTTTTCTAATAGCAGCCTATGAGTCTTGAGTTGCTACCTTCTTCGAGTTGTTCTTTGGCGGCATGGTACCTGTGAGGGAAAATATCAGTACAATAGAAAGCAAACAAACCCTCAAAGAAATTCCCATTTATTGCATTAGGGGTTTCACGAGTGGGTTTCACGGTCCGTGGAATGAACCATGGATCTTGAACACCCCTCGTGGTTCTCAAGAGGAATTTTACTGCTTGCAGGTCTGAGTTTCGAGTGGAATCTACGACTCTTGGTTTGATCCATGAATCGTGGATGTCCCTTATAGAAATCAGATAATTTTAACTGTCTGCAGGTCTGAGATTCACAAGTGCCATCCACGACTTGTGGTTTGATCCATGGCTCATGGACGAATCTCATAAAAATCAAACATGAGAATAGTTCTCTGATCTGATTTCTATGAGTGCATTCCACAGTTCGTGGAAGGAACCACGACTCGTAGAATGCCCTCGTGATCACTGTAGCAACAGAAAACCAATCTTTTGTCAATTTTGTTCATTCTTTCAGTCCTTTCCAACATTCATACACAACAATTTCAAACACAGACTAAGTATTTATTCCACAACCTTCATCCCTTAGGGTGTTCACAAATTAATTCACACAAAACTTACCTTAGGTCAAGTTGTATTCCCCAAAAATTCAATGAAGGTTAGAATTTGAGTTCATACCTTGGAATTAATGGAAGAATGTGAGTAAATACTTGTGATTTTAAGCAATGACCTCGACCCATGACCAACTATGAAGCTTTAGGAACTTTGTCAACACTTTTGGTGAAGAGACAGTAGCAAAATTGATTGTGGGTGGGAGGGAATTGGGAAGTGATTTGGGAAATTTATGATTTGGTGGAGGAGTTGGAGGGGTTTTGGTGTTTGAATGGAAGTATAAGAGTGTAGGGGTCGGGTGTACGCATGAAAAATTGGGGAAAATTGAGTTTTAGTGGTTTTAAATGAAATTGGGTCGCGGGTCGAGTTGGGTTAGAATGGATGAATAGTAATAATAAAAACTTACTTGAGTTCCATGAGCCATGTTCACGAGTCGTGGACTTAACCACGACTCGTAGAACAGGATCGTGGAACAAGTCCTGCCACCCATTTCTTTGTCTGATTATTATGAGCCAAAACCATGACTCGTTATTTGAATCACGGTTCGTTGATTTGGATTGTGAAACCTATCCTGCAGATGGACAAATTCCTCTGATTTCTACGACCATAAACCATGGGTCATGGTCTTAACCACGAGTCATGGAACTTATTCATAGACACTTTTATGTACTTGGCCAAATTTTACCTGGGTTCCATGATTAGAGACTACGACTCATGAATTAATCCACGATCCATGAACCTTGCTCGTGGAACCTTACTTACCCCTTTTTTGAGTTTATCTTTTCCTAAACCTTTACTCCATTTATTCCTGCACACATAACAAACTTTAGCCTTGGGTTACCTCCCAAGCAGCGCCTGATTTAACATCATGGCACGACACAGGTCACTTGACTACTCAGACTTCATCAAGTTTCCTCATAGGTTGCGTCCCATGCATCACCTCGCGGCACGATGCATGTCACTTGATTACTCAGACTTCATCAAGTTCCTTGGTTACTAAGAATTCACCAAGGGTCCAAACTTTAATCGCTTTAAGCTCCTCTGCAGTTCCCAAATAAGCTTTTATTCACTGACCGTTTGCTTTGAACCTCTTGCCCTCATGATTTTCAAGCTCTACGGCACCATGTGGGAATACTTGTACCACTTTGAATGGTCCAATCCATTTGGACTTCAACTTGCCAAGAAATAAGTGAAGTCTGGAATTGAACAACAGGACTAAATCACCCAGCTGGAAATATCGCTTCTCAATCTTCCGGTCATGGTAATACTTCATCTTTTCCTTGTACAAGGATGACCTTTCATAGGAATTGAGGCAAAACTCATCTAACTCATTTAACTGCCCAAGCCACTGAAATGATGCTGCAGACCAATCTAGATTCAATTTCTTCAATGCCCACATAGACTTATGCTCAAGCTCAACCGGTGGATGACATGCTTTCCCAAACACAATCTGATATGGTGACATACCTATTGGTGACTTGTACACAGTCAGTATGCCCACAAAGCATCATCTAGATTCCTAGACCAATTCGTTCTATTTGCATTCACAGTCTTTGATAAGATCAACTTTATCTCGTTATTGGAAAGCTCAACTTGCCCACTAGTCTGGGGATGATAGAGGGTTGCAACCTTGTGTTTCACTCCATACTTCTCAAGCAAAGAGCGAAACAAATTATTGAAAATATTAGAGCCTCCATCACTAATAATTGCCCGTGGCGTACAAAATTTGGAGAAGATATTCTTTTTCAAGAATGTTGTGATACACTTGCCTTTATTACTGGGAAGCGCAACCGCCTCCACCCATTTAGATACATAGTCAACAACCACCAATATATATTTTATCCTATTCAAACTCACAAACGGACCCATGAAATCAATACCCCAGACATCAAATAGTTCAATCACAAGGATGTGAGTGAGAGGAAGCTCATGGTTCCTTGATATACCACCTTCACTTTGACATTGATTGCATGCCTTCGCGTAATCATGGGCATCCTTGTGGATGGTCGGTCAATAGTAGCTGCATTGCAAGATCTTGTGAGCCATTCAGATGCCACTATGATGCCCCCCAACAGGGGATGAATGAAAAGCCTCTAATATCTCCATCATCTCAGCTTTAGGCACACATCTACGGATCATTTTGTTAGCACATACACGAAATAAGAATGGCTCCTTCCAGAAGAATTTCTTAACATCAGGCATGAAATTTCTTCGCTGGTGGACAGATATATCCGGAGGTACCATATCACTTGCCAAATCGTTGGCCAAATCTGCTAACCATGGAATCAGATCTTGGGAGGCTACCAACACTTACTCATCTGGAAACTAATCGTCAATCTCTTGCTCTTTATTAAGCTTCAACATCTATTCTTTGTAACACCCCGTACCTTTCAAAACCTATGTGAGTAAGTAAATATCGACGAAGGTATTTGAGCTCGAGATTGTGAAGGGGTACTTTGGCCTAGAATTTGAAATGGTCAAATGTATATAAGTGTTAAGTTAAATTATAAGGATGAGGGTTTTGAAAATAAGATAAAACAAGTGAGGTACTTGCTCGACTTATCGAAGCTCTTAGGTGACAAGTAGGTGCATCACCTACCTACGCTAACGAACTAAGTTCTGAGGGCCGATTACGGGCAGCAACACCATGGATTATTAGACCTAATGGTAGCCCAAATGAAGCTTAAAGTTGGCCCATCAAAGCACAACCAAATCTGGCCCAAACAACTACAAAAGGTAGCCATCAATATTGACCACATTTTGACCCAAGAGAAGCCCAAAATCAGCCACAAAACTTAACCCTTTTGAGGCCCAAGCAAAGGGTAATTTTGGCCCAAGTTTCTTGACCCATTTTGGCCCAAATATACTCAAAAAAGTAGGCCAAAAAGGTCCCTTTATACAAGCCTTTTGTTGATCAATATTGATCACAAAAAGCTGGAAAAATTCTCTCTTATCTCCTTTCCTTTTTGGCAGCCCTTCTCTCCCTTTAGGGTTCTAAGAAGATCAAGATTAATTCAAGCTTAAGGTGAGTTAAACCACTTGTTATCTTGGTATTAATCTACTATATATAGCTAGGATATCCTATGGTAAGAAAGACATGAACTATGGCAGCCCCTTTCATTAAGATTTAACACATAGAAATTGTGTAACAATTAAGAGATTTCTTCTTCTCTTGTTGGTGTATGTGTAGGGGGTACTTAAGCTTTTCAAGGCATAAATAAAAAGAGGATAAAAACAACCCTTCAAGTGTGGTAAGTACTCTGCCCATAATCATATTTTTGGATTGAAGTTCGGATGGACAATTGTTGTTGAATTGTTGTTAAGAACTCACGGGACGACGATCGGAAGCCGTGGGTTCAATGTGTTGCTATTGTATTTCGGCATGGTGAGTTGCGTAGGGGATGTTTGATGTGTTTTGTATTATTGGAGGCAGTAGGTTGGTGTGTGTGTGATGTGTATTGGATAGGGGAGAAAGGTGTGACGATACACCTTTAATTAATGCAAAATACGTACATCTGCCCGGGAAATGTTTAGCTACTGTTTTGGGAAAGTTGCATCAACTTTAAGAGCTAATATTAGCTTAATTATACCCTTGTGTTGTATATTAACTTAATAAAGGAATGTCCAAGTTGTGGTAAGCACAATCTTCGGAAGGAACGAGGTATGTTAAGGCTTCTTTATTCCTTATCGGCATGAATCTAGAAATAGAACTCTAAATCTCCGAAAGAAGGAATTTGAGTATTCTGTTGTAAGAGAGCTAATTTGGTAACTCAACAAGTCTTAAGGAACTAAGTTATACATTATGGTGATTCAAGTCGCCTTCTTATAAAAATCTGATTCTTTTTGCACGAAACGTAAGTTATCCTTTTGTCAAGTTTCTTCTTTGTATTGTGATCCCTAATCAAGCTTTAGAAAGTATACAAGGAAAGTTAGCAAGTCAAATCCCCATTTATATGTGTTTGGTATGTTGAGTCCAACACCTAGTAAGCCAAGGATAAAGAAGTTATCTAAATGAACCTTCATAAATAACAAGAATAGCTTTAAAGGTCAATCTAGTAATACACTTATTATGCGTGGTTTGCGTGTTAGAGTGCACCGAGGTGCTACTGCCATATTGAGGCTATTATATACATAGTGTGCACCAAGGTGCTACTGCCATATTGAGGCCATTATATACATAGTGTGCACCGAGGTGCTACTGCCATATTGAGGCCATTATATACATAGTGTGCGCCGAGGCGCTACTGCCATATTGAGGCTATTATATATAGGGTGCACCGAGGTGCTATTGTGGTTCAGCGTGGGTTATAAAGAGTGAGTTGCGGTATGGGTTAATGCATGTGTTGTATTCTAAAAAGAATAAAGGAGAAAGAGCTTAACGAGTCTTACCAATTACAGTTTACAAGTTTCATATTATATCTTGTTCAGATTTACTACTTGCGACTTTCTTTTATGTTTCTACCTTACATGCTAGTACATTATTGTCGTACTGATGTCCCCATTACCTGGGGGAGCTGCATTCATGCCTGCAGGTCCAGACAGAAACCCAGATTGACCTCTTTAGTAGGAGTTGCAGAGTTCAGCCATTTTGGTAAGTTCCATTCTTTCTGGAGCTGACGAGTCAGAGGTCTAGCTTATGTTTTGACCAGGTTATGTATATGTACAACTTATGGGTAGTCCAGGTCCTTGTCCTGGATATGAGATATTTTACTTACTCCTAGAGGCTTGTAGACATGTATATGTACATCAGTGTTGGGTATGGCCTTGTCGGCCTTGTTATTAGCTATCTACTATGATAATAGCCTTGTCGGCCTTGAGTTGCTTACCTACTATTAAGCTTTCAGTGTTTCAAATTGTTATTCTTAGAGACCTTGTCGGTATCAGACGCCCAGCAGGTTCAATAGAGATACATTTTATTTTGGCACCCTCGGCCTTTTGGGGCTCCGGGTGTCAGTCATGCCTCCCATGGTTTGGGGCGTGACAAACTTGGTATCAGAGCACGTCGAATCCCAGGGAGTCTACAAGCCGTGTCTAGTAGAGTCTTGCTTATGGGTGTGTTGTGCACCATACCTATAATCATGAGGCTACGGGACATTTAGGAATTGTTATCCTTCTTTCATTTGCTAGATCGTGCAATAGAGCGAGGTCATGAGATGTTTGAAGTCTAATTCATGTTTTTCTATTCCTTGTTTACAGAAATGCCTGTGACCAGACAAATGAGTAGTCGACGGGTTGGCACGGATACGGGGGAAGGTACTAGTCGTTCCCTGCCTATCCGATTGGATAGATTTGAGGCTCAAAGTGAATCACCGACACCAGATATCCCAGTTCATCAAGTACCTGATGAGACTAGAGAGGATCCAGTACCCCTGACCCCACCTACTCCAGTGGCATCTGAGATAGCTAGAGATGAACCAGCACCTGTAGCTCCTCCAGCTGAAGCAGAGGACCAGGACATCAGGAGTGCTGTTCGATTATTGACCCAGATGGTAGCCACACAACAACAACAAATTGGGGCATCAGCGAGTGTTAGGTCAGGTGGCTCAGAAAGTTCTAGGGCTCGAGAGTTTATCAGCCTAAGTCCGCCTATATTTATAGGCTCTGACCCACGTGAGGATCCTCAGGAGTTTATTGATCAGACTTATCGAGTACTTCGAGTCATGCATGCAACAGTAGTGGAGGCAGTGGAGTTTGCATCTTTCAGGTTACGAGATGTGGCCATTTTATGGTTCGAGGCTTGGGATCGGTTTAGGGGATCAAATGCACCCCCAGCTGAATGGGAGGAATTTTCAGAGGCCTTCCTAGCTCACTATCTTCCACAGGAGGTTCGAGAGGCCAGACTTGATCAATTTCTAGCCCTTAGGCAGGGCAATATGAATATTCGACAGTAAACCTCAGGTTTAATTCATTAGCCAGGTACGCCCCCGATATTGTGAGTACGATGCGAGCTAGAGTTCATCGATATGTGCGTGGCCTTAAGGATGAATTGATTAAGGGATTAACAATAGCAGCCACACAAGAGGATATGAATATTTCTAAGATACAGGCTATTGCTCAGACTGCAGAGGATCTTGAAGTACAAATTGGAGATAACCAAAGCCGAGAAAGGGATCAGAATAAGAGGGCTAGATCTATGGGTCCTATGTAGAGCCACGAGGTAATGTTAGGCTACATTTTAATAGGCGATCACCCCACCCTACTAGTGGTGCCCCATATCAGTTGCAAAGGCAGAGGTATGATCATTTTTCTCAGACTGGACCTGGCCACAGTTTTGGTGCATCCAGTTCCTATCGCCAGGGGAATTCAGGTCAGATGAGGCCACCTTTTCCACCTTGTGTTCAGTGCGGTAGGAAGCATCCTGGGATATGTCGCCTGGGTTCAGATACTTGTTATTCATGTGGGCATCTTGGTCACTTTATGCGAGACTGTCCGAGTAGAGGTAGGGGTGAGATGTCCCAGCCTACAGGGTCGATTACAGCTTCTTCATCTACTATTCGTCCCCCTAGGACAGGACAACAGGCAACACCAGGTCGTGGTAGAGGTATAGGAGGAGGAGGAGCATCCAGTTCAGGCGGTGGTCAGAATCACACTTATTCTCTAGTCGGTCGCCAGGACTTGGAATCGTCACCTGATGTTGTTACAGGTACATTAACTATTTTTACTCATGTTGTTTATGCACTTATAGATCCTGGCTCTACTCTTTCATATGTTACCCCGCTTGTTGCTGGTAAGTTGGGGGCAGGCCCTGAGTTGTTGCCTAGACCCTTTGTTGTATCTACGCCCGTTGGTGAATCTATTATAGCTAGACGAGTTTATCGAGATTGTGCAGTGTGGATTTATGACCGCCTCACTTCAGCTGATCTAATCGAATTAGATATGACTGACTTTGATGTAATTATGGGCATGGACTGGTTAGCTGCATGTTATGCTAATATCGATTGTAGAAATAAGGTTGTCAAATTCCATTTTCCGGAAGAGACAATCCTAGAGTGGAAAGGTAATGCTGCTACGCCAAGGGGTAGGTTTATTTCCTACCTTAAGGCCCAGAAAATGATTTCTAAAGGCTATATTTATCATTTAGTCTGAGTAAGAAGCACAGAGGATGGACCAGCGACTCTTCAATCGGTTCCCGTGGTGAGTCAGTTTCTAGATGTATTCTCGGATGAGCTTCCAGGAATCCCTCCAGAAAGGGAAATTGAGTTTGCCATTGACCTACTCCCGGATACTCAGCCAATATCAATTCCCCCTTACAGGATGGCTCCTGCAGAATTAACAGAGTTAAAGGAACAGTTAAAGGATCTACTCGAAAAAGGTTTCATTAGGCCTAGTACATCGCCATGGGGCGCACCTGTTTTGTTTGTTCGTAAGAAGGATGGATCCTTGAGAATGTGTATCGATTAGCTACAACTGAACAAAGTTACAATCAAGAATAAGTATCCGCTTCCAAGGATTGATGACCTTTTTGATCAGTTGCAAGGCGCCAAATGTTTTTCAAAGATTGACTTGCGGTCGGGGTATCATCAGTTACGTGTTAAAGGGGTAGATGTTCCAAAAATAGCCTTTAGGACTAGGTATGGCCACTTTAAATTTCTAGTAATGTCTTTTGGGCTTACTAATGCCCCAGTAGCTTTTATGGACCTAATGAATCGAGTCTTCAAGCCATTGCTAGATGTATTCATGATCATATTTATTGACGATATCCTGATTTACTCGCGGTCCAAAGCCGAACATGCTGATCATTTACGTGCAGTATTGCAAACACTTCAGAATCATAAAATATATGCGAAGTTCTCTAAATGTGAGTTTTGGTTGACTTCAATGGCTTTTCTTGGCCATATAATTACAGACGAAGGTATTAGAGTTGACGGCCAAAAGATTGAAGCAGTAAAGAATTGGCCGAGGCCCTTGAATGCTACAGAGATCCGTAGTTTTTTGGGCTTAGCAGGTTATTACCGGAGGTTTGTGGAAGGATTTTCTTCTATATCTTCACCATTGACAAAGTTGACTCATAAAGCTGCCAAGTTCCAGTGGTCTAATTCATGTGAGCAGAGTTTTCAGGAGTTGAAGGACAGGCTTACTTCAGCACCTATCTTAACTCTGCCAGAGGGCACGGAAGGTTATGTTGTTTATTGTGATGCTTCAAGGATTGGGTTGGGCTGCGTTTTAATGCAACATGGTAAAGTTATTGCCTATGCCTCGAGACAACTAAGAAAGCACGAACAAAATTACCCTACTCACGATCTTGAATTGGCAACAGTTATATTTGCCTTGAAAATTTGGCGCCATTACTTATTTGGAGTCCATGTAGACGTGTTTACGGACCACAAAAGTCTACAGTATTTATTCAAACAGAAGGATTTAAACCTAAGGCAAAGAAGGTGGCTAGAGTAACTCTAGGGAAGGCCAATGTAGTGGCCGATGCACTTAGCCGCAAATCCATGGGAAGCTTGAGCCACGTGGAAAACAGAAAGATTGATATGACAAGAGAACTACATCAGTTAGCTAATTTGCAGGTTCGACTACTAGACCAAGGTAATGGGGGAGTTGTTATTCAAAGCACAGCGGAATCCTCACTTATGACAGAGGTAAAGGAAAGACAATATGATGATCCAGAATTAGTAAGATTGAGGGAGGAAATTCCACAATAGAAGCAACCACTAATAGAGCTTAAGGAAGATGGGGTTCTGAGATATCAAGGTCGTCTATGTGTATCTAACGTCGGGGAGCTTCGGGAGAAAATTTTGGCAGAAGTTCACTATTCCCGCTATTCAATCCATCCTAGAGCAACGAAGATGTATCATGATCTTCGACAAATTTATTGGTGGAATAATATGAAGAGAAATATTGCAGAGTTTGTAGCCCAATGCCTGAATTGTCAACAGGTAAAAATTGAACACCAGAGACCCGGAGGTCTAACTCAAAGTATAGTGATACCTACCTGGAAATGGGAGGTGATCAACATGGACTTTATTATAGGCTTACCCCGTACTTATCGAAAGTATGATTCCATATGGGTGATTGTCGATAGACTTACAAAATCAGCTCACTTTTTGCCAGTCAGGACAACTTATACTGCTGAAGATTATGCCATGGATTATTAGACCTGATAGTAGCCCAAATGAAGTTTAAAGTTGGCCCATCAAAGCACAACCAAATCTGGACGAAACAACTACAAAAGGTAGCCATCAATATTGACCACATTTTGACCCAAGAGAAGCCCAAAATCAGCCACCAAACTTAACCCTTTTGAGGCCCAAGCAAAGGGTAATTTTGGCCCAACTTTCTTGAACCATTTTGGCCCAAATATACTCAAAAAAAGTCAGCCAAAAAGGTCCCTTTATACATGCCTTTTGCTGATCCATGTTGATCACAAAAAGCTGGAAAAATTCTCTCTTATCTCCTTTCCTTTTTGGCAGCCCTTCTTTCCCTTTAGGGTTCTAAGAAGATCAAGATTAATTCAAGATTAAGGTGAGTTAAACCACTTGTTATCTTGGTATTAATCTACTACATATAGCTAGGATATACTATGGTAAGAAAGACATGAACTATGGCAGCCCCTTTCTTAAGATTTAACACATAGAAATTGTGTAACAATTAAGAGATTTCTTCTTCTCTTGTTGGTGTATGTGTAGGGGGTACTTAAGCTTTTCAATGCATCAATAAAAAGAGGATAAAAACACCCCTTCAAGTGTGGTAAGTACTCTGCCCATAATCATATTTTTGGATTGAAGTTCGGATGGACAATTGTTGTTAAGAACTCACGGGACGACGATCGGAAGCCGTGGGTTCAATGTGTTGCTATTGTATTTCGGCATGGTGAGTTGTGTAAGGGCTGTTTGATGTGTTTTGTATTATTGGAGGCAGTAGGTTGGTGTGTGTGTGATGTGTATTAGATAGGGGAGAAAGGTGTGACGATACACCTTTAATTAATGCAAAATACGTAAATCTGCCCGGGAAATGTTTAGCTACTATTTTGGGAAAGTTGCATCAGCTTTAAGAGCTAATATTAGCTTCATTATACCCTTGTGTTGTATATTAACTTAATAAAGGAAAGTAAAAGTTGTGGTAAGCGCAATCTTCGGAAGGAACGAGGTATGTTAAGGCTTCTTTATTCCTTATCGGCATGAATCTAGAAATGGAATTCTAAATCTCCGAAAGAAGGAATTTGAGTATTCTGTTGTAAGAGAGCTGATTTGGTAACTCAAAAAGTCTTAAGGAACTAAGTTATACATTATGGTGATTCAAGTCGATTTCTTATAAAAATCTGATTCTTTTTGCACGAAACGTAAGTTATCCTTTTGTAAAGTTTCTTCTTTGTAGTGTGATCCCTAATCAAGCTTTAGAAAGTATACAAGGAAAGTTAGAAAGTCAAATCCCCATTTATATGTGTTTGGTATGTTGAGTCCAACACCTAGTATTTCAAGGGTAAAGAAGTTATCTAAACGAACCTTCATAAATAACAAGAATAGCTTTGAAGGTCAATCTAGTAATACACTTATTATGTGTGGTTTGCGTGTTAGCGTGCACCGAGGTGCTACTTCCATATTGAGGCTATTATATACATAGTGTGCACCGAGGTGCTACTGCCATATTGAGGCCATTATATACATAGTGTGCACCGAGGTGCTACTGCCATATTGAGGCCATTATATACATAGTGTACGTCGAGGCGCTACTGCCATATTGAGGCTATTATATATAGGGTGCACCGAGGTGCTATTGTGGTTCAGCGTGGGTTATAAAGAGTGAGTTGTGGTGTGGGTTAATGCATGTGTTGTATTCTAAAAAGAATAAAGGAGAAAGAGTTTAACGAGTCTTCCCAATTACAGTTTACAAGTTTCATATTATATCTTGTTCAGATTTACTACTTGCGACTTGCTTTTATATTTCTACCTTACATGCCAGTACATTATTGTCGTACTGACGTCCCCATTGCCTGGGGGCGCTGAATTCATGCCTGCAGGTTGATAACGCCCAAACTACACCTCAAATTAACGAGGCGTAAGCGGTCGTAGTCAAGTAAAGAACCCAACAAGGTTGGGGTCGAATCCCACAGAGAATATGGTGAAGATTAAGCCTTTAGTGAAGTATGTGACTAGTCGTCAATCGTTTCCAGTAAATAAAGGGGGGGTTTTGTAATCAACGTGTAAACAAAACAAATACTAAACGTGTGAGTTTTAATCAATATGAGAGAATGCAAACTAGGGACGTGTTCACCATGGCGTTGTAACAATCAATTCTAGGCGTTACAGGGTTCTTTCTATATGCGTGTCACGATGTGATTGCGTCAATGGTATCATCTAAACGTCTCTCGACCAAATAAACAAATTTCCTTTTCTATTCTCTCGACCTCGAAAAGATGTGCTTTTTAGATTTCAATCCTAACATCAAGTAGATTAATCCAGTTACGGCATTAATCATTAAGACGAGAGTTGGTAGTCTCGAATCCTTGTCGTTAATCAAGTTTCCCGGTTTTAATCTCTTTACTCAAGCAAATTAAACCTAGGCATGTTCTAATATTTGCAACCACTAGAAAACGTGACATAAAGTATGATTAACAACGTGACTACATGTAAATTGAACCCGTCGCTACCCGGAATCTATATTGTTACTTTAGCCATGGCTCCCACAACCCTAGTTGCGGGAGTTTTAGTTACTCATGCTCGAAGAAGAAAAGAAGAAATTCATAATAAAGGAAAGAAGATTCTTACAATATGATGAAAATACCCTTCAATAATCCAAGAACAAGAAAAACCAAGAACTCAAGAACGAATCAAGAACACGAATTCAAGAATACGAAAACGTGTTGTTGCTCTCAAAAATGACTAAAAACCATGCTAAAACTATTGGGTGAACGATATGTAAAATAAACCTATCATAGGGTATTTATAGGAGTCAAATAAACCAAATCCAAAACGGGTTAGGAATCTTTAAAGCGGGCAGCCGTTGGCGCGCCACTGTTTTGGTGTGACGGCCCGGCTGACAGACCGTCACTGCCTTGACGGACCGTCACCGGCACCGTCACCCTTAGGCAGTGGCTGCCTCCTCCTTGACGGTCGCTGTGACGGACCGTCACATGTGTGACGGGCCGTCACTCAGGCCGTCACACTTAGGCAGAATCTCTTTTTTCGCGTATTTCCTTCCGTTTCCATGTTTGTCTCCATTTCCTACAAATAGAACATAAAAACATCAAAAACGACAACGGTTGCTTGAAAACGTACGATTGTTCTTAGTTTAAAGGAGTCGAAAGTGACGTAAATTAGCGGCACATCAACACCCTCAACTTAAAACGTTCGCTTGTCCTCAAGCAACATAACATAAAACAATACGACGACTCAACTAAAAAAACAAACTCGTGTCTATAGCAACTCATGGTCATTCAAACTCATCTTCAATTTTAAATCAAGCTCTTTTATAGCACATAAATGTATGAAACGCTAACTTGCAAGGATCCAAACATGTCATTCCGATATGATAGAACATTCTACATACACACGCGCAGCTATCCTAACAATCAATAGACAATACAGACATCTTGGTGCCCTCACCACAAAGAAATCCCTCACACAAGATTTGGGACTAGGTAAGCGCTCACACTCACAAACGATTTCAAACAATGCACATGCGATACCATAGGCTTGCCCTTACTATTCTATTTTGTTCTTCAGAAAGCCGCTCAGGATCACTACAGGACTTGTTTAGGCTTGTAATGAGGCTTCAGGTGCAGGTGGGATACATTTAGGGGTTAGTGACTAAGCCCTCCTTGGAACTCACCGACGTCTTACCACATAACTTTACTTTGTCCATCCTTATTCACCTTTTTATTTCCTCCTTTCTAGCTACGGGTGCGACCTCTTTATTTTGACAATTCTTTTTATTATTTTTTTTTCGATCTTTTTCATCTCTCTTTTTTTTCTTTTCTTAGGCACACACCCGAATTTTCATTTTATTCACAACCAATCTTCACTATCCTCTTTCTCTTATCATTCACCTCTATAGTAGCCACCCCCAACTTAGGCTGATTGCCTGGGTTGAGGTGCACAATGTCCATGGAAGGACCAGGGCCAAAACAAGGTTTACCTCTATAGTAGCCACCCTCAACTTAGGCTGATTGCCTGAGTCGAGGTGCACGATGTCCAAGGAAGGACCAGGGCCAAAATAGGGATTCAAAGTTAAACAGGAATAATGACAGGTTATCGAAAGAACAAGGTCAATCATGGCTCAAACAGGGATCAAAGGATTATTTATATTTGGACGGTCTTTTAGGTTAAGTGGACTGCACACAAAAAGGGCCTGTGATCCTTTCCTAAGCAACCAAACTTCAAACTTAACAAAATAAACCGGGCAAGTTCTAGATGCATGCACAGAGTAAGAATTTATACAAAATACGCTCACACACTCTTGGCACCAAGAAACTATATCGCTACCAACTATCAAACAACCGCTCGGCTTAAGCATACTCATTCTACTCATAATCACACAATGACAAACAAGGATCCAGACAGTCAATCGTTTCAAAAATTAAAGAACCCAACAAGGTTGGGGTCGAATCCCACAGAGAATATGGTGAAGATTAAGCCTTTAGTGAAGTATGTGACTAGTCGTCAATCGTTTCCAGTAAATAAAGGGGGGTTTTGTAATCAACGTGTAAACAAAACAAATAATAAACGTGTGAGTTTTAATCAATATGAGAGAATGCGAACTAGGGACGTGTTCACCATGGCGTTGTAACAATCGATTCTAGGCGTTACAGGGTTCTTTCTATATGCGTGTCACAATGTGATTGCGTCAATGGTATCGTCTAAACGTCTCTCGACCAAATAAACAAATTTCCTTTTCTATTCTCTCGACCTCGAAAAGATGTGCTTTTTAGATTTCAATCCTAACATCAAGTAGATTAATCCAGTTACGGCATTAATCATTAAGACGAGAGTTGGTAGTCTCGAATCCTTGTCGTTAATCAAGTTTTCCGGTTTTAATCTCTTTACTCAAGCAAATTAAACCTAGGCATGTTCTAATGTTTGCAACCACTAGAAAACGTGACATAAAGTATGATTAACAACGTGACTACATGTAAATTGAACCCGTCGCTACCCGGAATCTATATTGTTACTTTAGCTATGTCTCCCACAACCCTAGTTGCGAGAGTTTTAGTTACTCATGCTCGAAGAAGAAAAGAAGAAATTCATAATAAAGGAAAGAAGATTCTTACAATATGATGAAAATACCCTTCAATAATCCAAGAACAAGAAAAACCAAGAACTCAAGAACGAATCAAGAACACGAATTCAATTATACGAAAACGTGTTGTTGCTCTCAAAAACGACTAAAAACCATGCTAAAACTATTGGGTGAACGATATGTAAAATAAACCTATCATAGGGTATGTATAGGAGTCAAATAAACCAAATCCAAAATGGGTTAGGAATCCTTAAAGCGGGCAGCCGTTGGCGCGCCACTGTTTTGATGTGACGGCCCGGCTGACGGACCGTCACTGCCTTGACGGACCGTCGCCGGCACCGTCACCCTTAGGCAGTGGCTGCCTCCTCCTTGACGGTCGCTGTGACGGACCGTCACATGTGTGACGGGCCGTCACTCAGGCCGTCACACTTAGGCAGAATCTCTTTTTTCACGTATTTCCTTCCGTTTCCATGTTTGTCTCCATTTCCTACAAATAGAACATAAAAACATCAAAAACGACAACGGTTGCTTGAAAACGTACGATTGTTCGTTTAAAGGAGTCGAAAGTGACGTAAATTAGCGGCACATCACAGGTCCAGACAGAAACCCAGATTGACCTCTTCAGTAGGAGTTACAGAGTTCAGCCATTTTGGTAAGCTCCATTCTTCCTGGAGCTGACGAGTCAGAGGTCTAGCTTATATTTTGACCAGGTTATGTATATGTACAGCTTATGGGTAGTCCAGGGCCCTGTCCTTGATATGAGATATTTTACTTACTCCTAGAGGCTTGTAGACGTGTATATGTACATCAGTGTCGGGTATGGCCTTGTCGGCCTTGTTATTAGCTATCTACTATGATAATAGCCTTGTCGGCCTTGAGTTGCTTACCTACTATTGAGCTTTCAGTGTTTCAAATTGTTATTCTTAGAGACCTTGTCGGTCTCAGACCCCCAGCAGGTTCAATAGAGATACACTCTATTTTGGCACCCTCGGCCTTTTGGGGCTCCGGGTGTCGGTCATGCCTCCCATGGTTTGGGGCGTGACAAATTTAGGAAACTGTACTTCTTTCATGATTCAATCTTGTGCAATAGATTTCAACTCCATTTACATTTCTATTTGTGGTTTACGCATTTTAAATCATGCCTCAACGAAAGAACAACGCTCACAATGCTAACCCTCTAGCTCCAGACCATGAAGTTACAAATGCCAAGTTTCATAATGTTATTCAAATATTAGCCCAAACGATGACCAACTAGGCAAATCAACAGGCCTCTGCCCCTTTAAATACAAATGATGGTTCAGCTGCGGACCGAGTTAAAGATTTCATCTGTATGAATCTGCCAGAGTTTTTGGGGTCAATGGTTGGTGAAGACCCACAGAACATCATTAATAAGGTAAAGAAAGTTCTTGAGGTGATGTAGGTGACTGATATTGGCATCTTTAAGCTAGCTTCCTACAGCTCAAGGATGTGGCTCACATTTGGTACACTTAGTAGAAATATGGTAGAGGTAGAAATACAACTCTTGTGACTTGGGAGTGCTTCATTGGGGCTTCTACGGATAGGTTTTCCCCAAGGAAGTTTTGAGAGGCAAAGGATGAAGAGTTTGTTAATTTTGGACAAGGATTGATGTCAATCCAAGAATATGGGCTAACGTTTACTTAGCTCTATAGGTATGCTCCAGAGATAGTTGCCATGCCAAGGGCCACGATAAGCAAGTTTATTTCTGGTATTTCTAATTTAGTGAAGAAAGAATGCAAGATGACTATGTTTGTTGGAGATATGGATATCTCCTGGCTTATGAATTATGTTCAATAGATTGAAGAAGACAAACTGAAAGAGAGGGCAAGGAAGAATAAGAGGGCCAAAATAGATGGTTTAGGGTTCAATCGGCAGAGGTCTGGAGGAGGACACCAATATTTATTTCACAAGAGGTCATCAGGACTAGTGCCATCATCATCTAGTTCTCTTTCCTATGCACCCAGACCTAGGCATGATAAGGCAGGTAGGGCATCAGGCTCTCGTTCTTAGGAGAGTATTGCAAAAGGGACTTTCTACCTTATTTGCAATAGGTGTGGTAAGAATCACCTTGAAAAGTCTCTCTATAGCACAGAAGGGTGTTTTGGATACAGTTAGATCAGTCAGTAGATTAAAGATTGCCTCTCTGTCAAGCAGAATAATAGAGGTAGCAGAACTTAATCTAATGTAGCAGCTCCAGTAGGTGGTACAACTCAGAAAGGTGCCACCTTTGGTATCGATAGTGGGTAATGCCAAAACTACCTTTGTGTTATGTTATCCTTCCAGGATCAGAAGAGTTCCCCCAACGTGGTCACCAGTATGTTACAAGTTCTCTCTCTTGCTGTTTATGCATTACTAGACCTTGGGGATTCATTGTCATTTATGACCCCTTATGTTGCATGTAAGTTTGGAGTTAGTCCTGAACAACTTCTAGAGCTCTTTTATATCTCCACTCTAGTCAGTGAGTTATTCTTAGACAAGAGGGTATAGAAAAACTACCCAGTCAGATTCCTCCCTAGAGCCACCTCAGTTGATTTAGTAGGGTTGGATACGACTAATTTTGATATTATTCTTGGTATGGACTGGTTACATGCCTTCTATTCCTCAGTTAATTACTGAACTAGAGTCGTCAAGTTTTAGTTTTCCTATGAGCTTGTCTTAGAGTGGTAGGGTGTCCTCCTATGTCACAAGGTCATTTCATATCTTACCTCAAAGCTAGAAAGATGATCTCAAAAGGGTGCATATACCATATATTTTAGGTCAAGGATTCTGAGTGCAAAACACCATCTCCAGTTAGTTCCAGTAGTTAATGAGTTCCCTGAGGTGTTTCTTGAGGATCTGCCCGGAGTCCCTCCTAAATGAGAGATTGACTTTGGGATAGACCTTCTTCCAGATACGGAGCCTATATTTATTCCTCCTTACAAAATGACTCCAGCTGAGCTTAAGGAATTGAAAGACCAGATAAAGGAACTCTTAGATAAAGGCTTTATTAGACCCAGCATCTCACCATGGGGTGCTATTCTCTTTATGCATAAGAAAGATGGTTCACTCAAAATGTGCACAGATTACCGTCAGTTAAACAAGGTCATAATCAAGTATAATTATCCCATTCCTAGGATTGATGACTTATTTGACTAGCTTTAGGGTGTTAGTTATTCTTCAAGATTGACCTCAGATTCGGTTATCATCAGCTCAAAGTTAGAGAATATGACATTCTAAAGACAGTCTTTCGAACATGGTATGGTCACTATGAATTTGTAGTTATGTCTTTTGGACTAACGAATGCTACTGTAGCTTTCATGGACTTGATAAATAGGGTGTTCAAATGGTACTTGGATATGTTCATCATTGTCTTCATGGATGACATCCTTGTTTATTCTCAAAGTGAGGAAGAGCATGCAAACAATTTGAGGGTTGTGGTACAAACTCTCAAAGATCAACAGTTATTTGCTAAGTTTAGTAAGTGTGATTTTTGGTTGCAATCAGTTTATTTTCTTGGTCATGTGGTGTCCAATAAGAGCATTCGAGTTGATTTGCAGAAATTAGAGGCAGTAAAGAACTGACTTAGATCCACTTATTTGACTGGCATTAGGAGCTTTTGGGTTCGACTGGATACTACAAGAGGTTTGTTGAGGGATTTTCATCCATAGCGACCCTGTTGACTCAGAAAAAGGTTAAGTTTCAGTGGTATGATGAGTGTGAGAATAAATTTTAGGAATTGAAGACTAGGTTAACCAGAACTCCAATTTTAACTCTTCCAGAAGGTTCAAATGGTTTTGTTATGTATTGTGATGCATCTAGAGTTGGATTTGTTTGTGTTTTGATGCAGCATGGCAAGGTCGTAACCTATGTTTCTAGGCAGCTTAAAGTTTATGAGAAGAAATATCTGACTCGTGATCTTGAGTTAGAAACAGTGGTTTTTGCGTTGATGATTTAGATACGCTACTTGTATGGTGTCCATGTGTATGTGCTTACTAATCATAAGAGACTTATTTATGTGTTCACTCAAAAGGAGTTGAATCTTCGATAGAGAAGGTGGCTTGATATTCTTAAGGACTACGACATGAGTGTTCTTTACCATCCGGGTAAGACCAATATAGTGGTTGATGCACTTAGAAGATTATCTATGGGCAGTGTGTCATAAGTTAAGGAACAAAAGAAGGTGTGCTGAGTTGAGGTAGTGGATTTTGACAAGGCTCATAGATAAACATATTCTATTCATCCAGGTGCCACAAAGATGTGCCGAGATCTACGGAAAGTTTATTAGTGGAATGGCATGAACAGGGACATCGAAATTTAGTGGATAATTGTCCAAACTGCTAGCAGGTAATAGTAGAACACTAGATACAGGGAGGTATGACTCAAGACATTGACATTTATACATGGAAGTGGGAAGTGATAAATATAGACTTTATTACGGGTTTACCACATGTCGTCGACAACATGATTCTATTTGGGTTATAGTAGATTTGATGACTACGTCAACTTATTTTTTTCCTGTCAAGACTACTGATTCAGCAGATGATTATGCTAGACTCTACATCCATGAGTTATTCAAATTACATGGGGTTCCCTTGTCTATCATCTTAGATAGGGGTACTCAGTTTACATCCTAGTTTTGGATGTATTTTTTTTGAAAGGTCTTGGTACCCAGGTGAATCTCAAAATGACATTTCATCTGAAGACAAATGGCCAGGTAGAACGTACTATCCAGACCTTAGAGGACATGTTCAGGGCTTGTATGATTGACTTTAAAGGTAATTGGTTGTCACGATCCAGACCATCGTAAGTGGCACCCACCCAATCCCCGGATGAGCGAACCAGTAGAGTTCAACCCTTTGCCTAGACTAACAGCCTAAAACCAATAAGTAAAAAATAAACTAGCAATTAAGCAATGCAAAAACTAAAGCTTTAATAAATCCTGTGGAAAATCCCTCCTAGGAACAGAAAGTTGTTGTACCAAACATCACTATCAATATCTAGAATACGGGGATGCAACCCCAAAAGAAATATAGAAATAGTTTCAAGTCCGAGACAAGTGGACTACAACTCTAAAGATAAGCCCAATGTAGCTTGATCAAACAGCTCACCCTTGAAGTCAGAAATCGTCGGTGCTAAAGATGAGGTCGCGTCTCAGCCGCTGGAAGATTTCATGTACTCACCAAAAGAAAAGCAAGTGCAGTATCAGTACACCACCACTGTGTACTAGTAGGATCATCAGCCAGTTTCCAAAAAAACAGTGTATAAGCAGTACAACAATATCAAGTAAAAGGTATGGAAAACATGCAACAATAGCCACAGACACACCTAGACTACAAGTCTCTACTTATCCTGTTCCGCATGAAATCCACCACCTAACTCTAAGCCACAACCATATACCATTAACTATACCTTTCCGTCTAGCCCGGACCCACCCTGGGATCCCCTCTAGACAACACAATGTATCTTGAATCAACCGGCCTAAACCAAGACCAACACAACAGTTATACAGAATTTCCCCGGCCTCTCAAGGGCCACCAAACCAATAATATATTTCAATAAATATCCTGGTCCACTCACGGAACCAATATCAATCTATGCAACACAACAATAAAAATGAAATGATGCAACAAAAGTAAACTCGTACCAGGCATGGTACCAAAGCCAAACGTTAGTATATTCTGTACCAGGCGTGGCACTCGTGCCAACCATTTTTTATACCCATACCAGGCATGGTACCCGAGCTAATCAAATATCAATAATCCACAGTCAAATGCATGAACAAACAACTTGTAAACCAACAAGCAAATACCGTTCAAATCACAGACTGTAAAGCAGGAACCTTAGACATTATACTCAACCTCCCTAGTAATGTAATTCATACAATCACTTAGATGTGCGTAAAAGGATATACAACATTCACAAAAATCGTAAGCCATCACTGATAACGCCCAAACTACACCTCAAATTAACGAGGCGTAAGCGGTCGTAGTCAAGTAAAGAACCCAACAAGGTTGGGGTCGAATCCCACAGAGAATATGGTGAAGATTAAGCCTTTAGTGAAGTATGTGACTAGTCGTCAATCGTTTCCAGTAAATAAAAGGGCGCTACTTTGATAAGAAATCGCATGCTTTGCTATAGACACTAAAAAAAAATTAAAATAAACAACCTAAACATGCCGGTTCTACTAGATAGCACACCGGAGGGAAAAGAACTCGGCAACAAAAACCCTCGGTGGTGACTCACAGGTTTCCCCGCACCCTCAACTTAGACTCATGCATTGTCCCCAATGCATACATATGAAAATAAAAAACTGTGAGAACAAAGGAATACCTGTGAAGTCGATATGACTCAGATTCTGGAATGATGTTGGAGACCGCCAGGGTCTCCAAAACAAGAGAACTCGATGGAGTGTGGCGTTCCAGCTTCCTTTTTGGGCTCCATCGCTAGTCGCGACAACTTCTTCGCTCTTTCTTTGTAGATTCTCTTGTGGTGTTTTCGTTTCTTAGTTCTATTTTCACCGCCTTCCTCTACATGTTTCTCCTCAGGATACACATCAGCAGGGACTTCCTCAATAGCATTGATGACCGCGACCACCCTCATGTCACTTGGTTGCTTCATTACTCTAGACACATCGAACTTGACCATTTCATTGTTCAGCCTGAAGGTCAGTTCGTTTTTCTCCATGTCAACCAAGGCTCTTGCTGTGGCTAGCAATGGTCGTCCCAAGATTATGGGAACTTCGAAATCCACTTCGCAATCCAAGATCACAAAGTCAGCTGGGAAAATAAGCTTACCGATCTTTACTAGCACATCAGACAATATTCCCACAGGTCGCTTTACTGAGCGGTCAGCCATCATCACTCTTATGGACGTTGGTTTAGGAGCTCCCAAACCCAGTTGTTTATAGACGGCTAGCGGCATCAAGTTGATGCTAGCACCCAGATCACACAAGGCTTTCCCGAAGTTGAGCTTTCCAACAGTGCAGGGAACAGTGAAAGCGCCTGGATCTTCCTTCTTTTCGACTAAGGACCTTGAAGAAATAGCGCTGCAGTGGTGGAGGTTATCTTCTGGTTCAAAACTTACCGACCTCTTCTTTGTAATCAAGTCCTTCATGAACTTGGCATAACCGGGCATTTGTTCCAGCGCTTCCACCAATGGTATGTTTATTGAAGTCTGCTTCAGCATGGTCATGAAGTTTAGGAACTTACCGTCATCAGCTTTCTTTTTCAAACGCTAGGGGAAAGGAGGTGGTGGTCGAGGCATCATAGTTGGAAGCTTTTTAGCTTCCTTGCTTTTCTCTGCGGGCTTTGGAGTTTCCTCCTCTACCGCCTCTTCATCATCCGCAGCATCACCTTTAGTCTGAATTACCGGATGTGATTCCGGTAATATTTTTTCGCTTCTTGTGGTGATCGCCATACAGCTAGCGTCATTCCTTGGATGAGTCGTGTCACTCGGCAAGGTACCTGTCTTCCTTTGGTTTAAAGATGCCGAGATCTGACCCACTTGCTGCTCCAATTGCTTGATTGCGGTGGAATGTGACTCTACTACCTGACTCAACGTTGATAACTCAGTCCTCATTGCCTTTACCCCAGAGTCAGTCGATTCCACCTTCAGCAGCATCTTCGCCATCATGTTCTCAAGTTTGGACGTTTCAGCCTCGCTGCCAGTTTTATCCTGATTCCCAGGTGGTATATACAACCCACCTCTATCGGTGTTGTTCCTCCAGTTTCCTTGGTCGCGATCTTTGTAGCCACTTTTCTCATAGTGGTTGTCTCGCTGATAATTCCGACCTTGGTTTCCCTGGCCATTGGCCTGGAAACCCCCCAAGTAATTTGCCTCCTCAATCTCTGTACCTTGGGAACCCACAGCTTGTACCTTCTCCATACCTCCTGAGAACAAGTGCTTGGTCAGTAGGTCCAACTGTGTTTTCAGATGCGCCATGTCTTGGTCGCGCTCCTCCTCTTTCCTACGCTGCTCTGCTGACATACCAACGGTATAGGTGCTAGCTGCAACCTCTGAATCTCGTGTATGCCAGGCCCTGTTGGTTCTGGTGAGCCTGTCTAAAGTAGTTGTGGCCTCAACAAAGGTGAGACCCATGAATGCACCACCTGCTGCGTTGTCTAACGTCGGCTTGGTAGCCGAATTCAGTGCCCGGTAGAACGTTTGCATCAAGAAGTTATCGGTCAACTGATGGTTCGGGCATTGGGTTATCTTCTTTTTGAATCGCAACCAAGTCTCGTGCAGTGCTTCGTGCGGTTGCTGCCTGAAGTTGCTAATCTCGTCCCTCAACTGTATCATCCGAGAGGGAGGAAAGAACCTTTCTAGGAAAGCTCCTCTCAACTCTCCCCACGTTGCGATAGAGTCGGGGGTCAGCTCAGTCAACCACAATGCTGCCTCATCAGACAGAGACAATGGAAACAACCTGAGCCTGATCGCTGTCTGACTCACGCCTGGCAGCTCAAATGATTTGCAGATCCCCACGAAATTCATTAAGTGCTGGTTTGGATCATCACCAGCGGCACCACGGAATACACCTCTCAAATTCAGCAACTGAATCATCGTGCTAGTGATATTGAACTTTGCTCCGGGCGGTAGCGGTGGAACAACAATGGCGCCCGTAGCGCCAGCTCCATCTAGATCGAGATCCTCATCATTCCGTGCGACATCATCCAGCAGACCACCAGCATTCAGATTTTGTTGGGCCTGCAGTTCTGCAGCGATCCTTGCTGCCTCATTTTGTGCGGCCATATTCTGCCTTAATGTTCTCGCAAGCTCGGGGTCGTAAGGTACTGTTGATTCACCCGAGCTTCGGGTACTTGGCATGCACAAATCTGTAACCTATCAAAAACAAAAACAACAAATAAACGTAAAGCAGGAAATTATGACTAAGAGTCAAATAAACACACTAGACTTAATCAAAAACCGTATTTCCCGGCAACGGCGCCACTTTTTGATAACGCCCAAACTACACCTCAAATTAATGAGGCGTAAGCGGTCGTAGTCAAGTAAATAACCCAACAAGGTTGGGGTCGAATCCCACAGAGAATATGGTGAAGATTAAGCCTTTAGTGAAGTATGTGACTAGTCGTCAATCGTTTCCAGTAAATAAAGGGGGGGGTTTTGTAATCAACGTGTAAACAAAACAAATAATAAAAGTGTGAGTTTTAATCAATATGAGAGAATGCGAACTAGGGACGTGTTCACCATGGCGTTGTAACAATCGATTCTAGGCGTTACAGGGTTCTTTCTATATGCGTGTCACAATGTGATTGTGTCAATGGTATCGTCTAAACGTCTCTCGACCAAATAAACAAATTTCCTTTTCTATTCTCTCGACCTCGAAAAGATGTGCTTTTTAGATTTCAATCCTAACATCAAGTAGATTAATCCAGTTACGGCATTAATCATTAAGACGAGAGTTGGTAGTCTCGAATCCTTGTCGTTAATCAAGTTTCCCAGTTTTAATCTCTTTACTCAAGCAAATTAAACCTAGGCATGTTCTAATGTTTGCAACCACTAGAAAACGTGACATAAAGTATGATTAACAACGTGACTACATGTAAATTGAACCCGTCGCTACCCGGAATCTATATTGTTACTTTAGCCATGGCTCCCACAACCCTAGTTGCGGGAGTTTTAGTTACTCATGCTCGAAGAAGAAAAGAAGAAATTCATAATAAAGGAAAGAAGATTCTTACAATATGATGAAAATACCCTTCAATAATCCAAGAACAAGAAAAACCAAGAACTCAAGAACGAATCAAGAACACGAATTCAAGAATATGAAAACGTGTTGTTGCTCTCAAAAATGACTAAAAACCATGCTAAAACTATTGGGTGAACGATATGTAAAATAAACCTATCATAGGGTATTTATAGGAGTCAAATAAACCAAATCCAAAACGGGTTAGGAATCCTTAAAGCGGGCAGCCGTTGGCACGCCACTGTTTTGGTGTGACGGCCCAGCTGACGGACCGTCACTGCCTTGACGGACCGTCGCCGGCACCGTCACCCTTAGGCAGTGGCTGCCTCCTCCTTGACGGTCGCTGTGACGGACCGTCACATGTGTGACGGGCCGTCACTCAGGCTGTCACACTTCGGCAGAATCTCTTTTTTCGCGTATTTCCTTCCGTTTCCATGTTTGTCTCCATTTCCTACAAATAGAACATAAAAACATCAAAAACGACAACGGTTGCTTGAAAACGTACGATTGTTCTTAGTTTAAAGGAGTTGAAAGTGACGTAAATTAGCGGCACATCAATCACCTACCTCGAAATGATCCAAGCTCTATTCAACCTGAGCTTTCCCGTGTTCTGGATTCTTTTCTCGTTCTTGGTCTAAAATAACACACAAGTACATACAATTAACATACAAGGCCTGCACAGTACCCAGATTACACCAAATCCCCAAACTCCAGGCCACCCATGATCATCCCACCCTTTTCCCGGGCTTTTCCCCTGTTAATTCAGCTACTTCTATCATTTTTACTGATAAAAATAGATAATTTAACAACTTATGATCATAATAACATACTATTAACAATGCCCAAGAACAGTCATGCTTGGAATCCCTTTTCTTCCCCGGATTCTATCATTCCTAGGTTATTCCAACCTTTCCCCAAGTTCCATCCTAGCAATTCTACCGCATAGGAAACGTAGTACAAAGATTGGGGAGTAGAAACCTTACCTTAGGGAAGAAATTCGAAGAAAAAAGAAGGAAAATCGCCTGAAATCTCCCTAGTTCTTCTCCCAAATGAATTGTAGAAAACTGAACTTCTTTGGGGAAGTTTCTGCATTAAAAACCCATAGCATGCTATAGCAGTCCCCGCTCAACTATAGCAGTCTCGTTATAGTGGACGACTTCCGCTATAGCGATCTTAAGTGGTGTTGACCGCCTTGACCACTGCTATAACGGTATTTTCCACTGATATAGCAGAGGTCGCTATTGCGGACCATTGTGCTCGTCACAGATAGAATGTCTCCCAGTTTTGGCCATTTCACAACACACTTGCTTTCCCCGATGATCCGAAACAACCCCTTCACGTCAAACACGATTTGGGGAGTTCTACTACCCAAACTCGATTCCGAAAAGTCCCCTGGACTCCTTTATGTCTTGGCTATATGGAAAAATAGCTCAAAACAAGATACCTAGACCAATCCTTACCCGAATTTCCTTAGACTCTACCTTGCTCTAAAACTGGCCGAGGCTAGCCTAGCCCATAATTTCAAACTCCCAAACCCAGAGTTTTCTAACTCTAAAACTTGGTACAATTGGACCACCCATAATGATGGACCCGATCATTACAACAGATACTAATAGACCCATCGTTCATCCCCGAATGATTAAACTCGAAATTATGGAAATAAAAGGAGGGAAAGTGTAGTACCTGAATCCTCAAACAGTTGAGGGTACTTGTCCCGTGTGTCCTTCTCGGTTTCCCAAGTGGCTTCCTTAACCAGATGATGCTTCCACTGAACCTTCACCATGTCAATCACCTTTGTCCTCAACCTCCGGACATCTCGAGCAAGAATTAAAATTGGTTCCTCTTCATAACGAAGATCCTTATCCCACTTGATGATATTATCCCCATCCCCATGGTATCGCTTAAGCATGGATTCATGGAATACCGGATCGAAGCCTGACAAATTAGGTGGCAGTGCTAACCTGTAAGCCACTGGCCCCATAATTTCAAGAACTTCAAACGGATCGATGAACCGAGGGCTAAGCTTGCCCTTCTTACCAAACTGCATAACCTCTTTCATTGGTGACACCTTCAACAATACCTGTTCACCAGCCTGAAAGTCCATGTTCTGGACCTTGCGATCTGCATACTCCTTCTGCCTGCTTTGAGCATCCAACAACTTGGCATGAATGCCCCTTACCTGTTCCTGCACTTCCTTTACTAAGTCTACGCCCAGAGGATTTACATCGCCTTCCTCAAACTACCCAACCAGTGATCTACAGTTCCTCCCATACAATGCCTCAAACGATGCCATGTCAATACTGGTGTGGTAGCTATTATTGTATGAGAATTCGTACAATGGTAGAAACTGGTCCCAATGACCCCCGAAGTTCATTACACATGCTCTCAATATGTCCTCCAATACCTGGATTATCCTTTCCGACTTACCATTAGTCTGAGGATGGAAGGCCATGCTAAAAGTGAGTTGTGTACCCAACTCTTCATGTAACTTTCCCCAGAACTTAGAAGTAGACTGCGTTTCCCTGTCTGAAATGATGGACTGTCGTACCCCATGCAGTCTCACAATATCTTTCACATAGATCTTAGCCAATTGCTGTGAATTGTAATCTACCCTGACTGGAATGAAATAAGCAGACTTGGTCAGTTTGTCAACAATTACCCAAATTGAGTCATACTTCTCCAATGTCTTGGGAAGAACCACCACAAAATCCATGGCTATCTTTTCCCACTTCCACTCTGGAATTGGCATTCTCTGAAGTAGTCCTACAGGTCTTTGATGTTCATGCTTTACCTACTGGCAATTTTGACATTTGGACACAAAATCAACTATGTCCCTTTTCATCCCGGGCCACCAGTAACGCTGCCTCAAGTTTCTGTACATTTTAGTTACACCCGGATGAATCGAGTATCGTGAACCATGGGCTTCCACCAAGATTTTCTGAATTATATCATCAACCCGAGGAACACAAATCCTCTCCCTAAAATACAACACTCTACCAGAGTCTAACATGGCATCTCTGGACTCCCCGGATATTACCTTACCTCACAACTTACCCAGTTTTGAATCCTGAAACCGTTTCACCTTTATTTCCTCTATGAAGGTGGCCTTGACCTCAATGCTGGCCAACAACCCACCTTGATCTGAAACTCCCAAGTGCATGAACTGGGTCTCCAAAGCCTGAATTTCCTTAGCTAGTGGTCATTTGGACACCCTCAAACAAGCCAAGCTACCCATGCTAACAGTTTTCTGGCTTAATGTGTCTGCCACCACATTATCCTTACCCGGATGGTAATGAATGGTCACATCATAGTCCTTCAATAGCTCCATCCACCTTCTCTGCCTCAAATTTAAATCCTTCTGAGTGAATACTTGTTGTAGACTGTGATGATCTGTGAATACCTCACACTTGACACCATAAAGGTAGTGTCTCTAGATTTTTAATACAAAAAACACCGCTGACAACTCTAAATCGTGAGTCCTATCACATTCCTCTCATGCACTTTCTATTTCCTGTATGCATAGGCTATCACATTTCTATCCTGCATCAATACAGCACCCAAACAAGAATGTGAAGCATCACAGTAAACAACAAAGTCTTTACCTTCAACTGGTAAGGACAAAATAGGGGTTGTGGTCAAAAGTGTCTTGAGCTTTTGGAAGCTCTCCTCACACTTGTCGGACCACACGAACGGTAACTCCTTCTGTGTAAGCCTAGTCAGGTGAGTAGCAATGGAATCAAAATTCTTAACAAACCTCCAGTAATACCTCGTGAGCCCAACAAAACTCCTCACCTCGGTCACAGAGCTAGGCCGAACCCAATTGTTGACTGCCTCAATTTTCTGGGGATCCACCATCACCCCCTTTTCAGACACTACATGCCCCAAGAATGCCACGGAAGTCAACCAAAACTCACACTTAGTGAATTTTTCATAAAGCTTTTGTTGCCTCAAGATATCCAGCACAATACGAAGATGATTAGCATGCTCCTCCTTACTCTTAGAGTAGATCAAAATATCATCGATGAATACGACATCGAAGGAATCCAAGTAGGACTTAAACACCCCATTCATCAAACTCATGAATGATGCCGGCGCATTGGTCACACCAAACGATATTACTAGAAACTAGTAATGCCCATACCGAGTCCAAAAGGCAGTTTTTGGAATGTCCTCAGGCCTAATCTTTAACTTATGGTACCCCGACCTCAAGTTAATTTTTGAGAACACTGATGCACCCTGAAGTTGGTCAAACAAATCATCTATACGGGGTAGAGGTTACTTATTTCGGATGGTCACCTTGTTCAACTGCCTATAATCTATGCACATCTGCATACTACCATCCTTCTTCTTCACAAATAAAACTTGAGCACCCCAAGGCGAAGCACTGGGACGTATAAATCCCTTATCTAGGAGTTTCTGCAGCTGAGTCTTAAGTTCCCTTAACTCTGTCGGAGCCATAAGATATGGAGGAATGGAAATGGGATGAGTGTCTGGCTCAAAATCAATACAAAAATCTATATCCCTGTCTGGAGGCATACCAGGCATGTCTGCTAAACACCTCTAAAAATTCGGAAACCACGGGAATTGACTCAATAGGCGGGGACTCCACACTATCATCCTAGAGATGAGCCAAGAAGTCTAGACACCCCTTCCTCACTAGCTTCTGAGCCCAAACAAATGATATTATATTAACTGGCTTAGGCCTGTACACACCCTCCCACTCTAATCTATCCTTACCCAGAATCTCTAAAGCCACAGTCTTGGTGTTACAGTTCAGCACAGCATGATAAAGGGATAGCTAGGTCATACCCAAGATAATATCAAAATCAGCCTTATCTAGAATTACCAAGTCTACCCAAGTATGCAACTCCACAAACACAACAGAACAGTCATGATACACATGAGTCACAATCATAGACTCTCTAACCGGGGTAGCAACATGAATAGAGGAATCAAGGATATCACAAATCAAATCCAGCCACAAAGCAAAACTTACAGACACATAAGAATATGTAGAACCTGGGTCAAATAATACCGAAGCCATTTTATCACAGACAAGAATAGTACCTGTGATCACCACATTTGAGGCTTCCACCTTGGTCCTCCCTGGAAACGCATAGCAATGAGCCCGATCATCAATCCGGGCAACTTCCAAGGCTTTCTGTACCGCACCCCTGCCTGCGCCGTTGTTCCCCCTGTCTCCCCGGCCTCCTTAAAAATTTCCTCGCCCACTTTGTGGATGACCCCTAGCATTACCGCCTCTGCCTGCCGGAACCACTGCTCTAGTCTGCTGCTGACCTTGATTACTTGCCTGCCTATGTGGACACTCTCTCTTAAAGTGGCCCAGCTCACCACAATGGAAGCAACCACAGTCAAGAGTAGGTCTGTTAGCTGATGTATAGGATGCTCCCTGGCCTCTAGGAGCTGAAGACTGAGCTCCCTGATGACCACCTGTAGTAGCTGGTAGAGCCGACTGAACAGGACAGGCCAGGTAAGCTTGATGATGCTGGCCCCTGGAGTATGATCCACCATAGTTCCCCTTTATTCCGGGGCCTCTTGGCTAAAGCTTTAGGCTACCACGCTTGCCTAACTCCCTCTATCTTCTACATATAATCCACCACATCATTAAAGCCCTTTTCTGAAGAAGTCATATGCACTGACAGTACCTGTAATTCACTATTCACACCCTTGACGAACAACCGGACTCGTTCCTCCTTGGAACCCAACATCTGTGTAGCAAAATGAGATAATACATGGAACTTAGCTTCATAAGCTGAGACCGACATGCTACCGTGATCCAAGTTCAGAAACTCATCTTTCTTCCGGTCCCTCAAAGTTTGAGGAACGTACTTCTCTAGAAACAACGCGTGGAACTGCTCCCAAGTCAGTAGAGGTAGAACAAAAGACCGACACTCAACATGAGACCTCCACTACTGTTTGGCATCACCCTGCAGCTGAAAAGTGACAAACTCAACCCCATGCTGACATACAATACCCAACTTGGGCAACCTCTTATGGCAATCCTGGATGAACTCATAGGCATCCTCCTTATCTATACCCTGAAATGTTGGAGGTTTCAGCTTAAGGAACTTAGTCAGCATCTCATGCTCATTTCCTATCATCACTGGGCCTAGCATTGGCCTGAGAAGATCATTCGTGCTCGAAGTTGTGTCCATCTTAGGTGTTGTAGTAACTGCTGGTTGAGTATCCAAGGCCTGATTTGCATAAGTTGCGGGTATATATCCAGTGCCAACCAACCCACTCAGAATGTTCCAAGCCTGCTGAAAGGCTTTCGGCGTCATAGTAGGAAGGCCTGCACCCCCAACTGGTGTCGCATCCGCTTGTGCCCCTTCATCCTCCACAATCACTTCCACCTCTTCTGACATAGGATCCTGAGGTGGGGGAGTGGTAGCTTCACAAAACTCAGCAGTAGCTTGAGCTCCACCCCAGGCGGGTGCGGCTCTATCTCGTCCCTTGCCCCTTCCCCTACCTCTGCCATGAATTTTCGGGCCCGCTGTTGGGACCTCTGGCCTTGCTCCATTGTTCCTTGTAGTAACCATCTGCGGACAGATGAGTGAATGAGGTTAGATACCAATTTATATCACCAGATACCAATTGGAATCAAGTTATAGCACGAAAGAAAGAAGGAAGAGATAGTTTTTCCTAAAGCCCCGTAGCCTCTCGAAGAAAAGTACGGACGTCTCCGCACTGTTCCACAAGACTCTACTAGACCTGTTTGGTACTACGAGATCAACGAACCTAGGGCTCTGATAAAATCTTTGTCACGACCCATACCATTGTGAGTGGCACCCACCCAACCCCCGAATAAGCGAAATAATAGAGTTCAACCCTTTGCCTAGACTAACAGCCTAAAACTAGTAAATAGAAAATAAACTAGCAATTAAGCAATGCAAAAACTAAAGCTTTAATATATCCTGCGGAAAATCCCTCCTAGGAACTGAAAGTCGTTGTACCAAACATCACTACCAATATATAGTATACGGGGATGCAACCCCAAAAGAAAATACGAAAATAGTTTCAAGTCTGAGACAAGTAGACTGCAACTCTAAAGATAAGACCAAGGTAGCTTGATCAAACAGCTCACCCTTGAAGTCAGAAATCATCGGTGCTAAAGATGAGGTCGCGTCTCAGCCACTGGAAGATTTCCTGTACTCACCAAAAGAAAAGCAAGTGTAGTATTAGTACACCACCACTGTGTACTGGTAGGATCATCAGCCAGTTTCCAAATAAATAGTGCATAAGCAGTACAACAATATCAAATAAAAGGTATGGAAAACATGCAACTATAGCGACAGACACACCTAGACTACAAGTCTCTACTTATCCCATTTCGCATGAAATCCACCACCTAACTCTATGCCACAATCATATACCATTAACTATACCTTTTCGTCTATCCCGGACCTACCCTGGGATCCCCTCTAGGCAACACAATGTACATTGAATCAACCCGGCCTAAATTAAGACCAACACAACAGTTATATAGAATTTCCCTGGCCTCTCAAGGGCCACCAAAACAATAACACATTTAATAAATATCCCGGTCCACTCACGGAACCAATATCAGTCAATCCAACACAATAATAAAAATGCAATGATGCAACAAAAGTAAACCCGTACCAGGTGTGGTACCCGAGCCAACCGTTAGTATATTCTATACCAGGCAAGGTACCCGTGCCAACCATTTGTTATACCCATACCAGGTGTGGTACTCGAGCCAACCGAATGTCAATAATCCATAGTCAAATGCATGAACAAACAACTTGTAAACCAACAAGCAAATACCGTTCAAATCACAGACTGTAAAGCAGGAACCTTAGACACTCTTCACAACTTTCCTAAGCAATGTGATTCATACAATAACTTAGATATGAGTACCAGAATATACAACATTCACAGAAATCATAAGCCATCACCTACCTCGAAATGATCCAAGCTCTATTCAACCTGAGCTTTCCTGTGTTCCAGATTCCTTTCTCATTCTTGGTCTAAAATAACACACAAGTACATAAAATTAACACACAAGGCATGCACAGTACCCAGATTACATCAAATCCCTAAACCCCAAGCCACCCATGATTATCCTACCCTTTTCCCAGTCTTTTCCACTGTTAATTCACCTACTTCTATCATTTTTACGGATAAAAATAGAGAATTTAACAACCTATGATCATAACATACTTTTAACAATTCCCAAGAACATTCATGCTTGGAATCCCCTTCCTTCACCAGATTCTACCATTCCTAGGTTATTCCAACCTTTCCCCAAGTTCCCTCCTAGCAATTCTACCGCATAGGAAACGTAGTACAAAGATTGGGGAGTAGAAACCTTACCTTAGGGAAGAAATTCAAAAGAAAAAGGAGGAAAATTGCATGAAATGGACCTAGTTCTTCTCCCAAATTAATTGTAGAAAATTGAACTGCTTTGGGGAAGTTTCTACATTAAAAACCTGACAGCCCGCTATAGCGGTCCCCGTTCCGCTATAGCGGTCTTCGTTAAGTGGTTGTTGACCGCCTTGACCACCGCTATAATAGAGGTTACTACTGCAGACCATTGTGCTTGTCATGGACAGAATATCTAGAAATCTCCTAGTTTTGGCCATTTCACAACAAACTTGCTTTCCCTAACGATTTGAAATAACCCCTTCACGTCAAACGCGATTCCGGTAGTTCTACTTACCCAAACTTGATTCTGAAAATTCCCCCGGACTCCTTTATGTCTTGGCTATATGGAAAACTATCTCAAAACAAAACACCTAGAATAATGATTACCCAGATTTCCCTAGACTCTACCTCGCTCCAAAACCGGCCGAGGCTAGCCTATCCCAGAATTTCAAACTCCCAAACCCGGAGTTTTCTAACTCTAAAACTTAGCATTATTGGACAACTTGTAACGACGGACCCAGTCATTACATTGGTATGATCACTTACCTCTTATAGAGTTTGCATACAATAACAGTTTCTATTCTAGCATTTAGATGGCTCTGTATGAGGCACTATATGGGTGGAGGTGTAGATCACCTATTGGCTGGTTTGAGGTAGGTGAAGTTGCTTTGATAGGGCCATATTTCATTCATGAGACTATGGAAAAGGTTCATCTCATTAGGGATAGGCTAAAGGTAGATCAGAGTAATCATAAATCCTACGCAGATATGAGGAGAAGAGATTTAGAATTTGCAATTGATGATTAGGTGTTTCTAAAAGTTTCACCAATGAAGGGAGTGATGAGATTTGGTAATAAAGAAAAGCTTAGTCCCTGATATGTAGATCCATACATGATTTTGAAGAGAGTTGGGAAGGTGACTTATGAGTGAGAGTTGTCTATAGAGTTAGCATTGGTGCACCCAGTCTTTCATGTAACCTTGTTTAAGAAGTGCATTAGTGATCCAGCCTCAGTTGTTCCATTTGAAAGTGTGGGTGTGAAGGACAGTCTCTCTTACGAAGAGGTCCTAGTTGAGATCCCTGGCCTTCAAGTTTGTAAGTTGAGAAATAAGGAAGTTGCCTCGGTAAAAGTTCTTTAGAGGAACGAGGAAGTCGAGGGAGCTACTTGGGAAGAAGAAGTGGCTATGGTGGCCAAGTACCCTTATATCTTCCCTCCCAGTCCAATACCAATTTGAGGTCATAGTTCCTCTTTAGTAGCTAGTTTCCTCGTTAGTATTCCCCTCAGTTTTATGTTCTATCAGCTATTTTTATACTTCCAGTATGCATGCATGTCTCATGAATCTATTTCAGCTTTGTTAGCCTTCATTCAAGGACGAATTATCCCAAGGGGGAGATATCGTAACACCCCAAAAATTTTAAGCTAAGAACCATACTAGAATTCTAAGTGTAAAGCTGTCAAATGATAGACAAAAACCACAGGTCAGTTCCACAGATCATGGAATAGACCATGAAATGTGGATGCCATCCGTGGAACAATACCTACAGACCAACCTCTAGTCTGAGGACTATGTGAGAAATCCATAGACCATGGATCAGACCACGAATTATGGTTATCCCTCATAGAAATCTGACTGAGGCTTAGGCTATAGCCTGAGATCCACGGTTGGGATCCATGAATCACAGAATGGTCCATGAGCCATGGTTTACCTTTGGGGAAATCATGCCTATAGCTTGACAAAAGTGAGAAGAACTATAGACTAGATCCACAAGCCATGGACTGGTCCATGGACCGTGTTTTTTACCCATGGAATCTTGTGTTGAATTTTTCAATAGTTTATCAGATATATTTGTAGGGGTATTTTAGATGTTTTCTATTATTTTAACTCCTAAACTAAGTCATTTTAGGCCTAATTGGAGGGTTTTATTCATACTTAGTCAAATTTTCGCTTATTCTAGCGATCAAAACTCAGAAAGAAACAAATGAATTATCCTCCAAAGCTCCAAGACCTTGAGCCTCTTCTCTAATTATTTACTTTCAAGTTCTATATAGAAAATCTTAAAGTTCAGGTATGTGGATATTTAGTAAAGGTCCTACTTCAATATTATTCCCAAAACCTCAAATTTTACTTTGATTTTATGAACTTATTTAGTTAGGGTTCTTACCCAATTATGCAGTTTTCCTGTAAATTCGATTTCCTTGCACTGTAATATGATTTCTATTCCTATTTACATGATTTTGCATGAGTTGTTACAAGTATATCCTAATACCATATTAATTAAAAGATAAACTTATCATGATTTGGCAATTATTACCTGCTTTTAAAGAAAATTAGGCATGTTTAGATAACATGACCTCAAGTGTTCAAAAAATTAGCATGCCTAGTTCCTCAAGTTATTGATTATAGTAAGAACCTGTATTTGAACTAGTGTCATGCTATACTTTTAATAGATACATTTTCATGATATGTATGAGCTCTATGATATGGTGTTTCAGAGTAGTATTGAGCATTGAGCAGAAGAGGGTTTTAGACAACCTAAGTCAAAAACTACGTTGCTAATGTAGGTTAAGAGGGTTCTCGTTAGTTGAGAGCATCTCCTCTAGACCAATGGGCTCATGATAGTGGTTCTACTCTAAACATGGTCTTGTACCCTGGCAAGGTAAATGGCAGTTCTACTAACTAGGGTTCAGAAGTTGGATTCCATATAGCTCACATGGTCTATGTCGGTTACGAGAAACTCCCCACTAAAATGTCTTCAAGTTTAATAAGCTTACATGTCTCCTAGTTTTCAGGTTCAGACTAATAATTTATGAATTATAGTTATATAACATAATTTCAACTTGTGATCTTACTTTGAGTCATTACACTACAACCCTTACTACGATTGCATGATTTCAGTTTTTAAAAGGATTTCAAGTATGTTTTATTATGACATATGCATATCTCATATACTCAATACATTCCATAGTACTGATCGCATACCTTTTTGTGCTGCATCTTTCAATGATGTAGATTCAAATAATCATTTCCAAACTCATGCCTAGACATAACAGGATTTCTAGTTAGAGTGGTGAATCCTCATCATTCGAGGAATTCTTATGAGATTTTAGTTATCTTTATGATTTGTTTTAGTTCTTAGAGTTAGCTGGGGATTTTGTCCTAGCAACTCATCTTATCAGTTTTTAGAGGCTTATTAGACAGTAGCATTCATCGATTTAGATTGTTATTCTCATACTCATTTATCATACAGATTTAGTGCTCATTATTTAACTTAAGATTCCTCTATATCTATATGGTCATGCTTATGTTTATGGTTATGCTAATGCCAAGGATTAGCTTAAGTTTACTTATGGTCTTAGGTCCCATGTTACGTCAAGGGTGTTGGCCCTAGGCATAACAACCATGCCCAAAGGCCTAATCATGCATTCTCTTATCAATTCTATATAGTATATATTTTAACAACCCTCAAGATTAATTTCTTACTTTTGGTGCATTTTGACTATTTTACCCTTCTCTATAATTGTATTCTGTCAGCGCCATCAGCTCTGGAACATTTATTTATGTTAGTATGACTGTTGGTTCGGATCCTGAAATATTTAGATGAGTTTTCAAAGAGTTCTGAGTTTTAAAAATTAGAAACTTAAGAGTGTTGACCAAAGTCAACATTCAAGGTTCAAAGGTCATTTTCAGGTTTTGATGATTCCATGAGGTTCAGAGGGTAAGTTTTGGTCTAGTTGAAGATTTAGTTTAGTTCCCAAGGCTTTTTGAATAAGTTTTGAGTCATTGTTTAGAAATTAGGAGATTATTAAGTTGAGTTTATTTCGGTCAACATTCGGTAAACATGACCTTATTTGGGTGTATTGAAGATTCCATGCAGTCTGGATGACTTTAACAAGTGGTTTGCACTATTGGTTTTTGTTTGGGATGTCTTTGATGAGTTTTGGTTAATTTTTTGGAGTTTGGAGTTGTTCGATATTGAATTTTGAAAAGTGTCACCTGAAGAGAATAATCTATTTTTTGTTTGGATTGTACCATTAGATCCATATTGAAATTTTAAAATTAATGCAAAAAGAGTCATCGCATTTCATGTCCATATGAGGAACTTTTGGCCTTTTATGGTGTTGAGTTGTCGTTATGATTGTGCAACCACAATTGCAAACTTTGGACTTCAATTGCGGTGCCACAAATGTGATTGGGACCGCAAAAGCCATCAATTTTTCCACAATTGTTGAAATCACTGAGTATTGAAGAGCCAGATTTCAGGATTTCAAATTTTTGATATTTTGAGAGCTAGGGAGCTTCGATTGAAACAATTTCCGATGTGGTTTTATTGTATAATTATTGGGTATGTTTTTATACCCTTCTTTTATTCATTTTTCAAAATTATCCTTTACATTTTTCATGATTTTGATTCACAAGTTGAGATTTGAAACCTCAAAGTTATAAAATAAAAGTGTCTTGATTTGAGGATCAATCCGTAATGGATTTTTGTTGATTTTTGTAAACTAAAGTCCTTGTAATATGGATAAACTGATTTGGTATAAATTTATCAAATTTTCTCATTTTAAACCGCCTTTGAACATGGGAATTTGGGAGGGTTTTGGTAAAGTTAAGAAATAATATTTTGATGATTTCAAGTTTGATTTTTACTCTATTTTTGATAAAATTTTATATTTGAACTCTTTATGTTATGGGTAACGTGATGTTTAAATAAATTCTAGTTTTGCTCTTGTGGGTTTCGAGTTGACTTTTGGGTTGACTTTTTGAACCTAAAATAGAAGTATAACAATATGGGTATCAATAGACTCGTATTTACATGTAGAACTTATTTTTGATAGATTAGAGATGAATTGAGTCTGCTTTAGAAGAGAAGTCATTTTGAGGGTGCTTTATGGTGCATATGTTCAATTTTGATGTAGGTTATCACTTACCTTTCTTTAGATTTTTCTTTGGTAGGGACTTATCGAGTAAATCATACTATGGGTTGAGTGAAATTATGGATTTGAGTACTAAATGAGTGGAGTTATCATTATGATTCCCAAATTGGGGCTTATACTGTGTGGGTGATAAGGCACTTAGATTCCTTGATTGAGATTAAGTCTCATAGCATTTGTTCATAAACTTTTGTGATTTCGAGAATTTGATCATATCTATGTAATTGACTTGTTGTTGTTTCATATTCATATATGTTCATTCATCTCATGCATCACTGAGTTATACTAATGGAACCACTGGTTTTTGAAAGAAAATGAAATATTTTTACTGATTCAGTCCAATGAAGAATCACATACTTGAATATGTGGTACTTTGAAATGTTTTTACTGATTCTGTCCGATGAAGAATCCTGGCCTTGAATGTGTGGTACTTTATTGATGTAAGTCTGATAGAGGATCCCAAATGAGGTATATAGACTTTGTGAATCCCTTATGGGTCCTACCTTTGCATCAAAATATTAGAGGAGGTGTAGATCGATAGCCATTGGCCATTGCATTTCATCCCATACTATTATATTATCATTTAGACTATTGTTGTGATTGAGATATATTGTTCTATCTTTGATATTAAACTACTGAGATTTTTCTATGTACAGGTTATTTTTGTATTCTTTATTTGATATAGAAACTGCTTAAACTCAGTCGGTCTATGATGCCTACTAAGTACAAGTTGATCATACTCACCCCTACTTTCATGTATCTTTCTGATAGAAATCTAGGTACAAGTAGACTCCACAGCTAGATTCATGTTTTTCAGTATCTTTAAAGTTATGGTGAGCTTTTGTATTTGGAAACTGTCCCGGGTTCCTCTACTAATTATCTCTAATTTATTTACTTTCTCAGAAAATGTTGTAGTATTCAGTTATGACATTTTGTACTTAGAGTCTCTCTTGTGTTTGTGACAGCTGAATCTTGGGATGTTTTTGGAGTCTACTAATTGGTTTTCTTTTTATTATCATTAATTTGAGTTATTATTGGATATTTATTGTGTTATTATGCTATGTGTCTTATTTTAAGTTACTTATGTTTGTTATGTTAGGTTTACCTACCATGATCGGGTAAGAATAGGTGCCATCACAAATCTTGTGAATTTTGGGTTGTGACAAGTTGGTATCAGAGCACTAGGTTCATCAGTCTCATGATTACAAGAGCAAGTTTATAGTAGAGTCTTGCGGATTAGTATGATGATGTTCGTATCTATTTTTGTGAGGCTATAGGACATTCTTAGGAAGATTCTATTCTTTGATTCTTTATCGTGCATTCTCGATTTGGTCTAACTCTTAAAAACCTACTTATTCCATTATCTCACTTATAGTGAGGAGACGTTGGGGTGATATCATGTGGTATGGTTCAAGACCTAGTACTAAAGAGGACGTGGTAGGCTAGTGTGAAGGATGTGTAGCTAGATCTAGACTCTATCTATGATTCGAAGGTAGATTAAGTAAGGTTGTGGTTCATATTATGCATTTTGAGGATATTCGCATAGAAATGTGAACAATGGTTTGAAGAACTTCATGAACGTCTTATCTCCTACAATTAGTTTTTAGCAGTTGAAAGAGTATATATGTGGCATAGGCAATATCTAAAATAGTGTTGATAATTGGGAATGGTATGATTAAAGGATAACCAGGTAATAGGCATGGTGACATTGAAGTCTATAGTTAAGGAAGTTTGTCATGACAAGATAAAGAATGGTAATAAGCAGGGGTATTTTGGGCTTTTCCCATCCTTTTTAAAGCCTAAGCTATGACATTTTTAGTATCCTAAACTTGATTTGAAGCCTGACACTACCCAAACCCGTTATTCCCTCATATTAAAGTCAATACTTAGGAGAAAAAGGAGAAAATCGTGTTCTTTCTTCTCAAAACAAAGCATAAGGTTCTCCAAAATTTAGGCCCGAAATCCAAGAATTTCTCCGTAGAATCTTCTTCCAGGTATGTGGGATTTCATCAATGGGTTCCTTTCACCCATTGAGTCCCTAGATTCAGTCAAGTTTCTCCAGTTTCAGTTTAAATTGTAAGGACGTAGGGTTTCTGTGACTTTCATAAATCTCCATGTATTTGAGTTTCCCCCATGAATTTAAGACCTTATTTACTTGATTCTTGAAGTGTAATACAGTGATGCCCTCAGAACCCTAACAACCATGATTTTGTGATATCATCCTTGAACTTTTCTTTTTATGTATGAACTCTATATTTTTCTACTACTTTCCAATATCATTATGATTAATTAAATTCTTTAGGATGGTGGGTTATGAACACCCAATCAGTTAAGTCCTTGCATGCTAGAAAGATATTCCAGTCAGACAAGACTTCATGAATTGCATGCCCTCAATTTTTAGTAACATTGTGCATTCATAGATTTATCAGTATTTGTGCTATCCAGTATATCAATTGGTATTTCTTGATCTATATATTTAGTTGAGAGTAGACTTAGCACCGATCGGACAAAGGGATGAAAGCTCACCCGTGAGTTTAGGCTGAGACCTTTAGTAGAAGTCCCTAAGTCCCAAAACTATGTCACCACCATCAGTTTAGGCTTGACACCCTAGTCCCTTATTGGACATCAAATTAGTGGATCCATGCTAAATTTGTTTGTACCCTGGCAAGGTACGAATGCCCTCCCAGCAAGGGTTACAGGTTAGATCCATAGTTAGCTCAGCTTGGGGTGTGTCAGTTAACAGTAGCTCCCACAATTCAGATTCAGTATGTGCATTGACCTTGTATTTAGTACTCAATTATTCATTTCAGTTCAGCATATTACAGTTCATGTTAAATACTTGGTCATTGCATTAGTTTATCCTTCAGCTTCATGTTTCAGTATATCTTCTATGTTTAGTATTCATGTTTATAGTTTTGCATATATTCTGCATACTCATTACATTTAAAGTACTAACACTTACTTTTATGCCACATCCTATTATGATGTAGGTTTAGGCGCTCAGTATCCAGATCGCGGTTAGTGTAATTCTCGAGTCCCTTATCAGCAGCTCAGTGATGAGTCCTCATAGTTCGAGGATGATATTATGATTATCTATTCAGTCTTTATTTTCAATTTTCAGACTTTTAGAGCTAGCTGGGGGCTTTTCCCAGCAACTCACTTCAGCTAGAGGCTTTCAGACATAGTACTAGTTTTTGCTTTTGGCATTCAGTGTTTATTCAGATTATTACTATATTTTCATATATATTCAGATACTATTGGACTATTTTCCAAACTTATTTATTAAACTAGTTTAACTTTCATATAATTAATATTTTATTCAGAAATGCTTAGTCATGCAAGGCCATGGGTTAGCTTAGGGTCACATATGACACTAAGCAATGTGTTACATTTAGGGGGTATCCTCGGGGCATGATGAACTTGGTATTAGAGCATCAGGTTCAAGTTTCCTGGGGTGTCTAAAAGTAGTGATGAGTAGAGTCTTTTTCTCATGGGTTTGAAGCGCACCACACTTATGAGAGAGAGGCTATGATATGTAATTAGGAAAATCTTCCCTTCTTTCTTTTCATTCTCGTTCTATAGAGAATGAACTCTATTTAATATCTTTCTGACTCGTGTTCTACGCATTACAGAAAAAGCCTCCTAGAAGAGCGAACAGAAGGGGAAACGGAAATAGAAATATTAACTAACAGGCACCACTAGCTCCAGCAGACCCTTTGAATGAGCAAGTCACTCATGTTAAGTTCAGGGATGTCTTTCAGGTGCTTGCTCAAGCCATGACTGCTCAGGTTATCTAGTAGGCTGTGGCACCAGCCCCACCTTAGAATAATTCCTCAGCATCCAAAGTCTGAGATTTCACTTGGATAAATCCACTAGAGTTCCATGGTTCCAAGTATGAGGAGGATCTACATGTATTTCTACAGGATATTCAGAAAATAACAGAGATTATAGGTGCCACCCTGGTCAAGAGTGCAGACTTAGCCACTTATCAGTTGAAAAGAGTGGCTCATACCTATCAACAATGTAAGGAGTCTCATGGTATAAATGCAGGCCCAGTAGATTGGAATCTCTTCAAGACTGCATTGTGGATAGTTTTTCCCACTTGAACTTAGGGAAGCCAAGGTTCAAGAGTTCATCAACTTGAAGAAGAATGATATGAGCATGAAGGAGTATTTCCTCAAGTTTACTCAACTGTCCAAGTATGCTCTGACAATGGTAGCTGACTCCAGAGCTCAGATGAGTAAGTTCATGTCAGGTGTCTCAGATGATGTGGTCAATGAATCTAGAACTACAATGCTGGTAAATGAGATGGACAACTCCAGATTAATGACTCATGCCCAATAGATTGAGAAGGAAAAAATTAAAGCAAGGGGAAGATACAGTAACAGGGCTAGAACAGGTGACTTCAGCTATTCTCAGCAGAGATCAGATGGTGGTAACCGCTCTCAATTTCACAAGAAATCTTTAGCTCCAGCCCCATCTTCTGCTAGTTCCCCAGTGTCTAAATTCAGATAGGATCAGAAGGATAGAGCACCAGGCTATAAGTCCCAGAGCAGTGTCACTAGTGGGCACACTCATCTAGTTTGCAAGAAGTGTGGTTAGAACTACCCAGGTAAGTGCATGGCAGGTAGGGGGAACTATTTTGGATGTGGTAAATTAGGTCACAGGATGAAGGATTGCCCAGCAGCTTCTCATAAGGGTAAGGATACTTGCCCACAAAATCAGGCTAACTCTACAACAGCTCTAGCAGGTCACCCAACTCAGTAAGGTGCCTTATCTAGTGTAGGTGGCAGTCAATGCCTGAACAGACTCTATGCTCTTCAGACTCTACAGGACCAGGAGGATTCTCCAGATGTGGTCAAGGGTATGTTATGAGTTTTCCATCTTGATGTTTATGCATTTTTAGATCTCGAAGCCATAGTTTTATTTGTGAATCCCTATATAGCAGCAGATTTTGGTGTCAGTCCAGAAATCCTCTCAGAACCCTTCTCAATCTCTACTTTAGTTGGTGATTCAATAATACCTAGATTGGTATACCAAAATTGCTCGGTCATTGCTTCTCAAAAAGTCACCTCAGCCAATCTTGTAGAGTTAGAAATAACAGACTTCGACATTATTCTAGGCATGGATTGGTTACATTTCTATTATTCCTCAGTTTATTGTAGAACTAGGGTAGTTCGGTTCTAGTTTCCAAATGAACCAGTCTTAGAATAAAAGGGTAATACCTTAATGCCTTTAGGTTGATTTGTCTCTTACCTTAAGGCCAGAAAAATGATTTACAAAGGGTGTATATATCATTTTGTTTGAGTTAAGGATTAACATTTTGAGACCCCAACTCTCCAGTCAGTCCTTGTGGTTAGTGAGTTTTCAGAAGTATTTACAGAAGATTTTCTTGGAGTTCTTCCTAAAAGGGAAATTGACTTCGAAATAGATCTTATTCCAGATACCTATTCTATCTCAATCCCTCCTTACATAATGGATCCATTGGAGCTTAAGGAATTGAAAAAATAGTTGAAGGACTTTCCTGATAAGGGTTTTATCAGGCCCAATATCTCTCCATGGGGTGCTCCAGTCCTATTCGTGTGAAAGAAAGATGGTTCTCTCTGAATGTGTATCAACTACCATCAGTTGAACAAAGTCATAATCAAGAATAAGTATCCTATTCCTAGAATTGATGACTTGTTTGACCAGCTTGAGGGTGCCATCTATTTCTCCAAAATTGACCTCAGATCCGGTTATCATCAGCTTAGAGTTAGAAAGTGTGACATTCTAAAGATAGCCTTTATGACTCAGTATGGTCATTACGAATTTGTGGTTATGTCTTTTGCACTAACAAATGCTCTTGCAGCCTTTATGGACTTGATAAATTGAGTATTCAAACAATACTTTGATATATTTGTGATTATTTTCATTGATGACATTATTATTTACTCTCGATATAAGAAGGAGCATACGGACTATCTGAGAGTTGTGTTGCAAACTCTAAGGATCGTTAGTTATTTTCTAAGTTTAGTAAGTGTGAATTTTGGATGCAGTCTGTTGCCTTTCTGGGTCATGTTGTGACTAGAGAGGGCATTCGAGTTGATTCACAGAAGATAGAGGTAGTAAAGAATTGGCCTAGACCCACTTCTCCGACAGACATCAGGAGCTTTTTGGGTTTGGTTGGTTACTACAGGAGATTTGTTGAGGGATTCTCATCCATAGCTGCCCCATTGACCAGATTGACCCACAAAAAGGTTAAGTTCCAGTGGTCAAATGAATGTGAGAAAAGTGTCTTAGAGTTAAAGACCAGGTTGACTACAACTCAAGTTTTGACTCTACCAGAAAGGTTAGATGGTTTTGTGTTTTATTATGATGCATCTAGAGTTGGCTTGGGATGTATTTTGATGTAGAATTGAAAGGTCATTGCTTATGCCTCCAGAAAGCCTAAGATTGATGAGAAGAACTACCCGACTCATGACCTTGAGCTTGCAACAGTTATTTTTGCCTTGAAGATTTGAAGACACTACTTGTATGGTGTCCATGTGGACTTGTTCATAGATCATAAGAGCCTTCATTATGTGTTCACCTAGAAAGAGTTGAATCTTTTTCAGAGAAGGTGGCTCGAGTTACTCAAAGACTATAATATAAATGTGCTCTACCATCCGGGTAAGGCTAATGTAGTGGTTGATGCCCTTAGCAGAGTGTCTATGGATAGTGTGTCTCATATTGAGGAAGAAAGGAAAGAATTGGCTGAGGATGTTCATAGGTTGGCTTTCCTAGGGGTTTGTCTTATGGACACAGTAGATGACGGGATGATTGTTCAGAATGGGCCAGAATCTTCTCTAGTAGTCAAGGTGATGGAGAAGCAAGACAGTGATCCCATTTTACTTCAGTTAAAAGGTGTCATTCATCTGCAGAGAGTAGAGGTTTTCTCCTAAGAGAGAGATGGTGTGCTTCACTACTAGGGTCATTTATGTGTTCCTAATATGGATGATTTGACACAGTGGATCCAGACTGAGGCTCATAATTCTAGATATTTTATTCATCCTGATGCCACCAAGATGTACCATGATCTACGAGAAGTCTATTGGTGGAATGAAATTGAGAGAGATATCATAGACTTTGTGGCTAAGTGTCCCAACTATCAGCAGGTGATGGTAGAACATCAGTGATCGGGATGTGTGAGTCAGGCTATTAGAATTCCTACTTGGACGTGGGAAGTGATCAACATGGATTTCATTACAGGCTTACCTCGTACTCGCAGACAGCATAACTCCATTTGGGTGATTGTGGACAGGGTGACCAAATAATCCCACTTCTTAGCATTTAGACTACAGATTGAGCAAAGGATTATGTCCGAATTTACATCAGCGAGATATTTAGGTTTCATGGGATTCCTTAGTCTATCATCTTTGACAGGGGTACTTATTTTATGCCTCATTTCAGGAGATCATTCCAGAAAGGTCTTGGTACAGATGGTCAAGAAGAGCATACCATTCATACCTTGGAGGATATGTTGAGAGCTTGGATCAACTTCAAAGGTAATTAGGATGAGCACTTTCCTCTTATTGAGTTCTCCTATAATAACAGCTTCCATTCTAGCATTCAGATAGCCCTGTATGAGGCACTTTATAGGCGGAAGTGTAAATCACTTGTTGGCTGGTTTGAGGTAGGTGAGGAAGCACTGATTGGGTCAGATTCAGTTTATGAGGCTATGGAGAAAGTTCAGCGTATTAGGGAGAGGTTGAAGATAGCTCAAAGTCACCAGAAGTCCTATGAAGATGTGAGGAGAATAGACTTGGAGTTTGAGATTGATGATTGAGTTTTCCTAAAAGTGTCACCCATAAAGGGTGTGATGAGATTTGGCAAGGAAGGAAAGCTCAGTCCCAGATATGTAGGTCCTTATAGAATTATGAAGAGAGTTGCTAATGTGGCTTGTGAGTTAGAGTTGCCAGCCAGACTAGCATTGGCTTATCCAGTCTTTTATGTCTCCTTGTTGAAAAAGTGCATTGGCGACCTAGCATCAATTGTGCCATTAGAGAGCATGGGTGTGAAGGATAGTCTCACCTAAAAAGAGGTTATAGTAGAGATTCTTGACCATCAGGTTCATAGGTTGAGAAATAAGGAGGTCGCTTCAGTGATAGTTCTTTGGAGGAATCAGCCTGTTGAGGGAGCTATTTGGGAAGTAGAAGCATCTATGATGGCCAAGTACTCTCATCTCTTTCCTTTCGATCTAGCTTCAGCTTGAGGTAATAGTTCCTCTCCAAGTTTCTCAGTTTTCTCATGAGCATTTCAATCTCAGTATCATGTTTCCTTAACCATTCTGTCATTTTCAGCATGCTTTCATGTCCTTACAACTCAATTGAGTTAGATATCAGCTTCTAGTACTCAGTTGGTAGGGATTGTATCTCCATCCCTCCAACCTCAGCTTATTTAGTTTTTATTCGAGGACAAATGATCACAAGGGGGAGATATTGTAACACCCTAGAAATTCCAAGCCTAGAACCATCTCAGAAAAATCAATAAAGGAAATTTTCCAAGTCTCAGCCGGAACCATAGATGGTTTCCATGGACCAAAGGAAGGGTCCACAAGTCGTGCAAAGTGTCCATGGAACTCAGACAAAGACCAGTAACTTGGGGGCAAAGTTCACGAGTTGGAACTACTGATCGTGGAATAGCCCATGAATCATGGATTCCACTCGTGGAACTCAGACCTAAGGTTTCCCAATTCCTCAAGAATCACGAACTGGTTCTATAGATTGTTGATGGTTCCATGAGTCGTGAACCCAGTTCATAGAACTCAGACCTGCAACTAGACATAAAGTCCCATGAACCACGACAGGATTCTATGGGTCGTGCAAGCATCCATGGACCGTGGAACCTGTCCATGGAACCTGAGTCACAAATTTTTTAGTAGTTTTTTTAATTATTAGGGGTATTTTGGGATTTTCCCATCCCTTTTAAAGCTTAAGATACAATTTTTTGACTATCCTAAACATGATTTTAAGCCTAGAACTACCTAAACCTCTCATTCCCTCATATTAAAGTCGACACTTAGGAGAAAAGGGAGAAAAAGAGCATTATTTCTTCTCAAAACAAAGAAGAAGGTTCTCCTAAGTTCAAGCCCCAAATCCAAGAATTTCTCCGTAGAATCTCCTTCTAGGTATTTGAAATTTTATCAATGGGTTCCTTTCACCCATTGAGTCCCTAGATTCAGTCAAGTTTCACCAGTTTCAGTTTAAATTCTAAGGACCTAGGGTTCCTGTGACTTTCATGAATCTCCATGTATTTTAGTTTCCCCCATGAATGTAAGACCTTATTTACTTGATTCTTGAAGTCTAATACAGTTATGCTCTCAGAACCCTAACAACCATGATTTTTTGATATCATCCATAAACTTTGCTTTTTACGTATAAACTCTATATTTTTTTTACTATTTTCCAATATCACTATGAGTAATTAAATCCTTTAAGATGGTAGGTTATGAACACTCGATCAATAAAGTCCTTGTATGCTAGTCAGATATTCCAGTTAGTCAGGACTTCATGAATCGCATGCCCTCAATTTTCAGTATCATTGTGCATTCACAGATTTATCAATATTTGAGCTATCCAGTATATCAATTTGTATTTTTGATATATATATTCAGTTGGAAGTAGACTTAGCACTGAGCAAATGAAGAGATAAAAGCTCACCCATTTGTTTAGGTTGATACCTTTAGTAGAAGTCCCGAAGACCCTGAACTACAGCGACACCATAGGTTCTATAGGGGTCACCTGCCAGTTTAGTCTTGACACCCTAGTCCTTATTACACATCAGATTAGTGGATCCATGCCAGATATATTTGTACCCTGTCAAGGTACGAATGACCTCCCAGCCAGGGTTACAGGTTTGCCCCATAGTTAGCACAACTTGGGGTATGTCAGTTAACAATAGCTCTCATAGTTCAAGTTTAGTATGTGCACCGACCTTGTGTTCAGTACTCAGTTATTTATTTCAGTTCAGCATATTACAGTTTATGTTAAATACTTGGTCATTGCATCAGTTTATCCTTCAACTTCATGTTTCAGTATATCTTCCATGTTTAGTATTCATGTTTATAGTTTTGTATATATCCCGAATACTCAGTACATTCAAAATAATGACATATACTTTTGTGCTACATCCTATTATGATGTAGGTTCAGGCGCTCAGTATCCAGATCGTGAATAGTGCAATTCTCCAGTCCCTTATCAACAGCTTAGTGGTGAGTTCTCATAGTTTGAGGACGATATTATGTTTATCTATTCAGTCTTTATTTTCAATTTTTAGACTTTAAGAATTAGCTGGGGGATTATCCCAGCAACTCACTTCAGCTAGAGGATTTCAGACATAGTACTAATTTCATTTTTTTGGAAGTCATTGTTTATTCAGATTATTACTATATTTTCATATATATTAAGAGACTATTGGATTGTTTTCCAAACTTATTTATTAAAATAATTTAGCTTCTATACATTTAATATTTTATTTAAAAATGCTTAGTCATGCTAGGCCATGAGTTAGCTTGGGATCACATGTGACACTAAGCACCGTATTGCATCTAGGGGGTAGCCTCGGGGTGTGACATTTTAGAAGGGTTTTTGGTTTAAAGATTCTAGTGAGGTTGGGAAGACTTTTAGGTGTCTATCATTCGCGGTTAGTTACTACTTTGGTGATTGGCTTAGTTTATATGGAAAGGCTTATGGTGTTTTGAAACACTCCTCGAGTAGATCTGAAGGACTTTTAACTTATAATGGTAAAAATGATTGGAAATGGAATATGACATTTGAAAAATAATGATAAAAGTCTCTATTTCTATTTGGAAGGTAAAGGGTTCATCTTCAAAAAATGAAATTTAAATTCAAAACGACATAATTCCATGGGTCCTGCTCATAGTATGGGGATACTATCTCATATTTTCCAGATGGGTGGTAAGCTACTGAGTATACTTAGAGAAGGAAGTCTAATGATGTTTGGGTCAAGTGTTATGATAAGTTCCATGGTGGTTTCAAGTTTGGTAACTAGTAAGCTTCGGGTTTCAAATGACGGACATGATCAAATCAATGGGAAAATGATTGGTAGTGTACTAAGGTGTGTGATTTTATAGAATCCACAATAGAATGGGTTGATATTGATCAGTAAGGAACATTATCTACATGATTTGGATCAAAATTCGAGCTTTACGTGGTAAGGCTACAATTGTAGTACTGGATTGTGTTAGTCTATGGATCGGTAGGATAAGAACTTTTGAGAATGTCGATTATAGAGGGCTTGGAAGGACTTGTGCATGGAAAAGCACATGGGTTACAGAATTTATCATTTTGGGATGTAAAAGGGTATAATAAAGTATTTCACACGAAGGTTTTGGTTTAGAGTATGAGGTAATATTCCATTGGCCTTATGTTGAATAATATAGAATGGTAAACAAGTTAAAGGAAAGAACAAGGGGATCATATATTAGAGAATTAGAGGTATTCAAAGTTATATAAAATTCTATCAGCATTGAACGATCGAGAAATTTGAGACATTATATATGATCCTTGGTACAAAGTTGACGATTTGTGTGGACTGCAGCCTTAGAGGTTTGAAATGACAACACGAGTTGGAACATTCCTTAGTAGAAGGTAGAGGTGGAGAACGAGCGGGTCGAGTCCTATATGGGTGGGTAATAAATGAGTTGGTTGAAAATGCATAAAATATCCGACTCGACGCATATTTGATATGGATAAAAATTGTTAAACCCAATGGATAATTGCTTCTTATTAAGTGAAGAAATAAGTACTCCTAAATTACAAGCATTTTTTTCACCTTTAGGATGTATTTGGTATGAAAGAAAATATTTTCGTGTTTTTCTAGAAAAATATTTGGGTCTCGAGTCAGTGTCAGAGTCAGGTCTCGGGTTGGGGTAGGGAGTTTCTTATTGGGTTCGGATCATAGTCAGGTCTTAGGATAAAAAGATAAAAAATAAAAAATAACCGGGTCTCTTGGGTTGAGGGTAGATGTCTGGTTCTTGGTTAGGACTCCTTTCAAATTTCCAGATAAAAAGATTAAAAAAAAAATGGGTCTCTAGGGTTGAGGGAGGATGTCGGGTTTTAAGTCAGGACTCCCTTTAGGTTTTTGAATAAAAAATTAAGAAAATAAATAAAATAGTCAGATCTCAGATTGAGGTCAGATGCCGAGTTCCAGGTCTAGACTCGTTTTGGGTCTCGGGTCCGGATCGTAGAGGGATCTTGGGATAAAAAAAATTAAAATAAAATAAAAAAGTCGGATCTCGAGTTGATGGCGGATGTAGGGTTTTAGGTCTAGTCTCATTTTAGGTCTCGGAGTAAAAAAATAAAATAGTAAAAAAGTAAAAAAGAATAGTTGGATCTCGGGTTGAGGGAGGATGTTGGGTTCCAGGTGTGGACTCATTTTGGGTCTCGGGATAAAAGAAATAAAAAATAATTAAAAAGGTCAAATCTCTGGTTGATGTCGGGTTTCAGGTCTGGACTCGCTTAGGGTCTCGAGTTTGGATTGTAGTCGTATCTTGGGATAAAAAATTTATGAAATAAAATAATAAAAAGTAAAAAATATTAAAAAAATAATTAGATCTCGGGTTGAGGGTGGATATCGGGTTCGATGTCTAGACTCATTTCGAATCGCGGAATAAAAAATAAAAAAATTTAAAAAATAAAAAAATAGTTGAATCCGGGTTAAGGTCGAATGTCGGGTTCCAGGTCTGAACTCGTTTCAGGTCTCGGGATAAAAAATAAAATAAAAATAAAAAATAAAAAAAATTAAAACTTTTTTATCATATCATACACACTCTTAATAAGTGTACTTTTAGAGGTTACTTACATACTTTAAGGAGAGTGTAATTGGTGAATATCCATCGTCTATCCATATTTTATGATGGATAATATGGGTTAATCCATATTTCACCTACTTTTAAATGATTAGATACCCAACCCATTTAATGTGGGTTAAAAAGAGCACATAATCATAAATTTTATCCATTTTGCCATCCGTAGTTGAAGGTAAGATGGTTCAGCACAGACTTATAAAGGACTTAGTAGTGGCTCTTCTGCTGATTTTATTTTGGTTTGATTGTCAATCAGTGACATGTTGTTGGTTTGGAATTTCTATGATAGACTATATTATTTGCATTACGTCACGTGGATTACAAATGTATTACCAAAAAGACTTGCAGTTCTAAGGGTTTATTGAGGATTTCAGGTGAAATTAATACTACCTTGCTTATAGAAACTATATGAATTAGTATGATGAGTTTCTTAAGCATTTGATTATGTATAAAGGGTATATACATACGGTATATAAAACTTTTGGGGTGATCGGTGGTTTTCTCCAAGTTTTGGCATGAAAATATGATTGTTGAAATAGTGGTTGAAGCATGAAATTTGAAGAATCAGTATGGGCTTTATATCGGTTTTTGACTCAGTAGCTCCAGCTCGATGAAACAGTACTAATAGACTTGAAATCATATCTATCAGCCTTGGATAAGGCTAATTTCTGACAAGAAATGCTTAGAGTTGGCTCAGAACAAGCAAAGGTTCTTTTTGGGAAAGAGGAAGGCCATTATTCATAGTTGTGGAGAGTGGCAATGTTTTTTCTAAAGTTATTTTAGTTCTAATGACGGTTCTGGAAGTGTGAATGGAGAATTTATAAGGTTATGGTGTCTTGTTGGTAAAGATTTGGCTCTAGATTTACAATTATCAGATTATGCTGACAATGTTGGGTTTTGATGAATTAAGTATGTTCAGAACTATGGTTATGATTAACTCAGATATTGAATTCAGAGGTAGTTTGAAAGTATGAACATTAAATATTCGGGAAAGTTTTGATTTTGGATACTAGATATGCAGTCTTAAAATTTGAAATAAAGGAGAATTTTGACAGTTAGGGTTAATAAGCGGTACCACAGATATAATCTTTGCTTGATAGTGCTTTTATGAGGTCTTCTATGGGTATTTGCATTTGCTTGATAGTTTTGGTACTTTTCTTATCCGTTCAAGGATAAACGGATATTTAAGTGGTGGATAATGTAACAACCCTCATGGTAATTTTTTGACTTTTGGTGCATTTTGACTATCTTATCCCTCTTCGTAGTTGCATTATGATATTTTTTATATGTAGGAACAGGTGGCATGGTTCCTAAGGTAGTTGGTTGAGAATTATGCAAGCTTTTCATTTTGGAAGGTTGGAAAGTTGATATGGCTTCTTAGTCAACATCCGTAGAAGTTGACCTCGTATCAGAATTTTGGCAACGCCATCAGCTCCAAAATTTGATTTTTGGATTAGTATGACTATTGGTTTCAGTCCTGAAATATTTAGATGAGTTTTGGAATTTGAAAACTTAAGAAAGTTGAACAAAGTCAATATTCGATGTTAGAAAGGTTATTTTTTATTTTTGATGATTCTACTAGGTTTGGGGGTTGACTTTTTGTCTAGTTGAAGGTTTGGTTCAGTTCTCGAGAATTTTGAATGAGTTTTGAGTTATTATTTAGTAATTTGGAGATTTCTAAGTTAAGAGTTGACTTCGGTCAACATTCGTTCAAGATGACCTTGTTTGAGTGTTTTGATGATTCCCTCAGGTCCGCAGTGTCTCTTACAAGTGGTTTGCACTATTGGTTTTTGTTCGGGGGGTCTTGGATGAGTTTTGGGTACTTGTTCGAAGTTTGGAAAAGTTCATTGTTGAAGTTTTAATAATTTCACCTAAAAAATGATCTATTTTTGGTGTTTGGATGGTACCATTAGATTTGTATCGAAATTTTAGAACCAACAGAAAAAGAATCATCGCATTTCATATTCGTATGAAGATGTTATGGCTTTTTTACTGTGTTGAGTTGTGGTCGTGCTGGTGCAACATCAATAGTGCAAATGTGATAAAGGACCGCAAATGTGGTCAATTTTTTCGCAATTGCGGAAACCGCTGAGTACTAAAGGGGCAAATTTTGAGGTTTTGTATTTTTGACATTTTGGAAGCTACAGAGCTCCGATTGAGGTAATTTTTGATGCGTTTTTCTCGTATAAGCATTCTGTATGTGTTTCTACCCTTCTTTTATTCATTTTTCAAGATTATACTTTACGTTTTTCATGATTTTAATTCACATATTGAGATTTGAAACTCCAAAGTTATGAAATGAAAAGTTAAAGGGATTAGTCCGGAATATCATGGTTTAAGGGTGTGTTACAAAAAAGGCAAAACTGGGAGAAATCCTGAGTTTTTGCCTCGCTACACCCGCTATAGCAGGTGTCAGGTCACTATGGGGCTGGCACTATAGTAGAGAAATATTTGCTATAGTGGGAGTCAAAGACGGTCAATCCTGCTATAGTGGTGGATTCCACTATTACGATACCGCTATAGTGGGATTGGACCGCTACAGTAGGGTAAATAATTGTTTATACAGAAATTTCACCTACTGAGAGGTTGTAGGTGCCATCATTACTTGAGAAATTGGGTCATGACAGCGCCATTCACATGAGAGTTTTCGAGGTTCTTAGACTCGAGGTAGGGGATTCTCTGGTAGAGATCAATTCCATTGTTTTCTATCTAGCAGGCCAGTTGTAGAGGCTTCACAGGTTGCAGAGGGTGGTTGCACATAGCATGTTAAGCTGAGTAGACATGGTGCAGGTCGGGGTTCCCATGGTTTGCATTTAGGGTGTGTAGGTCGTGGTGGCCGGTTAGGTTTAGCAAGATCTTCCTGTTTGACTTCATCTATTGGGATTTGTTTTCTATCTAGTAGGAAAGTTGTAGCTGCTTCATAGGTTTTAGAGGGTGGTTGCACAGAGCATGTTGAGTTAAGTGGACATAGTCCAGTTCGGGGTTCCCATGGTTTGTATTTAGGGTGTGTAGGTCGTGGTGGCCGATCAGGTTTAGCGAGATCTTCCTGTTTGACTTCAGCTAGTAGGATTTGTTTTTGATGCGGTGAGCATGGGCACTTTGCTAGGGATTACCCCATGATCATGCCTTCCATTCAGCTGGTCTTATCTCTCAGAGCTCTAGTGCCACCAGCTAGAGGCAGTGTGCAGGGTATTAGGGGTGGTCCCCAAGTAGTGATAGGTGGTGTACAAAGATATACGGGTGGTCCCTAGATGGTTAAAGGTGGCTCACATCCAGGTGGTTCATTTATCCATCAAAAGTTGACAGGCACCATGCGTCAGAGTAGGGCTTCCTTGGATTGTTATGGTTGTGGAGTGATTGGTCATTATTCTAGAGATTGTCCTCAGCGAGGGACGATTGAGCCTTCAGCATCGACTACTCAGCCCAATGATAGACATCATCAGTCTGATGCCCCTCTTACTAGGCCAGATGTGGAGGTTCCAAATACCGTTGCTGCAGGTACGACTTTTTGTTACCATTAGCTAGTGCTGGAGTTAGTTGCTTTGTGAATCTACTCCCCTTTTTGTGTATATGCTTATATGTCTACCTGTTTCTTGTTTAGTGTATTATTATCTGAGTTGTAGTATTTATGCATGTAATTTCTTGATAGGCTATTTCTTTTTAGTAGTGGATGGGGTGACTTGTCCTTGAGAGGTGATTACCCAGAGTTATAGCTCGTGGGTAGGTCTTGATAGCCTCTTTTCTAGGTTGGTTTTATTTCTAGATTTGTTGTGGTCCTAGAATTGGTTTGAGTTGTTCATTTTGTAACGGTCTTGGGTGGTTGTTTCCTAGGACATTATCCAGCGTTTGCTAGAAGTCCTTTTGTTAGTTTGGTGTGATACCAGTGGTTATGTGCCAGAAATTGCAGTTTGGTCTTAAGGATATTGGTGTGGTTATGCCAGTGGGCATGGGATGGTTTTGCTTTACTCAAGAAATTAGAAGTGACCTTCTCTAATTGTTTTGTTTAGGGAGTTGGCATGTGAATGGGTTTCTCTCATGGTTTTATTCTGTTTCAAGTCTAGGTGAGTGTTTTCATTATTTTCCCCAGTTCCAATTGGGGTGAGTTTTGATCATAGTATTCTAGTGGAGCTATGACTATAGCATCATGGTTGAGTTTTTGATTGTGGCATTATGGTTGAGTTTTTTTATTGTGGCATTGTGGTTGAGTTTTAGCGGCAGTATTGCGGTTAAACCTTGAATGTAGTATTGTTATTGAGTTGGGTTGTTGGCCTATCCTTTTCCTTCCTTATCGAGTATCGCTAGTAGGGTAGTGGGAGCTAAGGGAATAGCTCTAAGATTTTTTTTGAAAGAGTGTAGTAGTTCTGGTGTATCAAGGGTTTCATTTGTTTTAAATGGAAAGAGGAAGATGACTCCGTGTTTGTATATATGTGTTCGGATAGCTGACTGAGGTGATGACTGAGGGTTTTCTTGGGTTTGTGGGTTGTTGACTTGATTTGACCGACTACAGATTGCAGTGACATTTTCCTTAGATGAATTTGAGGTCCGATTTCCTTCCAGTAAGAGTTCAAGGTAGTGACCTTTTTAAGTACTACCTTTGGGAGCTTGTTGGACCGACTGTGGCTTCCTAGTATATCCATAAAGAAACCAAGGCTCAGTAGCATCTATGGATTTGGAAAATTGTGTGTTCAGAGCTTAGCTGGCTCCAGTTTCCATAGTGTTCATCGGTAGCGTATGGGTCTACTCAGGGGTTTAGCAGAGGCATTGATTGGCAATTAAATTGGGTTTTAGTATCCTGGGCTAACCGGTTACATCAGATGGTTCATGGAAGGTTCTTATTGATTGCAGTATCTTTGAGATGGAAGGTACTTAGTAAAGACAATTTGGCTCGTCACTTTCAGTTTTAGGGCGGTAATTAGGCTTGGACATCCAGTTCTTGGCTAACCAATAGATTCGGCTGGACTTGCCAGATCTTAGCGGTGTTCATGACAGTGCAAGGACCATTCTACCTTGGTTGGATAGATTCAGCAGGATCAGTTCGAGGATCAGTGGGTGGGTGTTATATGTGATCAGGTTGTGTGGGTTGAAGCCGACAGGACTACTTTAGGTTCTGATAGTACTTAAGGTTGGTTGCCTTTGAGTTTTGAGAGTTGGAAGCTTGATTTGGATGATTTTCTGAGAGGTTGCATGTCATATGGGATTCCAGCATTGGTTAGGTTTTCCACTGTGGGCCAGAAGTTATGGTATGTTTAATGCTTTGGAGTTTATGGTCTGTGTACTGGTACAATAAAGCAGGGGTTTTGAGCTCGAGGGTGAGTTGAAAGATTATGAAATTCCAATAGCTTGATGGCAACTGTGGACTTCAGGTATCCTTTCCTTTTCCTATAGGGTATTTTGACTTGATATTTGTGGCATGGTGGACTTCTTCCTGAAGTGAGACTAGTGAGGTGATCCTAAATTCGACTGGTATTCAAGTATGTGGAGCAGCAGTGGTACTCCTTGAGCTTGGATCTTAGTTGTTGTATACGGAATTTGTGGTAGTCTTACCACACTCCTTGTAGAGTTTTTGTGTAGGTAGATTGTATTACTCCTTTTGTGTAATAGAGCTCGTTATGACCTTCGGTTCTGGTTGGATTAGTGGTTTTTAGCCTGTTGAGGCTCCAACTTTTGGACTTCAATTATTGAGGGGCTAATGGGTCCTATTTATTGAGGCGTTATTTATGTGGCCTTCTGCAGGGTTGTGGGCTATCTGATTCTATTCTTTATCATGTTTCTTGATTGTGGATCTCGGTACTTTGTCGCTTAGTTATTCCATACTAGGGTGATACTTGAGAGATTGTTTTACATCTATTCTTATCTTAAAATTAATGTCTTAAGAATGATTCTATTAGTGTATGGCTTCTAGTTGATTATTGTTGGCTTGCTTTCCTTCTTTCCCTTTTCACTCGAGGTTACCAGTATACCGCCATGCTTTTAAACTCTCTCTTTATATATACTATTATTGCAAGGATCCCATGTGTGTTCTTCTTTATTTCACCTGTGTATGTATATCTTCTGTGGCTAGCGTAGTCTGGTAGTATTCTTATTGTCTTCTCTACATGCTAGTTTCCTTGTGCTTCCTCTGATTTCTGTGACTGCTTCCTTGTATTCTGCTATATTACTGTTTTTATATCTTATATGTGCTTAGTCAGCCGATGATGCCTACTGGGTACCCATTGCTTTGCAATTAGTGCTCATACTATACTTCTGCATCTTTTTGGTGCAAATATTAGTGTGAGCTTTCGTTGTTGATCACGTGGAGACTCGTGCAGCCTTTGGATATTCGAGACTAGCGTGAGCACCTAGGGCTTGACCATATCTCATCTTTGGCACTGTTACTCTGTACTTATTGAGATAGTTGTATATTCTATTTTGTTACTTCTAGCACTTGTATTTTATTAGAAGCTTCTGTACTATCGATACTAAGTCTTGGGGTTGGTGTAGATTCATTATGATTATATATTCAGGTTGTTGCTTCTGCTTTGTCTCTATCTTATTCCGCTTCTGCTTATTTTTGTTTATTGGTTAGGTAGTAGCCCATTTCTAACTGTTATGATCTACGGAGATTGGTTCGCCTACTAGGGGGTTGTAGGTACCATCATGACCTGAGAAATCAGGTCGTGACAGCAATCCTGTATTTCTTTGTACTGTTATGAGGAGGAGCCAGTTTCCATTCTTGATCAGGATGTCCAAAAGTTGAGGACAAAGGAGATTCGATCGATAGAGGTCCAGTGGAAGCATCATCCGGTTGAAGAAGCCACCTGGAAAATCAAGAAGGACATGCGGGACAAGTACCCTCACTTGTTTGAGAATACAGGTACTCTTTCATTTTCTTGACTTGGCTCATTTTTCTTATTTCATTATTCGAGAATGAATGATGGATAGATTGGTATCTGTTGAAATGACCCTTTCCATTCATATGGGTGAGTTAATCATGAAAAAATTTGGGTTAGGCTTTCCCCTAAATTGGAAGTTAAAAATTTAAGGCTAGGCTAATCTTGGGTGAAATCTGAGTGAGGTATGGTCTAGGGAAATCCAGAAATGAATTTGCTAAATGTATTAAAGTTTAGCTTGACTTTATGTTAGCTAAGAAGATAAGGAATCCATAGGACTTTTTAGAAGTGAATTCGGGTAAGTAAAACTCCTGATAGAGAACATAACATAAAAGGATTAGTCTGAAATATCATGGTTTAAGAGTGCATTAAAAAAGGCAAAACTGGGAGAAATCCTAAGTTTTTGCCTCGCCACACCCGCTATTGCAGGTGGTAGGTCACAATGGGACTGCCGCTATAGTAGAGAATTTTTTGCTATAGCGGGAGTCAAAGGCGGTCAATCCCGCTATAGTGGTTGGATTCCTCTATTACGATGCTGCTATAGTGGGATCGGACCACTATAGTGGGGTAAATAATTGTTTATGCAGAAATATTGCCTACTGAGGGGTTGTAGGTGCCCTTATGACCTGAGAAATTGGGTCATGACAGCGCCATTCTCAGGAGAGTTTCCAAGGTTGTTAGACTCAAGGTGGGAGATTCTCTAGTAGAGATTGATTCAATTGTTTTCTATCTAGAAGGCCAGTTACAGCGGCTGTATAAGTTGCAGAGGGTGGTTGAACATAGCATGTTAAGCTGAGTAGACATGGTGCAGGTCAGGGTTCTTGTGGTTTTCATTTAGGGTGTGTAGGCCGTAGTGGCTTGTCAGGTTTAGCGAGATCTTCTTGTCCGACTTCATCTAGTGGGATTTGTTTTTAATGTGGTGAACATGGGAACTTTGCTAGGGATTGCCCCATGATCATGCCTTCTAGTCAGCAGGGTCAGCAAGTCTTATCTCTCAGACCTCCAGTGCCACCGACTAAAGGCAGTGTGCAGGGTATTAGGGGTGGTCCCCAGGTAGTGAGAGGTGGTGTACAAAGATGTAGGGTGGTCCCTAAATGGTTATAAGTGGATCACAGCCATGTGGTTCGGTTATCCGTCAAAAGTTGATAGGCACCACGCATCAGAGCAGGGCTTTCTTGGATTATTATGGTTGTGAAGTGATTGGTCGCTATTCGAGAGATTGTCCTCGGCGAGAGATGATTGAGCCTTCAACATCGACTACTCAGCCTAGTGATAGACATCATCAGTTTGATGCCCCTCTTACTAGGCCAGAGGTAGAGGTTCCAAATACTACTGTTGCAGGTACAACTTTTTGTTACTATTAGCTAGTGCTGGAGTTGGTTGCTTTGTGAATCTACCCCTCTTTGTTGTGTATATGCTCATATGGCTACTTGTTTCTTGTTTAGTGTATTATTATCTGAGTTATAGTATTTATGCATGTAATTTCTCGATAGGCTATTTCTTTTTGGTAGTAGATGGGGTGAGTTGTCCTTGAGAGGTGATTACCCAGAGTTGTGGCTCGTGGGTAGGTCTTGATAGACTCTTTTCTTGGTTGGTTTTATTTCTGGATTCGTTGTGGTGCTAGAATTGGTTTGAGTAGTTAGTTTTGTAATGGTCTTGGGTGGTTGTTACCTAGGCTGTTATCTAGCATTTTCTAGAATTCCTTCTGTTGGTTTGGTGTGATACCAGGGGTTAAGTGCCGGATATTGAGGTTTTGTCTTAAGGATATTTGTGTGGTTATGCCAGTAGGCATGGGATGGTTTTGCTTTACTCAGGAAATTAGAAGCGACCTTCTCTAATTGTTTGGTTTAGAGAGTTGGCATATGAATAGCTTTCTCCCATGGTTTTCTCCTGTTTCTAGTCTGGGTGAGTGTTTTCATTATTTTCCCCAGTTCCAGTAGGGATGAGTTTTGATCGTAGTATTCTAGTGGAGCTTTGACTATAGCATCATGGTTGAGTTTTTGATTGTGGCATTGTGTTTGAGTTTTTGATTGTGGCATTGTGGTTGAGTTTTGGTGGCAGTATTGCGGTTAAATCTTGATAGTAGTATTGTGATTGAGTTAGGAAGTTGGCCTATCCTTTTCCTGCCTTATCGAGTGTCGCTAGTAGGGTAGTGGAAGCTAAGGGAATAGCTCTAGGATTTTTTGTGAAAGAGTCTCAGTTCTTGTGTATCTTTGAAGAGGGCCTCTTTCATTTGTTTTAAATTGAAAGAGTGAGATGACTCCATGTTTATATATATGTGTTCCACTAAAAAAATCCCTTGTAGCCAATCATTTATTAAAAAAAATTGATAAGCTGACTGAGGTGACAACTGAGGGTTTGCTTGGGTTTGTGTGTTGTTGACTTTATTTGACCGACTACAGATTGTAGTGACATTTTCTTTGATGAATTTGAGGTCCGATTTCCTTCCAGTAAGAGTTCGAGGTAGTGACCTTTTTCAGTACTATCTTTGGAAGCTTGTTGCACCGACTGTGGGAGCCAAGTCTCAGTAGCATGTATGGATTTGGCAAATTGTGTATTCAGAGCTTAGCTAGCTCCAGTTTCCATAGTGTCCATCAATAGCGTATTGGTCTACTCAGGGGTTTGGTAGAGGCATTGATTGTCAATTAGAGTTGGGTTTCAGAATCGTGGGCTAACCGGTTACATCAGATGGTTCATGGAAGGTTCTTTTCAGTTGTAGTTTCAGTTGTAGCATCTTTGACCTAGAAATTAGTTAGTACGGACAATTTGGCTCATCACTTTCAGTTTTAGGGTGATAATTGGCGTTGGACATCCATTCCTTGGCTAACTATTTGATTCGGCTAGACTTTCCAGATCCCAGTGGTGTTCTTGACAGTGCGAGGACCATTCTACCTTGGTTGGATAGATTCAGCAGCATCAATGGAGGATCAATGGGTGTGTTTTATATTGTGATTAGGTTGTGCGGGTTGAAGCCGACAGGGCTACTTTATTTTCTGATAGTACTTAAGGTTGGTCGCTTTTGAGTTTTGAGCGTTGGAAGCTTGATCTGGATGATTCTCTGGGAGGTTGCATTTCATATGGGATTCCAGCATTGGTTAGGTTTTCCAGTGTGGTCCAGAAGTTATGGTATGTTTAATACTTTAGAGTTTGTGGTCTCTGTACTGGTACAGTAGAGCAGGGGTTTTGAGCTCGAGGGTGAGTTAAAAGATTATGAAATTCTAATAGCTTGATGGAAACCGTGGACTTCAGGCATCCTTTCCTTTGCCTATAGGGTGTTTTGACTTGATATTTGTGGCATGGTGGACTTCTTCCTGAAGTGAGACTAGTGAGGTGATTGAAGTTTAAAACATATATTGTGCGAAAGCTAAAAAAAAATTAATATCTGAAGTGGGAAAAACCCAAAACATGTCTGAATATAAAATATGTAAAGAGTATAGTGATGACTGAAAACAACACTAACAACTCAAGCTAGATCTAGTCTATATCTGAAAGACTTTATCTAATATGAGTTGCTGGGACATACCCCCAGCTAACTCTAATAATCTGAAACTGAAAAAGTAAGGACTGAAAAGTAAAGTATGTCTATCGTCCTCAAACTATGAGGACTCACTAGTGAGGCTGCTGAGTGCAGACTGGAAGTCAAACTAAGCGCGGTCTGGATGTTGAGCGTGTGAACCTACAGCATAAAATGATGTAGCACAAAAGTATGCATTAGTATTTTTAATGTACTGAGCATGCCAGATATGGGCTAAGCGGAAAAACATAATAACTGAACATGGAAATATATATATATATACTGAAGCCTAAACTGAAAGCTAAGCTGGATACAATGACAAAGTACTAACATGTATATAATATACTGAACTGGATAGTGGAAGAGATACTGAGTACATGGTCAATGCAATATGAATCTAACTGTGGAGATTCTATTAACCGGCATACCCTAAGATGAGCTAACTATGGGGACAACCTGTAACCCTGGATGGAATGGTGTTCATACCTTGCCAGGGGTAAAAACAAGTCTGACGTGGATCCAGTAAGCTGATGTCCACAAGGGACAAAGGTGACCAACCTAATCTGATAGCTGACCCCTTTCTGACCTATGGTGGCGCCGTAGTTCTGGGACTTGGGGACTGCTACTAAAGGTCTCCGCCTAATCTAACAGCTAAGCCTTCATCCCCTCATCCTCTTGGCACTAAGTCTACACCCAACTGAATGTAAACAATAGAATGCAAGCTGAAATACTGGATAGCTCAAATTCTTATAATTTTATGAGAATGCAACATACAAATACTGAAAAATATGGCATTTGAATTCTAAGCATGATTGTCTGTCTAAGCTCCCTAGCAAGCATAATTTATGAATACTGAAATTTAACAACAGCAAGGGTTTCTGAGTTCTATACATGAGACTACAAATTCTCCAAGAAACATGTAATTAATACCATGAAAACTATAGCATCTAAATTATAATGAATTCCTCAGATCTAGGAACCCTAGGTCTGGATATAACATGGGAAACTGAAGAACTAACTGAATTCTAGGGACCTAATCGGTGAAAGGAACACATTAGTGAAATCCCACATGCCTGTTGAAGAAACTACGGAGAAGTCCTTTGGATTTTGGGGCTAAACTTGAAGGAACCTTCTGCTTGTTCTTGAGAGAAACTGTTGCCTCTTTTCTCCTTTCCTTTCTAAGTATCTGGTGTTTTTAGGAGCATAGGTGATTTAGGTAGTTTTTGCCTAATTAACTAGGCTTAGAATAACCAAAACAACGTATCCTAGGCACTAAAAGAGGTAGGAAAAGTTCGGAATACCCTTGGGAAATTTAAAAGAACTCTGCTGAAAATCGGGTCTCAGGGGTAATGGCTTGGTTGATGGACCGTAGTCCTTGACGATGGACCATCAACTGAGTCGTGGTCCTGTCCAGGAGTCTTGGAGGTTCTCTGATCTGAGGGAACTATGACTCCACAAGATGGACCATACTCCTGAACGATGGTTCGTCACGTGACTCGTGGTTCTTGGCACTTGAAATGATGGTCCTTTGATAAAGGGGAACCACGAGTGACAGGACGGAGTGTGGTTCTAAACTATGATCCGTGATCCTGTCCGTGGTTCTGAGTAATGGAATTAGTACTTCTCTGATCTTTGGATCCACGAGTCAAATGACGGCCTGTGGTCCTGGACTACGGCCCGTGATCCGACTCGTGGTTGCTGGGACATGAATTGGAGGTCTACTGGAAATGGGATTTACGGTTGAGATGATGGACCGTGGTTCCAAACTACGGTCCGTGATCTTAACCGTGGTTCCTGGAAACTTAGATTTTTTTCTAAAAATTTATTTTCTTTTGGTTTTCTTAGCTAAGTCTGGGCTTGGAAGTTCTGGGGTGTTACAATATTTCCCACTTGGGATCATTTGTCCTCGAATGAACACTAGACAAGCTAAGTTTGGAGGGAAAGAGTTGCAATCCCAACCAACTGAGTACTAGAAACTGATATCTAACTGAACTGAGTTTCATGGATATGCAAATATGTTGAAATGCAGGAATAGCTGAGGGAACATGATACGGGGACTGAAATACATAGGAGTAAACTGAGGAACTAGAGAGGAACTATTATTTCAAGCTGCAACTGAGTCAGAAGGGAAGAAGTGAGGGTACTTGGCCATCATGGCTGCTTCTGGTTCCCAAGTAGCTCCCTCAACTGACTGATTCCTCCATAAATCCTTCACCGAAGCGACTTCCTTATTTCTCAACCTACGAACCTGACGGTCAAGAATCTCAACTAGAACCTCCTCATAGGTGAGGTTATCCTTCATGGCCACACTCTCTAAAGGCACAATCGAAGTCGGATCTCTCACACACTTCTTCAACAAGGAAGTATAAAAGACGGGATGAACCGCTGCTAGTTCTGCTGGAAACTCTAACTCATAAGACACGCTACCAACCTTTTTCAGGATTTTGTATGGACCTATATATCTGGGACTGAGCTTCACTTTCTTTCCAAACCTCATCACCCCCTTCATAGGTGACACTTTTAGGAAGACCCAACCATTAATTTTGAACTCTAAGTCCCTTCTCCTCGCGTCTGCATAGGACTTCTGATGACTCTGAGCCATCTTTAGTCTATCTCGGATGAGTTGAACTTTCTCCATAGCCTCATGAACCGAATCTGGCCCAACCAAGGTTGTTTCACCTACTTCGAACCAATCAACAGGTGACATGCATTATGCCCATAAAGTACGTCATATGGGGCCATCTGAATACTGGAATGGAAGCTGTTATTATAGGTGAACTCTTTGAAGGGTAGGTGATCATCCCAACTACCCTTGAAATCAATCACGCAACCTCTCAACATGTCCTCTAAAGTCTAGAAGGTACGCTCTGCCTGGCCATCCATCTACGGATGAAATGTTGTACTGAGATTCACCTGAGTACCAAGATCTTTTTGAAATGATCTCCAGAAATGAGAGGTAAACTGAGGACCTCTATCTGAGATAATAGACAAGGGGACCCCATGTAACCTGACTATCTCGCTGATGTAGAGTCTGGCATAGTCCTCCACTGAATCTGTAGTCTTGACCGCCAAGAAGTGAGTTGACTTAGTGACTCTGTCCACTATCTCCCAAATGGAGACATGTTTTCTACGAGTACGAGGTAAACCCATAATGAAATCCATGTTGACCACTTCCCACTTCCAAGTAGGAATGCTAATCTCCTGAGTCATACCTCCTGGTTTCTGATGTTTTACTTTAACCTGCTGACAATTGGGTCACTTAGCCATAAAATCTACGATGTCCCTCTTCATGTTGTTTCACTAATATACTTCCCATAGATCATGGTACATCTTAGTGGCACCCGGATGAATGGAATATCTATAATTATGGGCTTCTATAAGGATCTGCTACCTCAAGTCACCCACATTAGGAACACATAAATGGCCCTGGTAGCGAAGCATGCCATCTCCCCTTTGGGAGAAAACCTCTACTCTCTGCTGATAAACTGCACCTTTCAACTGAAGTAATATAGGATCACTGTCTTGCTTCTCTTTAACCTTTGCTACCAATGAAGATTCTGACCCATTATGGACTATCACACCACCATCTGTCATGTCCATGAGGCAAACTCCTAAGCGAGTAAGCCTATGAACATCCCTGGCTAATTCTTTCCTCTCTTCCTCAACATGTGACACACTACCCATGGACAGTCCGCTGAGGGCATCAACTACTACATTGGCCTTACCAGGATGGTGGAACATATTTATATCATAGTCTTTGAGGAACTCAAGCCATCTCCTCTGACGAAGATTCAACTCTTTCTGGGTAAACGAATATTGGAGGCTCTTATGATCTGTGAACATATCAACATGAACACCATACAAGTAGTGTCTCCAAATCTTTATTGCAAACACAATAGCTGCAAGTTCGAGGTCATGAGTCGGGTAGTTCTTCTCATAGACCTTAAGATGACTAGAAGCATCAACTATAACCTTACCCTGTTGTATCAAGACGCAACCTAGGCTGACCCTAGATGCATCATAATAAACCACATAACTGTCTGAACCCTCTGGCAGAGTCAAGACGGGAGTTGTAGTCAACTTGGTCTTCAGTTCTAAGAAGCTTTCCTCACATTCATCTGACCACTGAAACTTGACCTTTTTCTGAGTCAACTTGGTCAATGAGGCAGTTATGAATGAAAATATTTCAATAAACCTCATGTAGTAACTGGTCGAACCCAAGAAACTTTTGATATCAGTCAGAGAGGTAGGTCTGGGCCAGTGCTTTACTGCCTCAATTTTTTGAGAATCTACTTGGATCCCTTTATTGGATACCACATGACCAAGAAAAGCAACAGACTATAACCAGAATTCACATTTGCTAAACTTAGTGAATAGCTTGCGATCTTTGAGAGTTTGCAGAATAACTCTCAGATGAGTCGCATGCTCTTCCTCATTTTAAGAATAAATGAGGATATCATCAATAAAGACAATGACGAAAAAATCCAAATCCTATTTGAACACCCTGTTCATTAAGGCCATGAAAGTTATAGGAGCATTGGTTAGTCCAAAAGACATAACTACAAATTCATAGTAACCATACTGAGTCCTGAAGGCTGTCTTAGGGATGTCACTACCTCTGAATCTGAGCTGATGATAGCCAGATCTGAGGTTTATCTTAGAAAAACAACTAGCACCTTGAAGCTGGTCAAACAAGTCCTTAATCCTGGGGATGGGATATTTATTCTTAATTGTGACTTTGTTCAACTGACGGTAGTTAATGCATATCCTGAGATACCCATCTTTCGTATGTACAAAGAGCACTAGAGCACCCTATGGAGAGATATTGGGTCTGATGAAGCCCTTATCTAGAAGGTCTTTCAACTTTCCTTTCAATTCCTTAAGCTCAGCTAGAGCCATTTTTTAAGGAGGAATCGAAATAGGCTGGGTATCTGGAAAGAGATCTATTCCGAAGTCGATTTCCCGCTCCAGGAAGATCTTCTGGAAACACTTTGGGGAATTCATTCACCACAGAAACTGACTCAAGAGTTGAAGTCTAGGAGTTTGAATCCTTAACCCAAAGAAGATGATAGATATACCCTTTGTAAATCATTTTTCTAGCCTTAGGGTAAGAGATAAATCGACCTACAGGCACTGAGTTACTACCTTTCCATTCTAAGTCTGGCTCATTCGAAAACTGAAAGCGAACGACCCTAGTTCTACAATCGACCGAGGCATAACAGGAATGTAACCAATCCATGCCTAGAATGATATCAAAATCAATCATTTCTAATTCTACAAGATCTGTTGAGGTGACTTTCTGGGAAACTGTGACTGGGCAATTTTTGTATACCCGTCTAGCTATAATTGGTTCACTAACTGGAGTAGAGATTGAGAAGGGTTCTGGGAGAATTTTTGGACTGACACCAAAATTTACTGTTATATATGGAGTTACAAAGGAAAGCATAGCCCCTAGATCTAACAATGCATAAACATCTAAATGGAAGACTCGCAATGTACCCGTGACCACATTAGGAGAATCCTCCTGGTTCTGTCGGGCCTGAAGAGTGTACAACCTGTTCTGGAACTAACCACCACCTGTACCAGATAAGGCATCCTACTGAGTGTGGCAACCTGCTGGAGCTGCTGCAGAGCTAGTCTGATTCCTGCAGGGCAATCTCTCATCATGTGGCATGTCTTACCACACCTAAATAAATTCCCACTACCTGCTATACACTCACCCTGGTGGTTCTACCACGCTTCTCACACTGGATGGGTGCGCCCGCTAGTAACTGTACCTTGGGACTTAGAGCCAGACGCTCTATCCCATCTATCCTTCTTGAATTTAGATACTGAGGCACTATCAGAAGATAGAGCTAGAGCTGAAGACTTCTGACAAAATTGAGAGTGATTACCACCCTCTTGCTTCTGTTGAGAGTAGTTGAAATCACCTGTTTTGGCTCTCTTACTATCTCCTCCTTTCTCTTTGATTTTCTCTTCCTCAATTTGCTGAGCATAAGTAACCAATCTGGAGAAATCCATCTCATTGATCAGTATAGCGGTCTTGCACTCTTTTACCACATCATCCAACATACCAGATACGAACTTGCTCATATGAGCTCTAGAGTCAGCTACTATCATTAGAGCATACTTGGATAGTTGTGTGAACTTGAGAGCATAATCCTTCACACTTTGTCATTATTCTTCAAGTTAATAAATTCCCGGACTTTGGCTTCCCTGAGCTCAAGTGGGAAGAACCTGTCCAAAAATACAGTTTTGAAAAGATTCTAACTCATCGGACCTGCATTGGTACCCCGAGACTCCTTCCACTGCTAGTACAAAGTGTAAGCCACGCCCTTTAACTGATAAGCGGATAAATCTGTACTCTCGACTGGAGTGACACTCGTATGGTCTGTTACCTTCTGGATGTCGTCAAGAAACTTTTGTGGATCCTCTTTTGATTGAGACCCATAAATTTTGGAGGGTTCATCCGAGTGAAATCCTAGATCCTTGTTGCAGTAGCATTAGCTTGAGGTAGAGCTGGTGCCGCAGCCTGCTGATTGACCTGAGCGGTCATGGCCTAAGCAAGCACTTGGAAAGCATCCCTAAATTTGGCATGCCATACTTTCTCTTTCAATGGGTCTGCTGAAGCTGCTGGTGCTAGCTGATTTCTGGCATAGGCTTTTCTGGAAGGCATTTTTTTGAAATGCGAAGAGCACGAGTTAGAAGGAGATTAAATAGAGTTTACACTCTATAGAACGAGCTAGAAAAGAAAGAAGAGAAGTTGTTCCTAATGACATCTCATAGCACCTCCCACATAAGTGTGGAGCTCTTCACACCCATGAAGAAGGATCTACTTGACACGGCTTTCAGACACCCTAGGACACTTGAACCTGATGCTATGATACCATATTTTTCACACCTCGAAGCTACCCCCTAGATGTAACACATTGCTTAGGGTCACAAGTGAACCCAAACTAACCCATTTCCTGGCATATCTAAACAATTTGAAGTTAAAAACATATACTATGCGGAAGCTAAAAATAGTTTTAATATCTGAAGTGGGAAAAATGCAAAACATGTCTAAATATAAAATATGTAAAGAGTATAGTGATGACTAAAAACAACACTAACAACTCAAGTTGGACCTAGTCTATGTCTGAAAGCCTCTATCTGATACGAGTTGCTAGGACATACCCCTAGCTAACTCTAATAATCTGAAACTGAAAAGTAAGGACTGAAAAGTAAAGCATGTCTATCATCCTCAAACTATGAGGACTTACCAGTGAAGCTGCTGAGTGCAGACTGGAAGTCAAACTAAGCGCGGTTTGGATGTTGAGCGCCTGAACCTATATCATAAAACAATGTAGCATAAAAGTATACGTCAGTAATTTTAATGTACTAAGAATGCGGGATATGGGCTAAGCTGAAAAAAATAATAACTGAACATGGAAATATATATATATATATATACTAAAGCATAAACTGAAAGCTAAGTTGTTTACAATGACCAAGTACTAAACTAAAATAAATAATAGAAGAGATACTGAGTACATGGTCAATGCAATATGAATCTGACTGTGGGAGATACTATTAACCAACATACCCCAAGCTGAGCTAACTATGGGGCCAACTTGTAACCTTGAATGGAAGGGTGTTCATACCTTGCCAGGGGTATGAACAAGTCTGACATGGATCCACTAAACTGATGTCCATAAGGGACAAAGATGACCAGCCTAATCTGACAGCTGACCCCTTTCTAACCTATGGTGGCACCGTAGTTTTGGGACTTGGGGACTTCTACTAAAGGTCTCAGCCTAATCTAACAGCTAAGCCTTCATCCCCTCGTCCGCTCAGTACTAAGTTTACTCCTAACTGAATGTAAACAATAGAATCCAAGCTGAAATACTGGATAGCTCAAATACTGATAATTTTCTGAGAATGCAACATACAAATACTGAAAAATATGGCATTCAAATTTTGAAGCATGATTGTCTGTCTATGCTGCCTAGCAAGCATAATTTATAAAATACTAAAATTTAACACAAGCTAGGGTTTCTAAGTTCTATACATGAGACTATACAAATTCTCCAAGAAATATGCAATTAATACCATAAAAATTATAGCAACTAAATTATAATGAATCCCTAAGATTTAGGAACCCTAGGTCTGGATATAACATAGAAAAACTGAAGAACTAACTGAATTCTAGGAACCTAATGGGTAAAAGGAACCCACTAGTGAAATCCCACATACCTGTTGAAGAAACTACGGAGAAATCCTTTGGATTTTTGGGTTGAACTTGAAGGAACCTTCTGTTTGTTCTTGAGAGAAACTATCGCCTCTTTTCTCCTTTTCTTTCTAAATATCTGGTGTTTTTAGGAGAATAGGTGATTTAGGTAGTTTTTGGCTAATTAACTAGGCTTAGAATAACCAAAATGGCGTATCCTAGGCATTAAAAGAGGTAGGAAAATTCCAGAATACCCCAGGGAAATTTAAAAAAACTCTACTAAAAATTATGTCTCATGGATCACGCCTTGGTTAATGGACCGTAGTCCTTTACGATGGATTGTCAACTGAGTCGTGGTCTTGTCCAGGAGGCTTGGGGGTTCTATGATCTGAGGGAACTACAACTCTACAGGATGGACGGTACTCCTGAACGATAGTTTGTTATGTGGTTCATGGTTCCTGCGACTTGTAATGATGGTCCTCTGATAAAAGGGAACCACGAGTGACAGGATGAATCATGGTTCTAAACTACGGTCTGTGATCCCGTCCATGGTTCTGAGTAAGGGAATTGGCACTTCTCTGATCTTTGGATCCACGAGTCAAATAACAGCCTGTGGTCCTAGACTATTGCCCGTGATCCGACTCATGGTTGCTGGGACATGAATTAGAGGTCTACTGGAAATAAAATTTATGGTTGAGATGACAGACTGTAGGTCTAAACTACGTTCCGTGATCTTACCCGTGGTTTCTAAAAACATAGATTTTTTTCTAAAATTTTATTATTTTTCTGGTTTTCTGAGCTAAATCTGGGCTTGGAAGTTCTGGGGTGTTACAGTAGCCTTTGAGTTTCGAGAGTTAGAAGCTTGATTTGGATGATTCTCTGAGAGGTTGTATGTCATATGGGATTCCAGCATTGGTTAGGTTTTGCCACTGTGGGCCAGAAGTTATGGTATGTTTAATGCTTTGGAGTTGGTGGTCTGTGTATTGGTACAGTAGATTAGGGGTTTTGAGCTCGAGGGTGAGTTAAAAGATTATGAAATTCCAATAGCTTGATGGCAACTGTGGACTTCAAGCATTCTTTCCTTTGCCTATAGGGTGTTTTGACTTGATATTCGTGGCATGGTGAACTTCTTCTTGAAGTAAGACTAGTGAGGTGATCCTAAATTTGACTGGTATTCGAGTACGTGGAGAAGCAATGGTACTTCTTGAGCTTGAAGCTTAGTTGTTGGCTACGGACTTCGTGGTAGGCATACCATACTCCTTGCAGAGTTTTTGGTTTTGGTTTGGGTCTTTGGGAAGGTTGCCCTAGTTCATTCACTTTAAGATAATTCAGACTTAGTACGGTCCAGCGAGGTTGGTTTGGTTCTACAATTAAGAGATTCTCCTTCGACATAGGGTGTTCATACATGTCCTTCCCAACCCTGGTGTGTATGTTTCAGTTGGTCACTGATGGTTGGTTCAGTTGGGTTCATATATTGAGATCAATGTTAGCAAAGGTATCCATCTGTTGATTGATGGTCAGTCAGGGCAGAGTCTTTCAACTTTCAAAGATGCACTTTGGGTTAGTATTTCAGATGTTAGAAGACCAGTAGACTATGTCTTGTCCCGAATAGAGTTTGGGTATAAAGGTGACTGCAGTCGTGGTAGAGTACAACGGGAACTATAGATCTCCGGTGGGTTAGTTGATGTTTCAATGGTGGCTCGAGTGTTTGACTTGAGTAAAGCTTCATGATTATGGTGCAAAGTGTTCAAATCAGTATAAAGGGTTTGCAAATCTATATGTTCATGAGTTAGAAGTTTTGGTTTGTGACTTTATGGTTGAACTCGGTTGTGGTATCGAGGATTCAAGTTTTGTGTGCTGATTGCCTTGGTTATTTTGGTTTTGGTGTTGTGTCAGTGCATTTTGGTTGAGATTCTTAAGGTTCGGTTTGGTTGTTAGGCTTTTGAAGTTAAAGGCTGGAATCTAGCATGGCTAGTAAGGAGGCAAGGCTTGATTGCTTTTCTTGGTTTCATTCTGTTGGGTACCATCCTGTCGGGAGGCTAACTTGGGTTTTCTGAAAGACTGGTGCAGGCTTTGTATTTGTAGTTCTTGAGTCTCTGTTGTTTCCTCCTTTCTTGACTTTTGAGGATGAAAGTTCTCTTTAGTAGTGGATGATGTAATGACCCTTCTGGTTATTCCCGCATTTTCACTTTCTTTGTACAGTTAAAGCTTGCCTGTAGTGACCCCAAGTCATTTATGGCGTGCTGGAACTGGTAGTTTGGTGTCTGGGCCGTTTGCTGCATCTTTATGGTTGTTTCTCTATTTTGGAATCGTAATTTTTGAAATCATTGACTTCGGTCAGCATTCTTGGTAATCATGCTCGAAATTGAGTTCTGACAGTTCCATTAGCTTCAGAGTGTGTACTTTGGTCTAGTTCAACCTTTGGTCGGGATTCAGGAGCTATTCAGCTTGGAATTCTCTCTCGTTCTGTGTTTTCAGGATAGTTGGGCTTGTATGGTTGCCTTTGGTCAACATTTGGAGAAGATGGCCTCGAATAGAAATTTTGCCAGCCTGTTAGATCCGGAATGTCGATTTTAAGCTAGATGGATCATTGGTTCGGGTCCCGAGGCTTCCAGACTTGATTTCACCCCTTAGATTACATTTTGGAGTAGTTGGCCTAAAGGTTGATTTTGGACAAGGGGACTACTTTTTATTCAATCGACCTCTGATTGGATATTCATTGATTATATTGGATCCACAATACCGTTTCTAGTTGATTAGCTCAGCTTGTTTGTGTTTGCGGGATCCTGGTTGCATTCCCGAGGGCCCGTTGCTTAAAAAATCTATCCTTGGCATATGCTGGCTGCTGGTGTGGTGCCAGGGTTGCGCCTGTGCCTGGCCAGCACCCCTGCGTGCCTGCCTACCTCGGCCACCAGTGCCCTTATGCCCGCCTAGGCGCCAGCGCGCTTGCGCCCGCCTGCTCCCGCCTGGCCTCCCTTATGCTTGGGCGTGGCAGCTTATAAAAGCTAGCCAACGGTCATTTCCAGCCCTTTTCCTTCATCTTCCAAAATCGTTTCTCCATGGAAATTCATTCCAAAACCTCCATTAAAATACCTGGATCACTCCCAACAACTTGGAGATATATTATCGTTGATTCTTGTACGCTTATTGATTTATAAATCGGGTAAGTTCCTCTTTAAATTCTAATTTTTCCTCCATTAATTCCCTCTTCAATTTCTTAGTTATTGGGCTTGGGCTTATCATTGGTTAAGATGATAAGGGACAGTCGGGACTTGGTTGGGAACCATGGGAACAAATGAGTCATTAGTGTGTAATGGCGGGAAGATATTGTTGGGAACAATTGTTTGGTGTTAAGTCTTTGTAATTGATAATATTTTATGCTAAATTGTGATTTGTTGGATGCCAGGAATGATCTTAAGGGTGGTTTAAGACCATGGAGGGCTTGACAAGAATTAGACAATGATAACCGGGAAGGTGGAAGGATACACTTGCTGGAAATTTTGAATTTCTGGGTTGTTACCATCGGGACCGCCATAGCAGAACTAGACCGCTACGGCGATCCCGCTATAGCGGGATTTTTTTTTACCGCTACAGCGGAAGGGCACGGGCAGAGTGCCTGCCCTGCTTTCCCTTGTTTTTCATTTCATTCCCGTGGCATCTAAAGGCAATGGTTACATTATGAGTTGCTATGTGAAACAAGAAAATCGTTCAGATAGCTGATATAGTATGCATATAAGGGAAGTTGCCAGAAATTTAGCATATATGTGCAATAGGAGGAAAGAATAGATATGGTAGCTCGGGATATTAGTAAAACTATGATTGACCATTGGTGGGAATAGTCACTCGTGTAGAATTTGGCAAATGACCCGTGATTGATTGAGTAGTGTGGGACACTGCTCATAGGGTTATATTGTGAGGGCGATTATTGACTTGTTTTATTAGTGATGACCCTTAGTGGTAGGGTCAGTCGGGGGAGTGGGGTTATTAAATGAATCCTTTAACATGGTTATTCCTTATGTCGGTCATGATAATACCGGTATCACCATTCTTTGAGTGGTGGATGTGCTTGCCATAGCATTGGTTAGGGTTAAAGTGCCCGGATAAAATTTCCCCTAAGATGAGAGTTGATGAAAACCTCACGCCAGGATGAGTTCCAATAGAATTTTGTTGTTGTGTGATTTGGAGATATGTGGTGTCTCTGGGCCTGGTGTTGATAGGAGTAAGGTGTTACTATGATATGTGAGGGGCATAGTACCTCATAGGAAGCTTCTGGAATAGAGTTCGGGTTAGTAAAACTTCGGGTATAGCGAAAAAAGGGTCTCCATGGTGGGATCTGGTTCCTTTGTCATGGAAATTGTTTTGGGTCATTCGTTGAATTTCTTTTGCTCCGGTGTTTCGATGAGGCCTCAGATTTCTTGAGCACTCGGGGAAGGGTAATCTAGTTGTCTTGTGCAGCTCGAAGAAAGGAATTCCTTGATGGAGTGGAAGTGATTAAATGTTGGCTGAGTTGGGTATACCAAGGGATTGGGAGGTTTTCGGTGTTTTGCGTAAGGTTATATTTACGTTGTCATGGTAGAGCATTAAGATTGAGGGACGGGCTTGTTCTTTCCCTCCACCGTAGAGATTGTTCAGGGATGAATAATGGGTAAACTGGTATCTGTTGTAACGACCGGGTTCGTCGTTACGGGTAAACCATTTGTGCCAAGTTTTGGGTTAGAAAACTTTCGGGTTTGGGAGTTGAAAATTCTGGGCTAGGCTAGTCTCGATCGGTTTTGGAGCGAGGTAAGGTCTAGGGCAATCTGGGTAAGTATTGGGTTAGATGTCTTAGTTTGAGCTAGTTTTCCTTGTAGCTAAGACATAGAGGAGTAAGGGGGACTTTTTGGATCAAATTCGGGTAAGTAGAGCTCCCGGAATCGAGGTTGACGTGAAGGGGTTATTCCGGAACATCGAGAAAATAAGTGTGTTGTAAAATGGACCAATTTTGGAGATTTCTCGATATTTTGTCTGTGACGAGCGCTACCGCTCTGCCACGATGACCTCCGCTATAGTGGAATAATTACTGCTATAGTGGAAGTCACGACGGTCAACCTCCGCCATAGAGATTGACTCTGCTACGGCGGTACTGCTATAGTGGAGCAGGGACCGCTATAGCGGAGCGACGGGACCAAAAAACCCAAAAAATAGGTTTTTAATTTCATTCTCTCCCATTCAGCCCCAAAAACAGATGAGAGTCATTCCAAAAACCCTCTTAGGCTGCTCCAAGGCTTGGGAGCCATGGGGAGGAGGAATTCCAGTATAAAGGACGCAAAACCACAGATTCGGGCCTGCAGAACCGCCAGGAATGCCTCCATGGAGCCAGAAATGCATGATTGCAACTGTTTAGCATCCAGGTAGACTAGGTTTCTTCCAAGAGTAGATTGACCGCTTTCATTTTTGTATTATTGTATAGAATGAAAGGGAGAATCCATGGTTAGGCCTTCGGGCACGGAGTCTGGAGGAAGTTGTTGAATTGTTGGATTACTTTAAAAATGGTATAATGGAAATAGGGTGTTGTGATATTCTAGGCATTGCTTAAATTATGTGATTTTTCTAATAAAAATGCGGAAACTAGAATATTAGAAGGTTCGGGGAACCAAAAAAGGGTTAGTAATTAACAAATGTGTAAGGAACGGAAGTTCCGAACTAATTGGTATAATTAGGATAATTGTTTGGTTGTGTTCTAAGGCTGGGAAGGGTTTTTCCAGGTTGTATTTGGTCCTAGGAAGAGGGTCAGGAATAAATGTAATTAACTGCATATTTAAAGGGGCAAACTAGGGTTAGTCTTTGGACGGGATTTGACGATTCATAGTGTACCCAGAATAGGGTAGGTGATGGCTTACATTTTCTATGAATGTGGTATATGTTTGTACTCTTATCTAAGTGTTTGTATGAATTACATTGCTTAGAGGAATTGTGTAGAATGTCTAAGGGTCCTGTTTTACAGGCTGTGAATTGAACGGTGTGTTGCTTGTTGATTTACAAGTGTTGTTCATTATTTGACTGTGGATTATTGATATTCGGTTGGCTTGGGTACCACGCCTGGTAGGGTATAACAAATGATTGGCACGACTACCACGCCTGGTACAGGTATAATAAATGGTTTGCTCGGGTACCATGCCTGGTACGAAAGACTAACGGTTGGCTCGGGTACCACGCCTAGTACAGATTTATTTAACTGCATCATTGCATTGATATTATTGTATTGCATTAACTATTATTGGTTCCATGAGTGGAACGAACTGTTTTATTGAAATGTGATAATTGCTTATGGTCCGTGAGAGGCCGGGTTGTTATATCATATTTTGAGTTTGGTCTTTGTGTAGGCCGGGTTGTTATATGATATTGTGAGTTTGGTCTTGGTGTAGGCCGAGTTGTTATATTATGTTGTCGGTTGGTCTTGGTGTAGGCGAGGTTGTTATGTGGGTTATTAGTTGGTCTTGATGTAGACTGGATTTTCCATGTTAACACCTAGATGTGTTAGGGGGATCCGGGTGGGTCCGGACTATGTAAAAGAGGTTATAAGTTCACAATCGTTGTCATTAAGTGTACTAATGGTGGTCTGAAATTATTTGTGGTCAATAAGCTAAGGGTGGGTCTTGGCGTAGGTGGGTAGCCTGTTGAACACTTAGGTGTGGTTAGAGGATCCTTGGAGGGTCCGAGTTTCGGGATTAGAAAGGGATTTAGATATAACTCTGTTGTTGTCATTGAATGTGTCAATGGTTGCTAGGTGAATTTCACGTGATTTGTAAATTGAGAGTAAGACTGGAAGTCTGGGATTGTAGTTGTTGGTTGTTGTAACCAGGGTGGAAGGTTGTCCTAGGGGTCCGTGAAGGGTCCGGACACTGGTAAGTAATACTACGGATATAAGTTGTTTGGTTGGGCAGTTAGTCGGGTTAAGTCTGAATATCTAGTCAAGGAGGTGACTTGGGAAGTCTAGGTGACTTGGTAAGTCTAAAGGTTAGGATGGTCGGTTCAGAAAAGGGGGGATTGATAAAAGTGATGTTGAAAGGGGTGAAGTATTTACCTTGTGCATTTTATCTTGATTTTTATATGATAGTAGGAGTGAATTCGGGTTAGCCGATGATGCCTACCAGTACGTGTGTTTGTACTAATTCTACTCTTGCTATACCTTTTTGGGTATAGTCTGGTTGCAGGGTTGGTGATGTTTCACAGGTTCAGGATTGCAATGATCTTCCAGCAGCTCCTACTTCTTTCTATGGTAGGAGTTGTGTCCATCTTATGTTATAAACTCATCTTGTAGAAGCTATTTTACGGGATTAGACTACATTCTAGGGAGGGTTGTCTCATATTGTAAATGATTTTCCACAAGTTTTGTAAGTCGTTATTTCTTGAAATTATGTAAAGGAAGTTCCATGTATAAAAGAGGGTTTAATTTCATGATTTTTTTTCCTGCTTTACTTGTTGGTTCGGGTGGTAAGGGTTCTCCTATCTAGGTGGATTAGAATAGGTGCCCGCACAGCCCGATAGTTGGATCGTGACAGCGAAGTCTTATGTGCACTGTGGATCCTCCTCCTCTAGCATAGATGATAGAGAGAAAATGCGGGATATGAGAGCTGCTATGAATAGAGAGCTTGCTGCTACTACTGAGAGGGAGAGGTTGAGGATGTTGCTATTGCCGAGAGGGAGAGGCTGAGGGATGAAAAGTTGTGGTTGCTTCAGTCCCAGCTAGATTGGCTCTTACAGTCTAGGAGGATTATCCCTCCATATCCTGATGATGCATGGTGATGTGCGGCAGATCGAGTCCCATTTGATGAGTCCACTACACAGGATCAGGAGGAGCAGGACGATGAGGAGGAGCAGGAGCAGGAGCAGGAGGAGGAGGATGATTAGACTTATCTATATTTTAGACTTTTTCATATTCAGATATGTTTATGTGTAATAACCCAATTTCATTAATGAAGGGTTAATTGGTAATTTTAACCCAAAATTTCTAAATAAATAAATTAGGAGAATTAAAAAGAGTGGGCCAAGCCCATTTATTTTCTGATTATCACGTTTTAGTGGTAGAAGAATAAAAATTAGGGCAAATTCATTCCATAATTTTGGGAAAGCAACGCAGCAACCTTGTAGAGAAGTTTAAGGATTCACGAACAGGATAGAAAGCTGGTACAGTTGAGAATTTTGCATAAACAGGTATTGAAATCTCTTGTTGCTAGAATGCTCTGTTAGCATACACCATATATATGTTGTTGTAGTTGTAATGTTTCCGGAAAAAGAAGGTGTTAATGAGTAAGAGATAGTGGTTAACATAAGTGAAAGTAATGGTTAGGCAATGAATTGCAGTCGATGGAATTAGGCAGAAGAAAATACTAAATTTTGAAAGAATTATTGGAAAACCTCATCTTCTCTTTTTCTACTGATGCAGATTTGAGGCTTCCAATTTTTACCACTTTTATCTAAAGAAAAAAATCATACATGATGATTAAGCAATGATGACTGGGACATAATGATTAGGTAATAATTTTTGGGAGCATCTTAGAGAATTGAAAGTTTAGACCTCTATTTTGCATCTTCTTTTAAGCCACTGGTTCGCCCAGTGTTGCTGAAATTTCTGGGCTATCACCGTGATTTGTTATTACGTAATTGGACCTATTTTGGAATACGAGTGTGACTAATTAATTCATGGATTAAGGTATGAGATATTAAGGTTTAGCTTTAATCTTGAAAGTTAGGAATATTGAGACTTGACCTCGGCTAGCATAATTGATATTGTTAATCAATATTTTTGCATAGATTGAGGCCATTGAAGGTTGTTGGGTTGGTGTTCTATGCATTTGCAAGGTCAGAGAACTTGTTGTTAGCAAGGTAAGTGAGACTTTATGCTTTAAGTGCTTTCTTTTTAAATTCATTTTGAAAATATGTTTTGTCTGCCCGGTCCATGTGTTGGGACGAGCGTGTGCTTGGCAGAATCGATTGTCTTTGAGGCTAGATGCATATATTTTATTTTCAAATACACTAAAATCAACAATTTGGTTGGAACTTATTAGATACTTTATTATGGTATAATTCCTATATTTTTGTGCTCGTCGTGTGTTTGTATTTTCTAACACTTGTTCCAGGGGTATTTAAAGTGGCGAGTCAAGGATCTTACTGGGTTATATTTATATATAGCTCACTCCTTACTTGCATGTCTATGCAAATACTATTAGTGTGGACGAGGCGAGTGGCTAAAGAGTTGGTTGAGCGGATTCTATTACTGAGGTGAGCTACCGCATTGTTCGTGGAGGCCGCTGTTTCAGCTTTTCTTATTTAAAGTTATTTATTCATTTCCTTGGGTTTACATGCCCGATAGTTAAACTAATGTTACTCTTTTAGATGCTCCATGGTCTTATTATGGGAATTCAGGCTAGAGAATTAGTATTTGAGTGATCTTGAATCAATGGATTGGTTATGGACTCTATTGGCTTATTTTCCTCATTTATTGATTATTATAAATGTGTTTAGACTTGTACATTATTGTTTTCGGTGCTTATATGATTGGGTAAGGGGATGGATAGTTGGTTCGCCCGACAAGTGGTGTTAACGGGTGCCACTCACGTCTAAGGGGTACTTTGGGATGTGACAAAGTTTGTATCAGAGCCTAGGATTTAAGTCCTAGGTCATGGAGCAGTGTTTAGTAGAGTCTTGTTCATGGGTATGTAAGCACCCATACTTATGACCTTGAGGCTACTGAGCATCGAGGAAGTTTTCCCTTTTTCATTCCTTGTTCGTGCATTGAGTTGAATTAAGTCTAATCTTTGAATATTATTTCGCAGATGGCTAAGAAACGTAGTTCTTCCTCTGCTTGATGTGGTGCTGGACAAGGTACTACCCACGGTGGTGGTCAAGTTGGGACCCATCAGACTAGGGCACATGCCGATCCTCAGTTTGGAGTCGTGAATGGGGGTCAGCCCCAAGTTGTTGCTCCAGAGCACGTGCAGGAACATATTGTTCAGGATGCTCCATCGACAGAGCCAACTGATGTACCTATTGTTTCTTTACCTGCAAACGTAGTGATGAGATTGTTGAATGTGTTAAAAGGCATTGGCGCCTAATCAGGGTGGAGCTCGGGTTCCTCAGACTACTTCACAGACACAGGTGGTTCAGGTGAATGTTGCATCTACTCAGCCGGATGCTAATTCAGTTGCAGCTATTGGGTAACCCAAAGATCTTATTCAAGTCATACTTAGACCATTTTGTGATTGTTTTTATTGATGATATTTTGGTCTACTCTCAGAGTGAGGCAGAATGGAGGGTTAATTGGAAATTTTAACCCAAAATTTCTAAATAAATAAATTAGGAAAATTAAAAAGAGTGGGCCAAGCCCATTTATTTTCTGATTATCATGTTTTAGTGGTAGAAGAATAGAAATTAGGGCAAATTCATTCCATAGTTTTGGGAAAGCAACGCAGCAACCTTGTAGAGGAGTTTAGGGATTCACGAACAGGAAAAGCTAGTACAGTTTAGAATTTGCATAAACAGGTATTGAAATCTCTTGTTGCTAGAATGCTCTGTTAGCATACACCATATATATGTTGTTGTAGTTGTAATGTTTCTGGAAAAAGATGGTGTTAATGAGTAGGAGATAGTGGTTAGTATAAGTGAAAGAAATGGTTGGGCAATGAATTGCTGTCGATGGAATTAGGCAGAAGAAAATACTAAATTTTGAAAGAATCATGGGAAAACTTCTTCTTCACTTTTTCTACTGATGCAAATTTGAGACTCCCAATTTCTACCACTTTTATCCAAAGAAAAAAACATACATGATGATTAAGCAATGATGACTGGGACATAATGATTAGGCAATAATTTTTGGGAGCATCTTAGAGAATTGAAAGTTTAGGCCTCTGTTTTGCATCTTTTTTTAAGCCACTGGTTCGCCCAGTGTTGCTGAAATTTCTGGGCTATCACCGTGATTTGTTATTAGGTAATTGGACCTATTTTGTAATACGAGTATTACTAATTAATTCATGGATTAAGGTGTGAGATATTAAGGTTTAACTTTAAGCTTGAAAGTTCGGAATATTGAGACTTGACCTCAGCTAGCATAATTGATATCATTAATCAATATTTTTGCATAGATTGAGGCCATTGCAGGTTGTTCGGTTCGTGTTCCACGCATTTGCAAGGTCAGAGAACTTGTTGTTAGCGAGGTAAGTGAGACTTTAAGCTTGAGTGCTTTCTTTTCAAATTCGTTATGAAAATATGTTTTGTCTGCCCGGACCATGTATTGGGACGAGCGTGTGCGTGGAAGAATCGGTGGTCTTTGAGGCTAGACGCATATATTTAATTTTTAAATACACTATAATCCTTTATAAATTATTTTGTGATGTGATAGAGCTGTGTACCATGAGGTAGGGACATTGTGTATGCTTCCTGATTTCACTAAGGCATTTCTTATGCTTCACTGAGCATTGTGTATGCTTCTTTATTTGCTATGGGACATTGTGTATGCTTCCCCAAGTATTGTGTATGCTCTTTGATATATTTGGCATATTGTGTATATTGCCAGGAACTTGTGGTGTTGATTATTTACTTTAATTGCCGTTTATGATAAGTCATTAGTGTATATTGTGTTGAGATATATAGTTCTTGGTCAAAGATTTGGTTGTAACTTATTGGATACTTTATGATGGTATAATTCCTATATTTTTGTGCTCGTGTGGTGTTTGTATTTTCCAACACTTGTCCTATGGGTATTTAAAGTGGCGAGTCGAGGATCTTATTGGGTTATATTTATATATAGTTCACTCCTTACTTGCATACCCATGCAGATACTATTGATGTGGACGAAGCTAGTGGCTAAAGAGTTGGTTGAGCGGATTTTATTGCTAAGGTGAGCCACCGCATTGTTCGTGGAGGCCGCTGTTTTAGTTTTTCTTATTTAAAGTCATTTATTCCTTTCCTTGGGTTTACATGCTCGACAGTTAAACTAACTTTTTTAGATGCTCCATGGTCTTATTGTGGGAATTCAGGCTAGAGAATTAGTATTTGAGTGATCTTGAATCAATGGATTGGTTATGGACTTTGTTGGCTTATTTTCCTCATTTATTGATTATTATAAATTTGTTTAGACTTGCACATTATTGTTTTCGGTGCTTATATGATTGGCTAAGGAAATGGATATTTGGTTCGCCCGACAAGTGATGTTAGCGGCTGCCACTCACGTCTTGGAGGTACTTTGGGACGTGACATTATGTATGAATACTTCTTTATGTTTAGAATTATTTATCTTTAGACTTTCTAGACATATTTTAATGGTATTCTGATCGTATTTTGGATTGATTTGAATGAATTTTACTTTGATTTAAAATTGTGTTGCGTAAATATTGAATTATGATGTGTTGACAACTCTTTAAGCTGGTTTGGGTTGATGTTTGATGTTATTGTTGATTTTGAGCAGGTGGATATACAAATTGCAGTATTATACTGCTATTTTTTTTTCTAGAAAATCGACCACAAGAGAGAGGTCAGTATATTTGGAAAAATTACCAGAAAAACCTGGTCGGTTTTGATGTTTTTTTTTTAAAAAATAAAAATAAACCGACTACTTTTGGTCGGTTTTGTACAATTTTTTTTTTATAATTTTAGTAAAACCGTCCTCTTTTGGTCGATTTATTTAATAATTATTTTGAATAGTTTTATTAAAACCAACCACTTTTGGATGGTTTCCTACAATTAATTTTTTTAATATCTATATATACTTAAAAAAAGAAAAAAATCTAGCTTAAAATTTTGCGTTTGATTAAGATGTTGACATGTGTACATTTTTAAGACAATTTAGTTAGGTTAGTTGGTATTTCCTTTTTTTTTACTTACAACTTTACATATATTTAAATAATGTAATTACTTATGTTGAATAATCTATACTATATTAAAAGTGTGAAGCACCTTATAATGTGATTTGAACTTTTTACCCTTTATTAAAAGACTTTGCAATAGACAAAATTGTCTTTTCACTTAATTCTTATAATTATCATTTTATTTTATTTATAATATTAATTATTAATTATAATAAATATATGGAAAATTTAGAATTCATTAGTTTTAGAACTCCTTATATATAGAGAAGAAGAAAAATACCAAAATAAGAGAAATCCTCTAAACAAATGCCACGAAGGTATTTTCTTATTACATTTTACATTAAATAAAGGGAAGCAAATTAAAGGTCAATTAAGAAAAGGAAAACATAAACGTGAAAAAAGAAAACAAAACAAAAACTCCTATTCTAGAAAAAGGAAAAAGAATCCTAAAAATCTAAAATACATAGAAAGAAGTCTAATTTATAGGAGATAATTAAATGCTTATACTTAATATTTGGAAAATAATTAATATTCCTTTTTAAATGTTGAATCCTTTTAAATGTAAAATTTATTAGGTTTAGAATTTGTTATATATTTGATATGTCATGTATTCTTATTAAATATTATATTGTCTCGCCCTTATTTCTCAATAATATTCTTCAACAGATCCTAATTATCCATGGCTGTCCTAATTGATCATCGGCTTAGTGCAGGTTCGATTTTTCTCTTTATTTTTATATAAAATTTTGCAATTTCATAATAATTCCAATATGAAAATATATCCAAAAATAAAATATTTGCTCTTGATAGATGACTTTTAATTTTCTTTCATCATAATTTTTAGGTTGTCGTCTTATATATGGTTCATCATAATCCTTCATGTTATTATTAATTTATTACAAGTAATTATGTTATATTATTATGCTCTATAATTACACCCTTTTGGCTCCATTTATATAAAATTAACTTTATTTATTTTTAATTTATCATTACTATTTTTTCTGTATTTTATTTGATCTGCAGGTTGTAAGGTAGAAAGGGTGGGATAGACCATATGGTGGCTTTGGAGCTAATTATATTTAAGGTACTTACTAATAATGTGAAAACTTTAATCAAGATAACACCTTAAATTAAAAATTATAAAGATAAATTTTAAAATTGAAAATATGTTAATAATCATGTGTCGGGAGAAGATCACAATTATAATTTCTGTTTATTTCTTTTTTGTGACTTATTTTAGAGATTTGTAGATACTTATTTGTTCTATTTGAATTTAAAAGACACATGTTAGTTGAAATTCAAAAACTGTAAACAAGAAGGAACTAATTTGATCAAGAACAACTATGTAAAGATATATATTGTTTATGACTTTATGTAAGAAATTAAAAATTAGTAGAATACACATTTTTTATATTTAAATGAATATAATATTGTATACATCGATAGTATTATGATAAAAGTATTTTTTTTGCATTTTATGAATAGATTATTATTTTTTAAATATAAATTTAATCATAATCGCGAGACTATACGTGCAACGCACGTACAACTAAACTAGTATACACTAAAAACGTGAATTGTCAAAAATTTAAATTATACATAGAAGTTAAAATTTAGTTCTCTAAATACTTGCACATTAAAAATATGCATCTATTTTAAAATAATTTATATTAAATTATTTAAACTTTCAAATAATATATTCATGAAAAAAAATTTAAAACCTGATACAGTATCTTGAATAAGCAGTAAACATGTATAATTTAATGTTTTTAATTCTAAGTTCAGAATGAAGTTATAAATAAATAAATTGGGTAATATAGTTTGCCGTTAATTTTAGATTTGAAATGAGAGACAGATTATTTATAATTTAAATAAATATTGAAAAAATTAAATTCCATGTTGAGATGAAAGATATAAATAAATAAATTATGTAATATAGATAATAAGAGTAATTAAGGCACATTTCTAAACCTCATTTTCCCACTAATTCACAAACACACAGATACACAATTTTACACCATCAAAATAAAATGGGTCCTTATTTGTAGTGTAACTAAATACAAGTTTTTATCTCCTTTTTTTTTTTAAATAAATCATGTAATATAGATAAGAAGAGGCATTAAGCACATCTTTAATTCTCATTTCTTCACTAAATAACAAATACAAATATACACGATTTTACACCACAAAAAAGGGCTCCTTATTCGTAGCAACTAACTACAAGTTTTAACTCCTTTTTATTTTATTTTTAAATATCTATATCTATATTTTCTATATCTTTTATATATTTATATTTATATTTTTTATATTTATAATTAAAATGAGGATAGTCAGCCTAGAATGTTGCCAAATGACAGAGTTATATGATGACACGTATTAATTTTTAAGACAAATTAGTTAAGCTAGATAATAATTAGTTAGCAGTTTTTAATTTGAATTTAAAGAAAAACTAAAATATCTATATATTTTTAAAAAAATTATGCAAATACACTTTCTAAAAAATATGTAATTATGCAAACACACGTTTTATAGCCATTTAAAAAAATATTTTTAAACTGCCAACTGTTTAAAAATTGCGGAAGTTTAAAATTTAAAAAATTAATCAAAAACTATCATTTGACAAAATCCAATATCCATCCCCTATTTCCCCCACATCCTCATCCCACTAACCACACTCACAAACACACAACTCTGTAAAAATACCTTAGATTTCAACCGTATATTAACTTCTTTTACTTTATTTTTTGAATTTGAGTTAATCCTAATTCATATCTTTTTGAGATTTTTGAATTTGAAATTGATTGTAACTTCTCAACTGATTACAACTTCTAATGACGGTTTTACTATTGTATCATAATTACAATTATCATTATACCATGACTTTTCAAATTCAAATAAATTAATATATAAATGATGAATATAGTAAAATTCATTTCTGTTTTATTTTTGAAGAAGGGAGGAAGAAGCTTTGAAATACTTTCCGTTTCTCAAGTTGTATTGTGCAGAGGCGTAAGTATATATCTATGTGAGAAGAGTTGCACTGACCCTCTCTTTCTCACACACATGTACACACACAATTTGTAATTCTTATCTTAGCATATTGATCTCTTGCTTTATTAATTTCAATTAAAGAGTCTAGCTTGACATTTGAGGATAATGATTTGTGTGGTTTGGTATGAGATCTGAATATTTCGCCTATAAAATAAATAAATTGATAAATATTGAAGAGCTTATTTATGTTGTTTATCTATTTCATCTCAGAAGATCGTCAATATATCAATAATCATATTATATTCTAATTTTTTTTTTCATAGGAAAACTATAATCAGTAAGAAGAAGTTCAAGGAACTTGAAGCATCAGAATATAATCTTCAACAACCATCCACCATCATGCTCAAAGATATTAAGGTAAGTAACTTTTTGTCATGCTTGAACTTTCTGAATCAACATCATAGAAGTGTTGGTTGTACTTTTTTTTTCTACATCGCTCATCCTCCATTATGCTTCTTGATTTACTAACAATCTGAATGACTTTATTGTCAAAGTAAAATTATATATTTGTCATTTAGTAAATATTATTCCATTTTAATATATGTTTTTGCAGGAAAAAAATTGTGTGTTGCTCTGAATTTTGCAGAAGTGGGGGCAAATTTTGACAGACTATAAGTCGATGATTCATTAGTATACATGTTTCTGACAAAAAATTTCAATTTTAATATACGCTTCTATAGTTATATATAATCGATTTTTACAATTTCAAAGACAAAAAATTCAAGTTAGAGAATTCATGACTATTTCTTTTTCTCCTTAATCATTTTTTCTTTTTTTTTCCCTATAAATTTACTTATTTACAGAATTATTAGTAGGATTGTGTGATAATATATATTTTAACTGTCTTTAGTCTATTTTATTAATTATTTATAATTTTGCAGTTTTGACGAGTTGAGTAATATTGAAAAGATTTATTTACTGTGCTTTCAAGAATACAAATATTTGTTGCTTTTCTCAATAATATTTTTACACCATCAATTTATTTGATTTGATGCAACTTAATTTTATCTGTGGGGCTGCCTTAACTTGAAAACTACTTTCTACTTTTGTGATTGATAAGTAGGAAGTAGACACTAAAATTTCAAGAAAAATTATTTTAAGAATTGACAATCTAAAGTGAATTATGACCATCTAATTGATTATCTTTGGCCAGTCATTGGGTTTGATTTGTCTCTTTTTTGAATACAGATTATTGAGTCAAAGTGCAATAAAATTATTGATCGGTGATATTTACAAAAATTTAGGCCCCTTCAGTTTGATGGCCGTAATATCGACGCTAAGGTTGTAGCTCCATGCATTGAAGATTAGATAACATGAATTGTATTAAGAAATTGCAAGACTATTTGGACAAGTTAATGGTTGTTCAACCAGATAATCTTATGTAAATGTAAAATTATAGCATTATTTATTAATCATGGTCAACTTCTATTCAAGCTTAGCTATACGTTTATGTTCTCTTCTTCTTTTTTAAATTTTAATTCGTAACTATCTTTGAGTCTTCTACCCGATGAATTTGTGTAATTGTGTTTGTGTTGTTCTGACTTCTAATCAGGTTTAGTTCTTTTCCTTCAATATTTTATTTCATCAATTTCTTCTTCTCTTGAATTGGTTTTCTTAATTAATTTGTTTATCTATATATTGTTTAATGTACAATATAAAATTATTACTATACTTTATTATCATTATCAAATTTTTTCTTTTTACTCGATTATTTTGATATTTTTCTATGTATGAATACACAATGTTCGAAAGTGTAATTTTATTATTTTGGTTACCTCCTCATCTCTACTTTGCGATTCTTGAAATTATATGTATTATATAATGTGTAGTTTATCAACTTTAAGATTATTATACTAAAAACATATAGTATGTAATGTGTATAAAATAATTATATAATGTGTAGTTTATGTGCATCACAAATATATAATATACTCCTCCTTCGGTTCTTTTTTAGTTGATATGTTGCGCTTCTCAAGATTCAATTTGACTAATTTTTAAAGCTCAGTTAGATTAGATTAATTTAATATTTTAAAATTAAAATTTAGATATTCAAAAACTATAGAAAAGTACTATAAATGTAATTTTTCTCATATCAATATGATGAAAAAATTACATTTTAAAATGTTGATCAAATTTCATATTGTTTGATTCTCAAAAAGAAAACTATGACAACTAAAAACGAACGAAGGAAGTATATGTTATACTAAAAATAGTAGTATATATTGTTATTTTAGATCTACAAAATTTTATCAACTTTTAAGACTTAACAATAAATTTTGATTAATTTTTTATTGCATGAAATATAAAAATAACAAGTATAAAAATAGTTATTATAAAATAATAAAAGATATGTCTCTATTTATGCTTTGCACCAATTTAAAATTATAATATTAGGGATGAAATTGACATTCTAAAGTTGAATTGTTACTAAATATAAAAATGTGTCATTCTTTTGGGAATTGAGTCATATAAATTGAGATAAAGGGAGTACAACATTATAAGCTAAAATTTAATTTTAAAAAAAATTGAAAAGTAAAGTTCTAAGGATGATGATGAAGGTACTATACATGTGCATATCATTTCAAAGAAAATTATACACTACTCTAACTTTGCAGCTACATGATGAAATATTATATTACGTTTTAAAGATTTCTTCATATTTTAAAATACGTCTTCACTAACCGTTAAAGTTGAGCTGCATCTTCCTATTCCGTTATTCTCTCTTAAAATATAAACGATTATATATTGTTTGAAGAAAATGACATTATTAAAGTAATAGATACTATATACTACACAAAATATTTGCATGTATGAAGAATGATCCAAAAAAAATTGAGAATAAATTACTTATAATATAAAACACATAATTCATATACACATATTTATATTATTTCTCTTCGTTTTTTTTTATTTTGAAATAATCTGCGCATCGCGCGTGCACGTATGCTAGTTTTAATAAAACCATCCTCTTTTGGTCGGTTTAGTGAATAATTATTTTTAAATAATTTTACTAAAAATCGACCCCTTATGGTCAGTTTTGTTCAATTTATTTTTTTAATAATTTTAATAAAATCATTCACATTTGGCAGTTTATTTAATAATTGTTTTAAATAGTGGTCGGTTTTATTCAATTTTTTTTAATAATTTTAATAAAATCATTCACATTTGGTCGGTTTATTTAATAATTATTTTTAAATCAGTTTATTAAAATCGACCACTAGTAGTCGATTTCTTTTAATTTAGTTTTATATATAAATTAGTAAAATAATTTGTTTCAAATTATTAGAAAATAAATTAAATAATTTATATATATTATTAAAAAATAAATTTTAACAAACCGACCAAAAGTGGTCAGTTACTTAAAAAAAATCACCTGTTTTAGTAAAACCGTCCACATGAGGCTGGTAAAAACAATTAGAAACTTTTTTTTTTAATCAAAGTGGCCTTGGGCCATTTTATTAAACAAAGAGAGGTCCAAAACAAGAAAGCAAAAGGCCAAGACGCCCAAACTGAAAAGCAAAACAAAAAGCAAAAGAAAAGATCTAATCTAATTAAGGAAAACAAATATCAGATGGAAGATGAATCTAGAAAGTTCAGACAACTTTCCACGTTCCTCGGTGACTCTTTGACTTCCGGCAGAGCTATTGTGAGTCTCCGTCATACCAGTGTCTGCTCGGAGAGCTGCAGCTGGGATGAACTGCTGAGCTGAGAAGACGACTCAAACGGTTTTGTGGCCTTCATGCTTGGTGAGATTCCTAGACTTTATTTTCTTTATTTTGGACTCCAAATTACTGTTAATCGACACTTGTTTTGCTAGGGACACCCTTGCTTTGGTCCGATTTCACCTCATGTCGCCTAAAATTCTCATGGACGTTGTGTAATTAGAACCAAGGAAGACTCGCTTCAAGCTTTGGGGTATGGTAAAGCAAGTGTTGATATCCAGGTTTTTGTCCTCATTAGAATCTAGATCTAGGCTGGTTAGTTACTTTTAAATAGATAGGTAAATCTAAAACACATCTTCTGACATAATGAGCCTTGATGAGGCTAATACCACACCTTTGAATAGATGTACTTTAGCTAAACCTTCTACCCTTGTAACTTTATGTACCTTTACTGTATTGTTACCCTATTTTTCTAAATGTGATTGTGGCTGATAGGTCTGTACTTTGCTCTATTGTCACGACACGATTTCTCGGTCGTGATGGCACCTACAACTCTCCAGTAGGAGAACCAATCTCCGTAGCTCGGAATGGTTAGTATGGACTACCATCTAACAGTTTAAGCGGAAGAACAATAAATAAGCGGAAGCAAGGGAACAAGATGAATAAACTGGATAACAGGAGTAATATAACAATGCGGAAGCTAAACCAAACCCAAAACCTGGTATCATAGAGTATAAGATCCCGATCTACATAAGGAGTACAAGGGTCCAAACAACATACACAAAGCTGTCTCCGAGTAGAAATAGAGTACATAATATACAAAAAGATAAATTAGAGTCAACCTCCAGTCGCCAAGAGATCACCCTCAGTCTGGATGTCACAAAACTCCAAGCACGAGTCTCCCACGAGCTAGCAGCGATGGATCACACTAAAATCTGCACCAGAAGATGCAGAGGGTAGGGTGAGCACCAAATGTGAAGCATAAGGTACCCAGTAGGTATCATAGGCCGACTGGGCACATATAAGATAAAAGTGCAGTAGAAAATAGAATAGAAGCAAGCAGTCACGGAAATCAACAAAAAGTACACAGGAACTAGCCCAGAGGGAAGACAACAAGAACAACATACAAGGCTAGCAATTAGAATGTATACACAACAGGCACAGGCGAAAGTAAGAAATGGTGCACCTGCGATCCTTGCAATAACAGTATATACATAACGAGTTCTAGAAATAGACGGTATACTGGTAACCTCAAGTATAAGGAATGGGAGAGAGGAATAAAGGTAGACATGCTCGGAAAACAGAAATCAATAACCAAGCTAATCATGACAATCTCAATCCATAACTAACAACCTTGCAGTAACCAATGTCATACTTATAACCGTGATAAAGTAACAAGAGTCTACCTACAGTCCCCCGGTCGCCCATACAATCGAGAAATGCAAACAAGTGAAAACAAACCCTCCGGCCGCCCATACAACCGAAGCGTACACTCAACAAATAGAAAACAAGGATGGAATCTCCAAAAATGAATTATATGATGCATGATAACCTCAGGGTGGAATAAAAACTCTGTTTGTACCTCCTCCGGTGCCGATTGGGCCCAACAAGTAGGTTCTATGGAAGGACGTTGCCCGTATACCTCTACTACGCCGTATACCCTCCACCTGGCACACACATCCCAAAGCCTCATACCCAGAGCAGCAAGGTCCATGGAAGTCTCGGACCCCATACCAACACTCAGTATCAAAAATGTGTCCTCCAAAATCAAGTCTGGGTTCAAGCCAGTGGCTAAATCGCGAATATGTATGCCCAGAACCTGTCCAGGACTAAAGTAGTGGATGACATCTCAAAAACCCTTCCAAGGGTGCCCGGGGCGTAGCCGGGTCTAAAACAGAAGGAAGTCAACTCAGATGCTAGGTACGACCGAGGCTAAAGTCATCTCAAATCAGTAAGAAAACTCAACTAGCACTTTGACCTGGTCGAGTCTAGCAATAGTAGAAAAACCATAATAGAAAACATATTTTAAACCTTATGTTACACCAAGAAGTTCCTCATATCAAATCCAAATGATTTCCAACCCAATTTCATAAAAAACAGGCCCTCGAAGCCATGCAAGGTTTAGAAAACCAGATCCAGTAGGCCCGAAGCCAAAATCGTAGTAAATTGTGGGGAAAGCCTTGCTATATGCATGAAAATGATATGATCAAACAAAAATAATCCGCCCAACAGCTCACAACAACCAATTGGCCCTGCACAGGCTCCAAAGCTACTCTGCAAGCATAACCAACCTAGAAGGATATTTCTATGTCCGGGACTCGCGGACATTCCCAATAATCCCACCATCTATGTTCCAAAGTATACAAGGCCTCACAGGACCACAAGGATGATAATATCCAATACCAAAAGTACTACACACAACGGAGGAAAGAAATGGGTGAATCATGGAAAAACGGTCAAGGTTTGTGGTACCAACCAAGTAACCCAACCCAAGGATGCCAGCTAGTACAATTTTATCTAATATATGCTAAGTCTAGGAGTTAGACCGTAACCTACCTATCGTCCGACGACAAGCTACAGAAACAACGATATCCAGGGCCGAGCTACTCTGAGAAGCTCTAAACGAGGGTCAAACTATCAACAATGCAAAAAACACATTAAAATGACTCTAATGATATCCATATTGCTACAATTGTAGTCGGGTTGAAATTCGGGTAAAAAAAGGGCCCGCAGGGCCCACAACCTGAAATAAAAAATGAAAGAAAGCACAATGACCCTAACGATGCCAAGAAGGCATGCTCCAAAATTGAGCACAATTGGCCAAGAGAAGGGCGCCAAAATAGCCTGCTCAAGTTGGGGTTTAAAGATGGAATTTCAAGAACGGAACTCGGAATTTAGGCAAGGATTACTTAACAAAAAGACGGAATTTCAGCCCAAGACGGATAATTCACCACACCCACGAACATGCACCAGCTACAAGGCAACCACTACAAGAATTTCAAAGCTTGGGTGTGAGCAACAATGGAGGAAATTAGAGAAAGAATAAGAGAATTCCAGGAGGAAGAAGGGTTACCAAAAGACGATGAACTACAAAAAATCAACGAACAAATGATTCCCCAAGGTTCAGGATTGATATAGGAGTAATTTAGGAGAGTATTAGGCTGTTTAGAGTGAGAAAGTTGAGAGAAATAAGGTTGGAAAAATGAAGAAGAAGCCTTAAATAGCTGTTGGTCACTGGTCAGCGCCATTGGCGCTAAACCAGTGCCATCGCGCTCAAGCGGGGCCAGGCGCCATCGCGCCTGAAGGGCGCTATCGCGCTGGCCGGCTACAGGTACTGAGGCGCGATCACGTTGGCCCTAGCGCGATTGTGCTAAAGGCCTGGCCACAGGCTAGCGCAATCGCGCTACCTGGGCGCCATTGGCGCTGAAGGCCTGCAACTTGTAATAAAACCAGCTACACTAAAATTCCCCACAGGGTGTTCCAGGTACAATCGGACATCGATGTTCAAAAATCAATAATGCTAACAGAGTGAAAACGACATTTTGGACTCAACTGAATGGATGAAACTTCTATATGAGGTCATTTCGGAGATATATTTACCCAAGTTAACACTAGCTAAAAGGAACTCAAAGGCTCGAAATGAGCCTGGCTCACCCAAACCAAATACCTTCCTAACCCAAACTCAACATTACGGAGCTGATGGAATTGTTGTATTTCGAATTCAATCGAAAGGCATGCAAAGTTACACTTTCAACTCCAAATGGCTTAAAAACAGAGGAAATGACATAAAACCCACACCGGAAGTTCTCAAGCCTCAACCAAAGGTCCAACTAGACCAAAATCATCACTCTAGAGCTAACAGAACTATCAGAATTCAATTCCGAGCATGTTAGCTAAGAATGTTGACTAAAGTCAATGATATTCTAAGTTAAAGCTCTTAAATAGGAAAAAGGGTAAAACAACCAAAAGAACGGCCAAGGCACTGAACTACCGATCCCAGCAAGACATAAATGACTTAGAGCCACTACAGGAAATCTCTAACAGTGCAATGAATGCGTAAATACGAAGATGACCGAAAGGGTCATTACATCTATGGTCTTGTGTTCTTCACTCTCTTGTGTGACTTACTTATCTTTTGAGTAAGTATGATGACAATTGTATGTTCTTATCTGGTCCTTTGTATTTCAATAGCTTGATCCTTAAGTATGGTACCTCTTGCTTGTCTTGAATTAGAATTTGTCTTACCCCTGCTGGTAGATCCTGGTAGTACCTGCAAAACTAAAAGCTTCATTAGTTAAAAAATCAGCCAGATTGTTGACTTCTTTGTAGGTGTGGCATATAGTGATCTCCCTCCTTAGCCTCTATTCTTTAATCCTTATGATTTTCATGTTGATGTCCCATGGAGACTCCCACTCCCCTTCTACAATATTCTTTTGTGCTAGAGAGTTAGTTTCAAGGATCAGAGGTAGAAGATCCCTCTGTACATAGTACTCCACCCCATCTAGCATTGCACTAGTCTTTGCTAGTAGGCTAGTAGTCTCCTCAATTTGTTTAGCACTTTCAAAGGCTAGATTTCCTCCAGTATCTCTTATGCAAAAGGTAGTGGAGCTTGGTCTAGGGTTACCCCTGGAAGCTCTATCTGAGTTGCATTTAAAACAAGGTAAACTTGGCCTCTTCCAACTCACAAGCGCAACTCTAATCTATGGTGTGTACCCCTCCAGATATTGTACTAGTATTGGCTAGTACCAGGGTATATCATTCATCCAAGGGTACAATAATTTAGCCAGATTATAAAGATTTTGGCTAATGTCATGAATCACCCTTCCCACAGACATAGGTTTATCATGTATAATGTTATTTCTCCTTTTCCACAAATGCCAGCAAATCATAGCTGGAGAAGCTTGCATGATGGGTTTAACCTTTGCTGTGCATTTTGTGTTCCACCATTGGGTTATAGCTTGTTGTGTATGAATGAAAGTCCCTACAACACCAACAGCCTTAGAGAAATATTCCCACACTCTCCTTGTTGTTTCCCCTGTGATAAATAAGTGATGAACTATTTCTAGATGTGGTGTCTGGCAGCATCTACATCTAGAAACCAGATTAATACCATTTCTCATTAAGATCTCATCTAGAAACCAGATTAATACCATTTCTCATTAAGATCTCATCTACTAGAATTTTAATCTTCCATAGCTTCCATATGAAGAAACTAATCTTGTTAAGTACTTCTTTACTCCAGTTCTTTTTGAAATTCTCTTGAGACTGAAATTTCTGTCTTATCAATTGCTAGGCACTTCCAACTGTAAACTTCCCACTACTTGTAAACATCCACCAAGGGTGATCCCACAGGTCTGTAGTTTGATTGATAAGAAAATTGCTCTGAATGTGTTCCACAATATCCTCAGGTAGATAATGTAGAAGTCTGTCTATCCTCCAGTTCCCATCTTGCATAAAGTACTCCAAGTCCTCTAGTCTTCCATTGATAGGAAAATCAGTATCAACCATAAACCTTAGAGCCCCCAGCCTGGTCCAGTTGTCATTCAAAATGTGTGATGAACTAGTAATAGGTTCCCACCAAATTTCTTGTTCAACTTCTTCTCTTGCTTCCAACATTTTTTCCATATCTGTGATCCACCTTTCTATTGAACTTCTATTGGGGTGAGCTTCTTGCAGTACTTATTCCACATGTAATTAGTCCACATTGATCTGGATGTTCTATATTTCCCCCATAGCTTAGCAAACATAGCTTTAGAGACATCAAAAAGTGATCTGAATCCCCACTCCACCTTCCTCCTTGGGATAACAGATCTTTAGCCAGGCTGCCCAGTGTTTACTCTTCCTTTCTTCTTTAGTACTCCATTGAAATCTATTAAAGATTTTATGCAGTTCATTTATGATGAACTTTGGAGGAACAATAGCTGAAAGAAGGTATAGTGGCATACTTTGAAGTACACTATTAGTAAGCACTGCCTTTCCTCCAAATGAGAGCAGTTTACCTTTCCAATTTTGTAGTTTATCCTTCACCTTTTTGAGTAGTTCATTGAAATCTAGTTTCTTCTTCCTTGCATGAGTAATTGGACAAACCAAGTACATTAAAGGGAATTGTCCCATGTTAAATCCTGTACAAGTCTTCACTTTTTCCATCAGATTCCTTGCCACCTTCTTGTACATGTAAAAGAAGCTTTTATTCTCATTGATCAACTGGCCAGATATCTGCTCATATTCTTTTAGAACTTTCTTCACCAATTCTAGGGATCCTTTATCAGTAGAAGTGAATATAATTGTATCATCAACATAGGCTAGATGATTCAAATTACTAGTCCACTTAGGCATCTCATATCCTTTATAGTAGATTTCCTCAAACAAGTTATTTAGAGCTCTTGAAAGTACCTTTACTGCTAAGATGAATAAAGCTGGTGATAAGGGGTTATCTTGCTTTACCCCTCTTAAGGAGTGGAAAAAACCATATGGTTTCCCATTTAGCAGGATAGAGTACCAATTGTTGGCTACTAGTCTCCAGATCATATCAATAAATCTTTATGCAAAACCCATCTTTCTCAACACTCTAGTTAAGAATAGCCAAGAGACTCTGTCACAAGCCTTGTTCATGTCAAGCTTGATAACTACATTGGCTAGTTTGCCCCTCATCCTTATGTCCCCTACAATTTCTTGAGTGAGCAGAACATTCTCAATTATGTTCCTGCATTTGACAAAACCTAATTGGTTTTTAGAGAGTAGAGATGGTAAAACACCTTCTAATCTATCATGGATCACCCTAGATATGACTTTGTTGATAAAGTTACTTAAACTGATGGGTCTGAGATCTGAGAAAGTCTCTACCTGTAACTTCTTTAGCAGTACCACCAGATTAGTGTGTGTTATTGCCTTAGGAAGTGTGTGTCCTCCAAAGAAATCCTTTACCAATTGAAAAACATCTTGGCCTACCATGTACCAACAGTGCTGATAGAATAAGCCAGGTAGCCCATATGGACCATATGCACTTGGGCCACTTAGGTTTAAAACTGCCTTAGTGACCTCTGGGAGTGAAGGGTCAGCACACAAGTTGTGGTTTATCTCTGTTGTGATCATAGTAGGAATGTGATTCAGCAATCTAAAGTTTGTTCCCTCTGCTCCTTGTCTGAATTGACTTTGATAGAACTGATTTGCTTCCTCTGTTAACAGATTCATGTCCTCTATCTAGTTTCCACAAGTATCTTTGATTCTATTTATTTGCAATCTTTTCCTCCTTTCTTTTACCAAGTTGTGAAAGAATTTTGTATTCCTATCCCCTTCTTCAAATCATGTGGCCCCTGCTTTCTATCTCTAAAACTCCTCTTTATAGTGCAGATACTTCTTTAGTTCAACCTAAGCTAGTTGAAGAACATCTTTGTTTCCTTGGGAAGGCTCCTCCTCAAACAATTGTTCTTTCATCTTGATAATATCTTCCAGAATAATAAGTTGTTTAAATATATATCCATAGGTTTGTTTGCTCCACGCAGCCAGGGCCTTCTTGACATTTCTTATCTTATGTTTGAACCTCCAGAAAGAATTACAAATTTCATTAGTGTGCAAGTGCTGCTTTACTACTTCTTGAAAGAAATCATGTTTCACCCAGAAGGATAGAAATCTAAAGGGTTTTATGATATTTTGGTCCTGTTCCCCAAAAGTGATGAAAAGGGGTGCATGATCAGACCCTGTTCTAATCAGGTGCTCTACCTTAATTTTTTTGAACCAGTTCTACAGTCCTGCATTCACCACTACTATATCTAGCCTCTTAAATATGCACTCTGAGTCAGCTCTTCAATTCCACCATGTGAATGGACTTCCTATATAATCCACTTCTTCTAATTTACAAGAGTTGATACAAAATGCAAAGTCCTCACACTCTTGTAAAGTCACAGGAACTCTTCCAATCTTCTCTTCTTCATTAGAATGGTGTTGAAATCTCCTCCTACTAACCATAGAGATGAGATAATGCTTTTTAATATGTAAATGCTATCCCACAACTCCACCCTTTCCTGCTCACTGCATTTGGCAAAGACCAAGGTGGCTATCATGGATTTTTACTGCTCCTGCAGGAAAAGCTTTACTATGATTTGTTGCTTAGTGTCACAAATTATCTCCACTTCAATATTCTTCTCTAGGAATAGCCAGATCTTTCCATTACAATTAGTTGTGGTTGTATGCATTCCCAGCCTCCTTTTGTATCTCTGTATATGCCTTGAATATTGAAAAGGCTCCATAAGAGCTATCATGAAGAATATGTGATGTCTATGTAGCATCTGCAATCTATGAAAGGTTTGTTGAAACTTCACACATCTTAGTTCCATCTCATAGCCTTCATTATCATTTAGATGAGCTATTAAAAAATCCCCTTTTTGGCACCACCCTAGTAGGTCTTGGTAGTTCTCCTTTGTTATGTCTCTTATTCTTCTTTTGGCCCTTTTTACTATTTTAGGAGAGACTTCTGTATGATTGTACATTGTTCCCTAATTCTGTGATCCCTCTTTCTCATTATCTTCTTCATCACTCTCCTTACTTGCTATGTTGTCTTGTGTCTTGTCAATAATATGAGACACTAAATCATGAAGTGCCTTATAAGGTGATTCATATTTGCCATTATTCATTGTTGAACTTTTGGAATCTTTTATCTTCTCCATGATGGTATTTTGTGGACTGCTAATGATCTTTTGTGGGGGGTATGTAGCAATTGTTGATTCTGAATCATTTGTGCCAATTGGTTTTCTATTTTCTTCATCCTCTCCTTCCTTGGTAATTGGTTCTACAATCAGTGGCAAGTGAGCCACTATTATAGCATTATGTTGGTGTGGATGGACCTCTGGTATGTTCTCCTCATGCTTATGCAATATTATCTCCTTGTGATGGCTACCTTGTGCCCCTGGTCTTGTTATGATTTCTACATCTTCTCTCTTTCTCCATCCCTACTCTGTCTCCCCATTGTTTGGATTTAGCCTTCTCCTTACTGCCTACCTCAAGAATGCCTGAGTTCTCCCTCTTATCTTGGTCTGATTGTGGCTTTGTGAAGACTTCCTACACCCAGTCTTTGGTATTGCTTTCCTTGTTTTGTTGCCCATCCTTGGTTGATGCCTCTTGCTCTCTTTTTCTTTCCTCAGTAACTTTGTGGATGATATCACATCTCCAGTATCTTCTAGTGAGTCAAAGGAATTGTTGATCTGGATAGTGATGTCTGCTGGCTTAATATTGTTGTCTCTAATAGCCACCCATTCTTCACCATATCTATCATAGACCCTGTTGCTTCTGGATCTTCTCTTGTCTCCTTCCTATTGCTTATTCTTGTTGTCCTTTGTGGTATCTTTTTGTTCCTTGTCTTCTCTTTTCTCATTTGCAGGCTTTCTATGTTCTAGATGAAGGACCCTACATTCAGCTTCACCATATCCTTGTAATTTTTACTTTTTGCTGTATTTTGGAAACACATTGTACAATATTTTTTTCTTCTCCACCCTGGTCTCCTTTTTGTGCTCATCCTCTATATCCATTTGTACAAAATTGGGCATTTCCTTCTTTAGATCCACTTGAACCTTCACCCTAGCACAACTAGGTCTAGTTTTGTTAATGGTAGCCATGTTTAGGTGTAGTGGTTGGCCTACAGCAGTATCCACAGTAAACAGACACTCTTTTACAAAAAAGTGGGGAGTACGTTTGGAAAGGAGATCCAGGCAATGGCTTGGGTAGTTTCCTCCTCCACCTTGAATCTTGAGTCATAAATTAGAGGTCTCATCTAGTAAGATTGTCCATCACTGGAATGGATGTAATAAACACTCTTTGACATCATATTAGCAAATTCTTCCATTAGATCAAATCACATAAGGATATTCCTATTGCACAAAAATCCAATCTTGCAATATCCTTTGATTCCATACTATTTTGGTATTTGATTTCTCAGTTCTTCTAACTCCGGCCATCCATATGAATTTTTTTCTATAACAACATATTGTAAGTTTTCAATGGCATTCATCCTACTCACTTCAGATTATGTCCATTTGATAACAGGAATTCCATCGACATAAGATACCTCTTTGATGGGGATCGGGTCTATAGAGGGATATGTATACTGCTTGGGTGAGTTTAGAGTGGTGGGCTTTATCAAGTTGGCATAGTTTATTAATATAGTGGGAGAGGGTTCTATGTCGTTCTTTGTGGGGTTGTGAAAGGGTTCAAATTGTGATGATGAGGCAAGAGAGGGGGTCTGACCAACCACTGGAGGTGGCTAGATAGCGGTCGCAGTCATGATTAGGCTAGGTTAGGGTTAGGCATTTAAAAATAATTAGAAACCGACCTCATTTGGATGGTTTTAATTACCTACCAACACATTACTATCCAAAAAAATTTAGATGGTTTTTGGTCAGTTTTTCAGGATCACCGACCACCTTTGGCCGATTATTAGAGGTGGGTAATTGTAATGACCCTTTCGATTATTTATGCATTTTCACCTTCTTTGCACTGTTAGATGTTCCTGTAGCGGCCCCAAGTCATTTATGGCTTGCGGGGACCAATAGTTCAGTGCCTGGGCCATTTGTTTGGTCTTTATGGCCGTTTCCTTATTTTAGAGCTTTAACTTTGGAAATTTTTGACTTCAGTCAACATTAGTCAAATCCCAACAGTTTCGTTAGCTCCAGATCGTAAACTTTGGTCTAATTCGACCTTTGGTCGAGATCCGGGAGTTTTTCAGCTTGGAATTCACTCTCGTTCTGTGTTTTTAGGCTAGTTTGGGCTTGTTTGGTTGACTTTGGTCAACATTTGGAGAAGACGGCCTCAGATGAAAATTCCTTCAGTGATTTTAGCTTAAGAATGTTGAGTTTAGGCTAGAGGGACCATTAGTTCGGGGCCTGAGGCTTCCAGACATGATTTTGACCCTTGGGTTCCGTTTTGGAATTGTTGGCCTAAAGGTTAATTTTGGGCATGGGGCCCACTTTTTGTTAAATCAACCTCCGACGGGATTTTCATTGATTTCTTTGGATCCATAATGTTGTTTCTAGTTGAATAGCTCAGATCATTTGTGTTCGCGGACCACGGATGCATTCCCGAGGGTCTGTCGGAGTTAAAATTCTTGTGGGCTTGGCTGTTGGTAGCTGGTTGCTGCCATGACACCAGTAGGCCTATGCCTACGCATGGGCATGGCTGCCTATGCGATAAAGCATGCCAGCCGCCCATGTTTCTTGGCCATCGCCTAGGCAGTGCCTCGCTGCGTGCGCGCTACCGCGTACGCAGTGGCCTGGCTGCGTGCGTGATGGGCCAACGCCTGGCCTTGCCAGTGCCTGGCCTTGCTAGTGGCTGGCCTCCGCCTTCACAGCGCCTGCCCGTATACACGTGCCTACGTAGGCAGTGCCGTGGCTGCATACGCACAGGCCTAGGCTGGCCAGCTTAAATAGTTGTTGGCCTCACAATTTTCAGTTTTAGTTCCCATCTTACAATTTTTGATATTTTCACCATTTTAGCTCCAAATAACTCCATTTCTTCACCTGCTCTATCACGCCCCGAGGCTACCCCCTAGGCGTAACAGGGACCCAGAACCACAAGTTCCCCAAGTTAATCCTTGCTAAAGCATGACTTAAACAAACATAGATAAACTTAACGGAAGCATCAAATTGAAGAGATAGATAGACTGAGTCATCAACAACTCAAACATAACATAACAGAATCTGAAACCCAAATACAGAATCTCTACTATGTCAGAAAGCCTCTAAACTAAACAATGAGTTGCTAGGACAAGACCCTAGCTAACTCTAAATAATAGACAACTGATACTAGTCCTCAAAGTACGAGGACTCACCACTCAAAGATGGGACACCGGCTAATCTCTAGCCACGAATTCGAGGACCCGAACCTGAATCTGCATTATCAAGAGGATGCAGCGCAAGATATGCGTCAGTACTATAGGATGTACTGAGTATGTGAGATATCCAAAATCTGAAGTAAACATGCTAGATATACTATAAAACTGATTTAATGCTATAACCATAAAATTCTAATGTGAATGACTCAATGCAATATCATAAGCTGAAAACATAATCATAAGTAGTAAGTCAGAAATCTGAGCAAGAGTCAAATATATCTTAAAAATATGAAACTATTTCTGTGGGAGGTTCTCTAACCGACATAGATCATGTGAGCTACATGGAATCTGATGTGTCCGCCCCATCAAGAGGACCCAATATACCTTGCCAGGCTATAAAGGCATAAATAGTGTGATCACGGTGTCTGATATCCACTGAGAGAACTTAAAGAACCTATGGTGGCACGTAGTTCTGAGATATACAAGGGATACGCTAAACCCAATCCAACTCAGTGCTCAATACTACTCCCAAAACATACTTAAAGCTCAATTTATACTTGAGACATATATAATGCCAAATCTGTTTGAAAAGCATAAGGGTATATTTAATACCATGCAATTCACATAACTTCGGTAGACATATCTAGATGCGCAACCTCTTCATAAAAAATAGTGATATATCTAATGTCATGCAATTCATACTTCAAAATCCTTAAAAACTTAGCATAGCATATAAGTCAAAACATACTTTTCTTTCTAAATTCATAACTTGAAGAATTAGGCATGCACTTTCATAAATACATAAGGATATGTTATCTAAACATGCCAATTTTCACTTGAACTCATGCAATTCAATGGAATCATGCTAGAAATCATCTTGAATGCATGGGCTTTTGAAATCAATTAAGGAACCTCTAATAAATCATAGATAAGTAATGATAAACCATGAATTGAAGCTTTAAAACTGAACCCATAAGTTTTCCCCAATTTGGGCAAGAATCCTAATTTCATGAATTCATAAATCAAAGTAAAGATCATGAGTTTTGGGCATAAGGGTGAAGAGAATCCCTTATTGAATACCCACATACCTTATTGAAGCTAGCTTGATCTAAGATGAAAAGAAATGGAGGCTTGATCTTGGAGCTTGAGACATGGAGCTTGAAGGAGTTCTTTCTTGTTTTGGAATAGAATTGCTTAGAATGAGAAGAGCTTAGGCTATTAGGGAATAAAAGCCTACTAAAACTGGTCAAAATGACTTCACTTAGGAGTTAAAAGAGTGGGAATAGAAATACCCCTGGGGTTTAATTGGAGAAAAGCTAATCAAAAACTTGGCTTCAGGTTCCACGAGTCCTTTCCACGTACCATAGAAGTTACCACAGCTCGTGGATTGGAGTCGTGGTTTCTGAGACAAAATTCAAGCTGCAGATCTGATTTCCACGGATGGGTTCCATGATCCGTGGAAGGTTCCACGATCCGTAGAATCTATTCGTGGTTCTCAGAGAAAAAGGCTACTCTCAGTCTGAGTTCCACAAATGGGTTCTACGACCCGTGAAGTCAACCACGACTCTTGGACTCCGGTCGTGGTTCTTAGATTAGAGGAGGGGCTTGAAGAACTAGTTTCACGAGTCACTTCCACGACTCGTGGTTCTATCCATGGCTCATGAACTTGACTAGTGATTTCTGGAAGTTTCAAAATTTTCAAAGTCTCTAACTTTAAAATCTGAATCAAATTCCAGGGTGTTACAATATCTCTCCCTTGGGATTATTCGTCCTCAAAGGAAGACTAAGCAAGGAAAACTGGACAGATAACATCCCAACCAAATAATAAAACAGGAAAACTCAGGGATAAACATGAAAACTGAGCTTTTCAACTTAAAACATGATTGAACTAACTTTGAAAATTAGGAATGCATGCTAGGATCACGAGGAAAACTGATGGAGTAGAATCGGATAGACATACTAAGGAGGAAACTATTACCTCAAGCTGAAATTGAATCGGAAGGAAAGAGATGAGGATACTTGGCTTTCATGGCTACTTATGCCTCCCAAGTAGCTCCCTCAACTAGCTGATTTCTCCAAAGGACCTTCACCAAAGTGACTTCTTTGTTTCTTAACCTCTGATCCTAACGATCAATAATCTCCATGGGAACTTCCTCACAAGTAAGGCTATCCTTCACACGCACATATTCCAAAGGAATAATCAAGGTTGGATCACCAACACACTTCTTCAACAAAGAAACATGGAAAACCGAATGAATTACTTCTAAATCTATTGGCAAATCCAACTCATAAGCAATACTACCAACTCTCCTCAGAATCCGATAAGGACCTACATAGAGGGGACTAAGTTTCCCTTTCTTGCCAAATCTCATCACACCCTTCATGGGTGACACCTTCAGAAATACCCAATCATCAACCTCAAACTCCAACTCTCTTCTCCTCACATCAACATGTGATTTCTGTCGACTCTGAGTGGTCTTCAACCTCTGCCTAATAATATTAACCTTCTTCATAGTCTCATGAACCGAATCTGGACCAATCAAAGCTGTCTCACCTACCTCAAACCAAACAATAGGAGATCTCTAGCTCCGCCTATAAAGTGCCTCATAAGGAGACATCTAGATTCTAGAATGAAAGTTGTTGTTATAGGCAAACTCGATAAGAGGTAAGTGATAATCCCAATTACCTTTGAAATCAATCACACAACCTCTCAACATATCCTCCAAGGTCTAAATAGTATACTCTGCCTGGCTATTCGTCTGTGGTTGAAAAGTTGTGCTAAGCTTAACTTGAGTACCAAGACCTTTCTGAAATGACCTCTAAAACTGGGATGTAAACTAAGTACCCCTATCTGAAAAGATAGACAATGGAATATCATGCAATCGAACTATATCCCGAATGTAGAGTCTGGCATAATTCTCTGCTGAATTTGTAGTCTTAACAACCAAGAAGTGAGATGACTTAGTCATTCGGTCAATAATCACCCAAATAGAATCATGTTGCCTTCGAGTACAAGACAAACCAATAATGAGGTCCATATTGATTGCTTCCCACTTCCAAGTAGGAAGATCAATATCCTGAGTCATACCACCCGGTTGTGATGCTCTACCTTCATTTGTTGATAGTTGAGACACTTAGCCACAAAACCTGCTATGTCCCTCTTCATGCCATTCCACAATTACACTTCCTATAGGTCACGGTACATCTTGGTGGCACCGGGGTGAATATAATACCTGGAGCTATGAGCCTCTGTCAATATCTACTGTCTCAACCCATCTATGTCAGGAACACACAATCGACCCTGATATCGAAGCACATTATCTCCCCCTTGGGAAAAAACCTCTACCCTTTATTGATGGACTGCACTCTGCAGCTGGCGCAAAATAGGATCACTGTCTTGCTTTTCTTTCACTTCAGCTACCTAAGATGATTCAGAACCATTCTGAATAATAACACCACCTCCTGTTGAATCCATAAGGCAGACTCCCAATCGAGCAAGTCGATGAACATCCTTGGCCAATTCTTTCTTTTCATCTTCAACCAAAGACACACCCATTGACAATCTACTAAGTACATCCGCCATGGCATTGGCCTTACCCGGATGGTAAAACACACTTATATCATAATCCTTAAGAAGCTCAAGCCATCTCCTTTGACGAAGATTCAATTCCTTTTGAATGAACACATACTGAAGACTCTTATGATCAGTGAATACATCCACATGAACACCATACAAGTAGTGTATCCAAATATTCAAAGCAAAAACTATGGCCGCTAACTCAAGATCATGAGTATGGTAGTTCTTCTCATAAATCTTAAGCTGCCTCAAAGCATAAGCAATCACCTTACCACGCTGCATCAACACACAACCCAAACCAATCCTAGAAGCATCACAATACACAACAAAATCATCTAGGCCCTCGGGTATAGCAAACACTAGAGCTGCAGTCAATCTAGTCTTTAATTCCTGAAAGTTCTTCTCACATAGATCAGACCACTTAAATTTAACCTTCTTCGGGTCAACTGAGTCAATGGGGCAGCGATGGAAGAAAACCCTTCCACAAACCTCCTGTAGTAACCAGCCAAACCTAAAAAACTCCTAATATTAGACGGGGAAGTGGGTCTAGGCTAGTTCTTTACTGCCTCAATCTTTTGAGAATCAACTCGACTACCATCTCTTGTCACAATATGACCCAGAAAAGCAACAGACTGCATCCAAAACTCACACTTACTAAACTTAGCAAATAACTACTGGTCCTTGAGAGTTTGCAACACCACTCTCAAATGGTCTGCATGCCCTTCCTTACTCTGAGAGTAGATAAGGATATCATCAATGAAAACAATCACAAACATATCCAAATACTGCTTGAACACACGGTTCATTAAATTCATAAAGGCTGCAGGAGCATTCGTTAGTCCAAAAGACATAACCATTAATTCATAATGACCATACCGAGTTCTGAAGGCTGTCTTTGGAATGTCACACTCTCGAACACGAAGCTGATGATAACCGAATCTAAGGTCAATTTTAGAGAAGAAACTGGCACCCTGAAGCTGATCAAACAAATCATTAATTCAGGAATGGGATACTTATTCTTGATTGTGACCTTGTTCAACTGACGCTAGTCGATACACATTCTGAGAGAACCATCTTTATTTCACACGAATAAAACTGGAGCACCCCATGGAGAGATGTTGGGTCAGATAAAACCCTTATCAAGAAGGTCTTTCAACTGGTCCTTCAATTCCATAAGCTCCATGAGAGCCATCCTATAAGGAGGAATAGATATAGGATGTGTATCTCAAAAAAGATCTATTCCAAAGTCAATCTCTCACTCGGGAGGGACTCTGAGCAAATCCTGTGGAAACACTTTTGGAAACTCACTCATAATAGGAACTGACTGAAGAGATGGGATTTCAGACTCCGTGTCCATAACCCAAACTATACAATAGACATAACCCTTAGAAATTATCTTTCTAGCCTTGAGATAAGATGTGAAATGACCCTTCGAGGATGGAGGACTACCTTGCCACTCTAAGATAGGTTCATTTGAGAACTTGAAACGGATGACTCGAGTACGACAATCGACCAAGGCATAACATGCATAAAACAAATCCATACCAAGAATAACATCAAAATCAGTCATCTCCAACTCTACTAGATCTGCTGAAGTGACTCTATGAAGGACTGAGATAGGGCAATTTTGGTAGATTCTTTTGGCTAGGACTGACTCACTAACAGAAGTAGAAACACAAAAGGATTCTAAGAGCTTATCAGGACTAATCTCGAACTTGCAAAAAAGATAAAGGGTCACAAAATATAAGGAGGCACTCGGATCCAATAAAGCATACACATTGAGAGAAAAGACTTTCAATATACCAGTAACAATGTCTGGTGAACTATCTTGGTCCTGGCGTGAGGACATGGCATAAAGGCAGTTCTAGCGCTGACCACCAAAACTAAAAGTAGTGCCCTGTTAGGCTGGTTGACCTCCTGGGGCAGCTGGAGCAGACTGAGTCGTACCACCTCCCTGACCCTTCCTAGCTAAATGGAAATCATTAATTCTGTGTCTAACCTGTCCACACCGAAAGCACCCCTCTCTATCAGGTAGACACTCACTGGGGTGACTTCTACCACACTTGTTGAAAGAAAGGTAAGGAGTCCCCTTTGCAACACTTTCATGCTAATAGGAACCAGATCCTCTACCAGTCTGATCATGATAAGGCCTGGGGGCCTGGGTAGGAGCACTAGCCAAAGAATGAATGGACTGTGATGATTTCTTCTGAAATGTAGAGCGATGTCCACCTCCGGACCTCTGATGACCAAAACCTGAACTCTCAGATCTAACCTTTTTTTTCTCCCTTGCCATCTCCCTCAACTTGTCTCTCTTAATCTGATGGGTATGATTCATAAGTCAAGAAATATCCATATCAGCCAAAAGCATCACGGACCTACACTCCTTCTTTACCGTATTTGACACTCCATAAACATACTTACTCATCTCATCCCACAGGTCAGCCACCATGGAAGGAGCATACCTAGAAATCTGGGTGAACTTCAATCCATACTTCTGAACCAACATAGAACTTTTCCTCAAATTTAGGAACTCTTCTACCTTAGATTGCCTCAACTCCCTCGGGAAGAACCGGCCAGTAAAAGCCCTCTCAAAACATTCCCAAGTCATAGGGACCACATCTCTAGCCCTAGCATCTTTCCATTGGGTGAACCAAATATAAGCCACGTCCTTAAGTTGATAAGAAGCTAGCTCAATACCATCAACACCACCCACTTACGTCACACCAAAGATCATCTTTACCTCATCCAAGAAATTTTGTGGATCCTCACCATCTTTTGAACCCCAGAACTCAGGTGGGTTCATGCGAATTAAATCTTGAACTCAGGCTGCTATTCCACCTTGAGGGTGTATAGGGATAGGAGCCTAGTGATTGTCCTGAGTGTCCATAGTATGAGCTAGCATATGAATGGCATTTCTGAACTCCACATTTATAACCTCGGGGTCTGGAATCAGAGGGTTAACATTTTGAGTGGCTCAGTGAGACATGGCTCGGCGAGGAGGCATAATCTGAAACGCATAAAGAACAGATTAGAGGGTAATAGAGTTAAACTCTATCGCACGATATTGATCATTAAATAAGTGAAGTTCTTCCTAAGACACCTCATAACTTCTCTCTCATAAGTATGGTGTGCTTCACACATATGAAAGATACTCTACTCGATGTGGCTTTCAGACACCCTAGGACTCTTGAACCTGATGCTCTGATACCAAGTTTTTCACTCCCCAAAGCTACCCCCTAGGTGTAACATGAGACCCAGGACCACAAGTGCCCCAAGTTAACCTTTGGCTAAAGAATGACCTAAACAAACATAGATAAACTTAACGAAACCATCAAACTAAAGAGATAAATAGACTGAGTCATCAACAGCTCAAACATAACATAAAAGAATCTGCAACCCAAATACAGAATCTCTACTATGTCTGAAAGCCTCTAAACTGAATAATGAGCTGCTGGGATAAGACCCCATCTAACTCCAAATACTAAACAAAAACCATAAATATAGATAACTGATACTAGTTCTTAAAGTACGAGGACTCACCACTCAAAGCTGGGAAACCAACTAATCTCTAGCTATGAATCTGAGGACCCAAACCTAAATCTGCATCATCAGGAGGATGCAGCGCAAGATATGCGTCAGTACTATAGGATGTACTGAGTATGTGAGATATGCAAAATCTAAAGTAAACATGCTAGATATGCTATAAAAATGATTTCATGATATAACCATAAAACTATAATGTAAATGACTCAATGCAATATCATAAGCTGAAAACATAATCATAAGTTGTAAGTCTGAAATCTGAGCAATAGTCAAATACATCTTAAAACATGAAACTATTTCTATGGGAGGTTCTCTAACCGACATAGACCATGTGAGCTATATGGAATCTGATGTATCTGCCCCATCGAGAGGACCCAATATACCTTGCCAGGGTATAAAGGCATAACTAGTGTGATCAAGGTGTCTGATGCCCACTGAGGGGACTTAAAAAACCTATAGTGGCACGTAGTTCTGGAAAATACAAGAGGTACGCTAAACGCAATCCAGCTCGGGGCTCAATACTACTCCCAAAACATACTTATAGCCCAATTTATACTTGTGACATATCTAATGCCAAATCTGTTTGAAAAGCATAAGGGTATATCTAATACCATACAATTCACATAACTTAGGTAGACATATCTAGATGCCCAACCTCTTTATAAAACATAGGGACATATCTAATGTCATGCAATTCATGCTTCAAAATCCTTAAAAACTTAGCATGGCCATAATTCAAAACATACTTTTCTTTCTAAATTCATAACTTGAAGAATTAGGCATGAAATTTCATAAATACATAAGGCCATGTTATCTAAACATGCCAATTTTCACTTGAAATCATGTAATTCAATGGAATCATGCCAGAAATCATCATTAATGCATGAGCTTTTTAAATCAATTAAGGAACCTCAAATAAATCATAGATAAATAATGAGAAACCATGAATTGAAGCTTTAAAACTGAACCCATAAGTTTTTCCCCAAATTGGGTAAGAACCCTAATTTCATGAATTCATAAATCAAAGTAAAGATCATGGTTTTTGGAAATAAGGGTGAAGTAAATTTCTTATTGAATACCCACATACCTTATTGAAGCTAGCTTGATCTAAGATGAAAAGAAATGGAGGCTTTTTCTTGGAGCTTGAGACTTGGAGCTTAAAGGAGTTCTTTTTTCTTTTGGAATAGAATTTCATAGAATGAGAAGAGCTTAGGCTATTAGAGAATAAAACACTACTAAAAATTATCAGAACAACCTCACTTAGGAGTTAAAAGGGTGGGTAATTATAAAAATACCCCTGAGATTTAATTGGAGAAAAGATGATTAAAAACTCAGCTTCAAGTTCCACTGGTCCTTTCCATGCACCGTAGAAGTAACTACGGCTCATGGATTGGAGTCGTGGTTTCGGAGCCAAAATTCAAGCAGCAAATCTGATTTCCATGGATGGGTTCCACGATCCGTGGAAGCTTCCACAATCCATAGAATTTGTTCGTGGTTCTCAGAGAAAAAAGACACCCTTAGTCTGAGTTCCACGAATGGGTTCTTGACCCGTGAAGTCAACCATGACTCGTGGACTTTGGTTTTGGTTCTTAAAATAGAGGAGGGGCTTGCAGAACTGGTTTCACGAGTCACTTCCACGACTTTTGGTTCTATCCATGACTTGTGGACTTGACTCGTGATTCCTGGAAGTTTCAAAATTTTTAGAGTCTCTAACGTTAAAAGCTGAATCGAATTCTGGGGTGTTACATGCTCATCCCCGTAGCTTGGAGGAATATTCATTGCTGATCTGGGATCTTTCCTTTCCTCTTGATTAGGTAAAATCTCTTGTTAATTTTTGTATATTTCCATAAATTTCCCCTCTTTAAATTATGGATTCTTAGGGCTATTTTGACCCCCTTTCCATGGTCCATTTCTGCTCAATTTTTGGGCATGTTCTCCTGGGAACATGGGGAACACTATGGTATTTTTCATTTCTGGTTTCATTTTATGGGGTCCAGGGCCCCGCTTGTGACCCATATTTAGACCTATTTTGTTTATAGCATTGTGGGTATCATTGGTTTCTTTGTGATGCCTAGATTATTGTATTGGTAGTATTTTTTTGAATTGGAGCTTCCCGGAGTAGTTTGAGCTTGGACGATGCTATGCCTGTAGTTAATCGTCAGACGACAAGTAGGTTATGGATTTCCCTAACTAGACTCTTTGTATATAGGCAATAACTGCATTAATTAGCTTCCTTGGGTTGGTTTTCTAGGTTGGTACCCTCAGACCTTGTCAACCTTTTCTGTCCATTTATTTCATACATTGACTGTAGTATTCATGTAGAAGTGATATATTACCCTTGTGGCCTCGTGTGGCCTTTGTATATTCCTCTAGAGCATAGACAGGGGGATATTGGGAATGTCCACGAGTCTCGAACATTATGACCTTACTTTAGGCTGGTTATCTATGATGTAGAACCAATTGTGCCTGTACAGGGCTGATAAGAATGTTGTGAGCCATTGGGCTAATTTATATTGTTTACGAGCATATCATTCATGTAAAAGGTTTTCCCTGCATGTTTTACTACTGATTTGGCTTCGAGCCTACCATAAATGATTTTCTAAACCTTGCATGGCCCCGGGGGCCTATTTTTGGTAAAATAATTATGAAAGGGTTTTTGGTACTGACTTTTACAAAACCTCTTAGAGTAGAGAGGATTGTGTAATGATTTTACCACTGATATTCATATTGATACCAGGCTCGACTATGTCATAGTGCTAGATATGGTTTTCTATGTATTTAGACTCGAATATGTGGAGGGATATGGTTTTCTACGTATTTAGACTCGAATATGTGGCGGGCACTCTGTTTAGGGATTTTGAGACTTGATTATTGATTTAGACCCAGATACGCTTTGGGCACCCTTTATAAGGGTTACTGAGATTTGACTACTGATTTATACCCTGTTAGATTTTGGGCACGTACTATGAGGTTTTGTTTATTGAGCTATGTATTGAGATTTATAGTTTTAGTATGTGGTATATGAGTAGATCCCCATGGACCCTACTATTCCTGGGCCTATAGCTACGGGCCAAAGCAGTGTGCCAGTAGGAGGGGTATAAGGTAGAGTTGAGGTATACGGGTGAGCCTTCCATGGGTCCTGCCTCTATTGGACCTTCTAGGTATTGGAAGGGGTAAACATACAATACTATTATCATACCAGAATCATCATATCATCATCATGCATATTGTATTCCAATTCCACCCTTGTTTGTTGTATGCTCAGTGTATGCTCTGGTTGTATGGGCGGCTGGAGGGTTTGTTTTCACTTGATTGTGTTCCTTGGTTGAATGGAAGGCCGTTAGGACTGTAGGTAGATTATATTACTCCTTTTGTGTTATAGATCTTGTTAGGACCTTCGGTTCTGGTTGAATTAGTGGATTTTAGCCTATTGAGGCTCTGACTTTTGGACTTCGATTATTAAGAGGCTAGTGGGTCCTATATTATTGAGGCGCTATTTATGTGGCCTTATGATCAGTTGTGTGCTATCATATTCTATTCTTTATCATAGTTCTTGATTGTGGATCTCGGTACTTTATGTCTTAGTTATTCCATACTAGGGTGATACTTGAGAGATTGTTTTCATCTATTCTTATCTTGAAATTGATGTCTTAAGCATGATTCCATTAGTGTATGGCTTCTAGTTGATTATTGTTGTCTTGCTTTCCTTCTTTCCCTTTTCACTCGAGGTTACCAATATACCACCATGCTTCTAAACTTTCTCTTTATATATACTGTTGTTGCAAGGATCCCAGGTGTGTTCTTATTTATATCACCTGTATTTATGTGTATGTATATATTCTGTGGCTAGCGTAGTCTGGTTGTATTCTTGTTATCTTCTCTAAATGCTATTTTCCTTGTGCTTTCTCTTATTTCTGCGACTGCTTCCTTGTATTCTGCTATATTACTGTTTTTATATTTTATATGTACTAAGTCAGCTGATGATGCCTACTGGGTACCCATTGCTTTGCAATTGGTGCTCATACTATACTTTTCATTTTCTTGGTGCAGATATTAGTGTGAGCTTTCGTTGTTGATCATATCGAGACTCGTGTAAATTTTGGATATTCGAGATTAGGGTGAGCTCTTGATGACCGAGGCTTGACCACATCTCATCTTTGGCACTGTTATTCTTTGTACTTATTGAGACAGTTGTATATTCTATTTTGTTACTTCTAGCACTTGTATTCTAGTAGAAGGTTTTGTACTATTGATACTAAGTCTTGGGGTTGGTGTAGATTCTTTATGATTATATATTCAGGTTGTTTCTTCCGCTTTGTCTGTATCTTATTCTGCTTCTGCTTATTTCTTCGTACTATGCGTATTGGTTACGTAGTAGCCCATTTCTAACCATTTCAAGCTACGGGGATTGGTTTGCCTACTGGAGGATTATAGGTATCATGACCTAATAAATTGGGTCGTGACAGCAATCCTATATTTTTGTCGTGTTATAAGGAGGAGCCAATTGCCATTCTTGATCGGGACATCCAAAAGGTGAGGATAAAGGAAATTCGATCGGTAAAGGTCTAGTAGAAGCATCATCCGATTAAAAAAGCTACCTGGAAAATCGAGAAGGACATGCGGGACAAGTACCCTCATTTGTTTGAGAATACAGGTACTCTTTCATTTTCTTAACTTGACTCATTTTTCATATTTGATTGTTCGAGGATGAACAATGGATAGATTGGTATCTGTTGAAATGACCCTTTCCATTCATATGGGTGAGTCAATTGTGAAAAAATTTGGGTAAGGTTTTCCCCCAAATTGGAAGTTAAAAATTTAAGGCTAGGCTAGTTTTGGGTGAAATCTGTGCGAGGTATGGTCTAGGGAAATTCAGAAAGGGATTTGGTAAATATAATAAAGTTTATCTTGACTTTATGTTAGCTAAGAAGATAAGGAATCAATAGGACTTTTCGGAAGTGAATTCGGATAAGTAGAACTCCTGATAGAGAACATAACATAAAGGGATTAGTCTGGAATATCATGGTCTAAGGGTGCGTTACAAAAAAGGCAAAACTGGGAGCACCTGAGTTTTTGCCTCACCACACTCACTATAGCAGGTGACAGGTCACTATGGGACTGCCGCTATATCAGAGAAAGTTTTGCTATAGCGGGAGTCAAAGGCGGTCAATCCCACTATAGTGGTTGGATTCCACTATTAAGATGCCCCTATATTGGGATTGAACCGCTATAGTGGGGTAAATCATTGTTTATGCAGAAATTTCCCTTAAAATGGTTTATTATTTCTAAACACATTTTGGAAATAACATAGGCGATTTGGGGCAATTTTCACCTACTTTCCATCAGAATTCTTTGTAAAGGTAAGTTATTTATCCCCATTAACTAGTATTCGAATTTTTGACCTTAAAGTCACTAGTTTAGGGGTCTTAGGGAGGGTTTAACTTGACCTAGCTATAATTTTGTAATGACCCTTCTGGTCATTTACACATTTTTTCCTTTCTTGTACTGTTAGATCTTGCCTGTAATGGCCCCAAGTCATTTATAGCCTGTTGGGACCAGTAGTCCGGTGCTCGGGCCATTTATTTGGTCTTTTTGGTCATTCCTTTCTTTAGCGCTTTAAACCTTGGAAATTATTGACTTTGGTCAACATTCTTGGTGAACGTGCTTTGAATCAAATTTTGACAGTTTCGTTAGCTCCGGAGCATGGACTTTGGTCTAGTGGGACCTTTGGTCGGGATCCATGAGCTTTTCAGCTTGGAATTCTCTCTCATTCTGTGTTTTCAAGTCATTTGGGCTTTCTTGGTTGACCTTGGTCAACATTTGGAGAAGACGTCCTCGGATGGAAATTCTGTCAGTATTGTTAGAATTGGAATGCGGAGTTTGTGTTAGTTAGTTGGTTGGTTTGGGTCTCGGGTTAGCCAGCTCATTTCGGATGTTTGGTTGTGATTAGATAGTATTGACTTGGGTGAAAATTCCTCTGAGATGACCTCGTATGAAAGTTTCATTGATTTCGTTGAATCCAGAACATCGTTTCCACTCTATTAGCATTATTGGTTTGTGAATACCGATTTCCGATTGTGACCGAAATGCCCCATAGAGTTTTAGAAATATTGCAGGTTTCTGTTGTTGCAGGTGCATGCCTCAGGCCTTAATTGCAATTACGAGCCTCCTTCCTCACGATCGCGATGAGGCACTTGGTCCATTATTCTTCGCAATCGCGGCGTCCCTTGTTGCGACTGCGATGAAGCTCCCTGCTCTTTGTTCTTCGTGACCTCGTGGCTAGTCCTCATGATTGCGATTGTTTAGCCAGCGTGGTCCTCGTGACCGCGAGGCGTCTCTTCGCGATCGCGATGAAAGACCCCTGGGCAGTATATAAACTCCCCACTTCGTCTTCTTCACTCCAAAACACGATTCCACCATTATTTTTAGCTCCAAGCTTACCTAAACTCTATATTGACTCAATTATTGGTGTTGGGATGTAAATTCCTTGCTTGTGATCGTTCCTCCATCATAAATTGTAAGTTTTATCCATTTTATTCCGTTAAATTCTCTCATTTGATTATTCAATTGCTCTTTTTAATGGCTGGCTAGTTTGAGCCATTTCCTTTGATGAAGTTCCTTTAATAATCTGAGCATGTACACTTAAGAGTGATGTTATCATTGTGCGCTCCTTCATTTTTGGTGTCAGGTTGTGGGGCCCGCGGGCCTGCCGGTAGCCTAAATTTCAACCCAGCTATTTTTATAGCATTATGGGTATTGTTTGTCTAGTTTTGACACCTAGATTTTTGTGTTGATAGTGTTTTTGCGATTTAGAGCTTCTCAAAGCAGTTTGGGCTTGGACATCATCGTTCTATCTACTTGTCGTCGGATGACAAGTAGGTTACGATTTACTTCCTAGATCAGTATAGTTAGATTATATATATTTATATGTTATTGGAATGTTGGGTTGGATTATAGGTAGAATTAGGCTTAAATCTTGTGACTTGTATTAAATTGTCCATTTCGGATATTAGATTAGGAATATTACTGTCATCCTTAGTCCTAGAGCTTGTAGTATCATTGTGGCTAGTGTAGAATCCTTAATATGCTTTTAGGAGGTTTTAAAGTTAGAGTAAGATGCTTGTACCTGTTTTCATGGTTATTTTTCCATTATTTCTGGCTTTTACTGGTTGTGTGTAAATTATGGGCCCAAGGCCATAACTTGGAGTTGGACGGAGTCCCAGGTCAGTTTCCTTGGTTGGAGGGTGCTTTTCCCTGAATTGCCTTGTGGTGTGATATATTCTGTGGTTTTAGGACATTGCATGTTCATATTGCATTTATATACCTAGCGGCATGAAAAGGAAAGGTTTTCGAGACTTTTGGGTTTGAAACTTGAGGATTTTGTGATATTCATGGATTTCAGATTTTAAAGGAGTTTTACTGGGTTTTTAACACTAGTTTTGGAACGGAAGGGGATAACACTACTTTATGCTGGTACGAGGGGTATTCCTGGATCTTTTCTCCACTATACCTATTTTTATATGCATAGTCAGATGAAGTGTTTCTGCGCTTATACTATTATGTACTCTTATGTGCCTATTTTTATATGCATAGTCCGATGAGGTATTTCTGGGCTAATACTATTATGCACTCTTATGTGCCTATTTTTATATGCATAGTTTGATTCGAAATTTTCTGTCTAATACTATTATGCACTCTTACGTGCCTATTCTTATATGCATAGTCTAATGAGGTATTTTTGGGCTTATATTATTCATATATATATGCATTATCTGATGAGGTATTTATGGGCTTATACTATTATGCACCCATACACACATATATATGCATAGTATGATGAGGTATTTCTGTGCTTATATCATCATGCATACATACATCATATCATATCCCATCGCATTGCATTGGTTTGGGTGCACTTGGGTAGTTGGTTTTCTAGATTTATTTTGTTATTTGTTCCTTCTTGTTGGTTTGATTTGTTCCCTTTTTGGTTTTATAACTAGATTTAGGTGGATCCATGTATTTTTTGCTTACTTTATTGTAATGTATTACTTATATATTATCTTTCTACGCTTAGTCGGCCTATGATGCCCACTGAGTACCCATTATCTTGGTACTCATACTACACTCTACATCTCTTTCTGGTGCAAATACTAGTGTGAGCTTTCATTGTTGATCATGTGAGGACTTGTGCAGCTTTTGGATCTTCGAGACTAGGGTGAGTACCTGACGTTTGAGGCTTGACCATATCTCATCTTTGGGAGTTGTACTCTTTGTACTTTCGAAAACAGTTGTATATCTTATTTCGTTACTTCTAGCTTGTATTCTATTTAGAAGCTCATGTACTACCGATACTAAGTCTTGGGGTTGGTGTAGTTTTTTTCTGTATTTATATTCTGGTTGTTGCTTTTGTATTATTCTATCTTTACATTCTACTTCTACTTATTGTGCGTACTAGTTAGGTAGTAGACCATTACTAACCATTTCGGGCTACATGGATTGGTTCGCCTACTGGGGGGTTGTAGGTGCCATCATGACCTGAGAAATTGGGTGGTGACAGTTGGTATCAGAGCTCTAGATTCACTAGTGTCATGGTACAAAAGCAAAGTGTCTAGTAGAGTCTCGTGGATTGGTATGATGATGTACGTATCCTATCTGCGAGAGGCTACAGGGCATTGTTAGGAAAAGCTTAATTTTCTTGGCTCCTTATCGTGTCTTCTTGGCTCTATTGACTTCTATACTTTGGTTGTTTCATTCTTTCTCAGATGCCTGAGACAAGTTTGTCAGCAGGTGATGTCGAGGCTTCTGTGCCTATTGCTTTGGTGCTTCCGCCAGCACCAGGACTTCAGAGTAAGAGTTTACCGTATCAGATCGGGGGTATGAGGCCGGCCCAACCTCCGATTGGGTTCATAGCAATCCCAGTTCTTCAGGACACCATGGTTAGGACTCTGAGTCCTCCGATGGGTGTTTCAGTACTCGGTTCTTCAAGTGGTGCTTTAGTTAGGGTTGAGCTTCTAATTCTTCAGCAGGGTTTTATGTCAGTGTTGGACTATGAGGTGAGATTTCACAAGATGGTTAGGCATACTGCCAGGACTGTGCCTTCAGAGTTTGATAGGGTTCAGAGCTTTGTTGGAGGTTTGATTTCACCGCTCTATTTGGCGATTGAGCATTTGGTTACAGTTAGGATGACCTTCCTTCAGGTAGTGGATCATGCTTGGGCTATTGAGGGTTTATGCCTCGAGGCATATGGAGGTAGCAGTAAGAGGCGTCGCTATTAGGACAGTTTATGGGGTTTGCATTTAGAGCGTGTAGGCCGTGGTAGCCAATATGGTTTAGCTGGATCCTCTCATTAGGGCACTTTGGGTAAGGGTTATTATACTTGTCGTGAGCAGGGACACTTTTCTAGGACTTATCCGAGCTTCAGAGAGTTTCACCCCCTCTGTGTTCCAACTTCACGAGGTGCTCATTCAGGTCCAATAGGTTGTGTTAGTCATTCTGATTTAGCCAGGTCTTTGTAGTAGAGTATGGTCAGCCGGGGTTGTTTTGAGTGTGGAAAGATAGGCCACTTTGCTTTAGTGCAGCACCCTAGGCAACATGATCAGGTGGTTCAGGCCCACAGGGCTCCAGCACCATTGGCTAGAGGCAGTGTACAGAGTAGTAGGGGTGGTCCCCGAATGGTTAGAGGTGGCTTTCAGCCAGGTGGTTCAGGTTTCCGTCTAGAGTCGACATGTATTGTGCGTCAGGGCAAGGCTTCCTTGGGTTGCTTTGGTTGTGGAGTGGTTGGTCACTATCTTAGAGATTATCCTCGGCGCGATACGGTTGAGCCTTCAGGTTCGACTACCCAGTTCAGAGTTAGATCCCATTAGTCTGATTCCCCTCTTGGTGGGCCAGAGATAGAGGTTCCTGATATCATTACTCCAGGTAAGGCTCATGTTTCCTTCGACTTGTGATAGTATTGTTCGCGATGCGACTCCCTCCCTTCTATCATTTATATGTTTATATGCCTACCTGCTACTTGTTTTATTATTTTACTACCTGAGTTGTAGTGTTTATGTGTTATGTTACTGGTAGTTTATTCCTTAGTAGTGGATGGGGGGAGTTATTCTTGTGAGGTATTTACCCAGAGTTGTAGCTCGTGGGTAGTTCTTGTTAGTCTCTTTTCTGGTTGGTTTTGCTTCCAGTTATGTTGTGACTCTAGGCTTGTGTTGAGTCTTCTCTTTTGAGCGGTCCTAGACGGTTGTTCCCTAAGCTGTTTTCTAGCATTTGCTAGGAGTCCTGGTGTTGGTTTGGTGTTACCGGTGGTAGTGCTGGAGTTTGAGCTCTTGTCTTGAGTTAAGAGGTGTCGGTTATGCTAGTGTGCATTAATTTTTGGTTTTCTTAGGTGTTTAGAGTCAACCCTCTTTGTTTGGTTGGGTTAGGAGGTTGGCAGGTATGTGGGTTGTTCCCATAGACGTCCTCAGTTTCTTGTATGGTTAGGCTGTGTTATTGTTTCCCCAGTTCCAGTTGGATTGAGTTTCGATCATAGTTCTCTGGGCTTATGGCATTGTGGTAGTGTTTTGACTATGGAATTGTGGCTAAGTGTTGCCAGTAAGAGTTGTAGGAGCTAAGGGAACAACTCCAGAGTCTTCTGAGAAAGACTTTATGGAATTAGTGTATCCTTGGAAAGGGTTTCATTTGGGTTGTGAAGGAGGGTGATAACTCCTTATGTGTATGTATGTGTTCTAGTAGCTGACCTAGGTGGTGACCGAGAGTTTGCATTAGTTTATATGTTGGTGACTTGCGTCGGCCGAGTTCAGGCTGTGGTGTCATTTCCTTTGATAAATTCGAGGTCAGGATTCCTTCCAGTCTGAGATTGAGGTAATGGTCATTCCCAATACTACCTTTGGGAGCTTGTTGCATCGACCTTGGCTTCCTTGTTATCTTCTTTGGGGGAAATCAAGTTTTGGTAGCATCTGTGTGTTGGGAAAATTGTGTATTCATGGCCTAGTAGGCTCCGGTACTTGAGTTTTCATCGACAACATATGGGTCTACTTATGGGTTCTGATAGAGGCATTGATTGGGTATTGGGACTGAGTTGCAGAATCGTGGGCTAGCAAACTACTCTGGATGGTTCATAGTTGATTCTCTTCGGTTGCAGCTTCTTGGGTTGGAAGGTAATGAGTTCAGACAATGTAGCTTCCCCATTTCAGTTGTAGAGTGACAATTGGCCTTGGACACCTAGTCCTTGGCTAACCATTGAGTTAGGCTAGACATTCTAGATTTCAGCGGTGTTCTAGTTAGTATGAAGTTCCTTTTACCATGGTTGGACAGATGTTCGCTCCCAAGCGCACACGCAAGTGTACGTGGTCGTGCAAGTAATAAAGTAGATCTTGCAAGCCGAATATCGATCCCACAGGGACTTGGTGTTTAGAAGACGATCCAACTTAATTAATATTATTAAAGTTAAACAAGTGTGATTTGTAACCAAGAGAAGTTTGAGGTTTTCATTTGTAAACTAAATACTAAAAATGACAACGATATGAAATTTGGAATGTGAACAATATATGGAGAGATCCAGGGTTAAGGCATTACTTCACATTCATGCATAACTATGGTTTCTAGACAGTGTTGGTGTTTATCGTGATTGTTGATCTACGGGATTGATATTATAACTTGGTAATGGGTTATCCTCTACGTCATCTAGCACAAATTAATCTCACAACTACATCGTTGTGCAGGGATGTGAGTCTTTAATTTGGATGCATTAAACTATCTTCCCACTTCATTAACCAAGTGGGGCACTTAGGTGTATTGCTATCCTAACCACAAATCATCCTCTACAATTAGTATCTACCAATTAAAGACATGATCCAAACTCCCTACGTTCTTCACTCCGTCCCTCCACTCATATGGTCAATTCATTTTGAGACTTAGATTTATCCTAAAGTTCATGATGCTTTAGAATAGTTAAAATAAGAACGTAGAAACAATCACATGATATGATAAACAATTAAACCAACTATGAATCCATACTTAAGCAATCATGTTGTAGCTTCAATCCTAGAAAGAGAATGTTAGCCACTCATAGTCATACAAAGAATCACCATTGATGAGTTCATAAAGTAAAACGACAAGAAAGAAAAGTTAAAGAATAAAGAACCCTAGTTTGAGCTCCTTGATGTCTCCTTTGCTCTACAATTCATGTCTTATTCCAAAGATGTGTGTAAATGTGGCTAAGAAATCCTTATATAGTGTTTTAGGTCGTCCATAGTCTTCCCCATAAGAAACATATGTATTTACAACTTTGCCCTCAACTTAAACCAAGTTAAAACGTGATTTTGGACATTTAAGAGGAGGTCGCATCGCGTGGCTGACCGTGTGGCCAAAACAGTGGACCTACATGTTGGGGTATGTGAGAATGAGCCTCCACCTCAGCCTTGGGGGTCTAGAGGCATGGCCTCCACCTCAGCCTTGAGGGGTGCGGCGCATAGCCCCCTCCAAATGTGAAGGTTCGTCCGCTTTTTTCTCTCTTCTTCTCGTACATTTGTTCCTTGATTCCCCACTTCTTGTGGCTTGTTTGTAGGATTAATTTAGCTTACATAGATCCTACAATGGTCTCCTACATTAATTCATAATACACATTAGTCCATACAACACAATAGAGATCATCAAAGTACACTAGAATACACATAGCTCAAGCTAACAAAGCTAGTTTTCTCGTCTAAACTCTATTTGATAATTTTGACACTTGACTTGTTCCAAATGAACCTTAAACACTTTAAACATGTACTTTAGCAACAACATACACACATACACAATATATAACTCAATATCACACCAAGTTATCCTCAAAACTAAGCTAAACGGGCATAGATAATGTCACTTAGGTGTGTAATTACGCCTAAGATCACCACCCCACACTTAAAGCTCCGTTTGTCCTTGAACAACTCTTTACACTAATCATACTCAAGAAAGACTTAAAAATCCCTACTAAAACTAAGACACTCAAGCTAGAACTACAGCGACCACATGAATAGCAAGTTCTACATTCGGCACGCCATATTACAACATGAATCACATGAATACTACTACAAGACTCCCTAGCCTCAAGAATTGACTCTACTCAGTTGGCAAACTCATTCACATTACTTAATAAAGAGATCATATACGTCACCTATCTATCATCAAACAAGTGCCCTCACCACAAGAGAGTTACCATATTCACTCACACCTATGTAAATTATCACAAGAATGGGTGTAAAAATTAAATTTAGCCCACTCTCACAAAGAATTCGCATGTCACATAAGATGAACCATAGGCTTGCCCGTAGTATAGTACTCCACTAATATCAGAATGTCAAAGCTCAAGATCAAGTAGGACTTTAAGGATTGTAATGTAGGCTAAGGGACGAGTATGAACTATTTGGTCAAGAATAGTGACTATCTTTCCTAAGCGCTTTAATACATCACATTTTTCATCAAACTCATCTCCAACCAACCTATTTTACACCATTATTATCTTCCCAACTCTCTTTTCTATTACCCCATCTTTTTAAGCTATCTCACACATCTTTAGTTGGGAGTATATGCTATCAACACATTATTTTTCTTCTTTTCATTACATTACTCCCTACCCATAACACATACACCTTTTTATCACACCAACAACTATTTTATTGGGGCTTCACTTCACTCTTTCCTTCTTCAATTTTTACACTCCTTAACATCTTAATTTATCAACTAAAGAACTTAGGAGTTTTGGATCAAATTGCGGGCAATTGAAAGAACAAGAATAAGCTATATATGAGGCTACCAAAGAATAGGATAAAGTCTCAACAGGGCTAGGTAAGGTCATGCGCAGAGGGTAGATAAAGAGGGTGTAAAACATGGCTATCAAAGAAATTCCTATATCATCTCCTAAACTCAACATTCTTTATTTCGCTTTGCAAACACACGAGGCAAGTTCTAGACACCAGAATGCAACATGGAATATAACAAAAACCTCACTCACACTTGGCACATGTTCAAATCAAGACGGCTATCTATAGACTCTCAACCAAGCAATAGCAAGAATTCAACATTAAGCCAACATCACAGAAGAGTCACATAAATGAGCCTAGATGTCTCAACAATAGTCATTCAATTTTTCACATCATGCCATAGAATTAAACATCAACTTGCAATAAGTAGTCATGTGTAGCCTCTAGCAAGAAAATCTCTATTTATTCCTAATGATAAAAATATTTAAATCTACTCCTAAAAAATCAAAAAGGATACTGGGTTCAAAGAGCTTCCCCACGGAAAAGAACCGAAAAGAAAAACCAAGGAGTGGGTGAAGTGTGCACACTTCTACTAACAGACCAACCACAAAAACTAAAAACAAGCAAAGACAAAATCTTTTTGTAATTTTTTTTTCAATTTAATCAAAAACTTGCAAATAAATAAAGATAAAATCCTATAGCGTACTTCACCCTAAACAAATCGGAAGATTCCCACCCCACACTTAAAACCATACTTTGTTCCCAAAGTATAAATTAAATGTAAAGTTAGGAATACTCCTTGAGGCTTCTAGGCCTAGCTAGTAGCTTCATGTCCATCAACGGGGTCCAGAGGACCCCACACTTAGTGTGTTCCATTCTCCTTAGATAAGATCTTAGGTACTCATACTTCCCTTCAACCTGTTGAAACAACACAAAAACAACACCCAAAAGTGATACTAAAAAAACCTAAAAAGAATAAAAATCATACCTTAACTTAGGTTGCCTTCCAAGTAGCGCCTGATTTACCATCGCGACATGACTCAGATTATAAATTTTATTCCTATTCTCTCATTCTCTTTCTCCTACTCAGGGCCTATCTTCTTCCTCTTTTCTGACCTCTCGTGTGCTCACACTTGAGGTCTGGGGCCTTTCTCACACCTACCTTTTCAGTATTTCATTCAGGTCCTTCAGGTTCAGGCTCTTTTGGCAATTTGGGCAGCTCAATGAGATAGTCTGAAGAGGTAATTAGAGGTATGCTCTTCTCCACCCCACACTCATCCACTTCTATAGCTGTGATCATGCATTGATCCTTATAGTGTGAGGGTGTGTTGAGTGTTGTGTAATCTCTAAAGACCACCTCTTCATCATTCAGTCTCATCTTGAGTGTACCCTCTCTCACATCAATCTATGCTCCACCGATTGCAAAGAATAGACGTCCCAATATGATTGGTACCCTTTCATCTGAATCATAATCAAGAACAATAAAGTTAGCAAGAATAATGAACTTACCAACCTTGATGAGAACATCCTCAATGATTCCTTCGGGGACCACTCTGGTTTTGTCCGCCCTCTAAAGCACAACTGAGGAAGGCCTTGGCCTCCCCAACCCAAGATAATTAAACAATGAAATGGGCATCAAATTAATGCTTGCCCCAAGTCACTCAAGGCTTGAATAACATCACTTTCACTAATTTGTATGGGGATGGTGAAGCTCCCAGGGTCCTTGAGCTTTTGGGGCATCTTACTCATTACCACAGAACTGCACTCTTCAGTAAGTGCTACCGTATCAATGTCACCAAGTCTCTTCTTGTTTGTCACCACGTCCTTCAAGTACTTAGCATACTTTGGCATTCCTTGCAAAACATCTATAAGAGGAAGGTTAATGTGAAGTTCTCTGAATATGTCGAAGAAATTCTTAAAACAAGCATCTTCTTTTGCTTTTCTAAGATTTTTGGGAAGGGTGGTGGTGGTCTATTTTGAGGCTGCTCAATTGTCTTTCCATTAAGGTACTCAGACTTCCCCTTTTTGTCAGCTTCTTTGGACTCAAACTACTTTTTTGTCTGGTTGGAAGTGATCAACTCTTCTTGCACCTCATGATTTTTCTTTGGAGGTGCGTCACTCAAATCTCTCTCACTCCTCAAGGTGATTATCATTACTTGCTTTGGAGCTTCTGTGTCACTAGGCAAACCCCCTTGGGGTCTTGCATTTTATGCCTGAGCTAGCTGAGTTTCTAGTGTCTTTGTGGCTAACTACTGATTTTTTTATGTCAGCAACCATCTGTGCTTGATCAGCAGTAATCTAGGCTTGATTAGCCATGATCTTCTTCAATATCTCCTCAATATTACTGGCCTGAGTGTTGTTTGCATACCTTGAACAAAGGTGTGAGCTAATACCTCATTATTCTACTTGTGATGTGGGAAATCCTTTAGAAGAGACTTGAATCTCTCCCATGCATGATAGATATTCTCGTCTGGTTTCTGCTTGAAGCTTAGAATTCCATTCCTCAACTTTGTAGTTTTGCCTGATGGGAAGAATCGAATGAGAAAATTCTTTGCCAAGTCTTCCCAAGTTGTGAACGAATTTGAAGGTTCTGCCTTCAACCATTTGTTTGCTTCTCCCAACAGTGAGAATGGGAAAAGTGTGAGCCTCACATAGTCTGTGGAGACTCCTAGGGGAATGAATGTCTCAGTGATCTCCAGAGAGTTCTGTAGATGGACCTGTGGATCCTCATGTGACAAGCCTGTAAACTATCTGCTTGTGTGTAACAATTGCACCATATTCTATTTTAGTTCAAATCTGCCTCCTGTGGCTGGCTTCTGAATGCAAGAGGTCACATTGGTTGCGAGTGGGATTGCCACTTTGCGCACTGTCCTCCGAGCTGGTGGTTGTTCCTCCGCCATGACTGCAGGAAGCGTCTCAGCCTGTTGACCTTGCGGGATTGGGTTGAGAAGTGTTGCTTCTCCCTTTTCTTGGGGCAAGTGTTACTCAAGTTCGAGAGGTAGTTCAACTAATTCCTTATTGCTTTCTAGCTTGCTCGAGATTATGAACTATCCCTACAAATTCAGTAGCTATGACCAAGTTATTAGCATTTATCAAACGAAATAGTAAAAACAAAAATTAGAAGGTTGCTAATTTTCAAGTCCCCGGCAATGGCGTCAAAAACTTGTTCACTCCCAAGTGCACACACAAGTGTACATGGTTATGCAAGTGATAAAGTGGCTCTTGCGAGCTGAATATCGATCCCATAGGGACTTGGTGTTTAGCAAACGATCTAGCTTAATTAATATTATTAAAGTGAAACAAGTGCGATTTGTAACCAAGAGAAGTTTGAGCCTTTCTTTTATAAACTAAATATTAAAAATTACAACGATATGAGATTTGGAATGTAAGCAATATATGGAGAGATCCAGGGTTGAGTCATTTACTTCACATTCATGCATAACTATGGTTTCTAGACAGTGTTGGTGTTTATCATGATTGTTGATCTACGGGGTTGATATTACAACTTGGGAATAGTCATCCTCGAAGTCATCTACCACAAATTAATCTCACAACTACATCATTGAGCGGGGATGTGAGTCTTTAATTTGGATGCATTAAACTATCTTCTCATTTCATTAACCAAGTGGGGCGCTTAGGTATATCGCTATCCTAACAATAAATCATTCTCTACAATAAGTATCTACCAATTAAAGACATGATACAAACTCCCTACGTTCTTCATTCTGTCCCTCCACTTCTATGGTCAATTTATTTTGAGACTTAGATTTATCCTAAAGTTCATGACGCTTAAGAAAAGTTAAAACAACAACGTAAGAACAATCACATGACATGATAAACAATTAAACAACCTATGAATCCATACTTAAGCAATAATGTTGTAGCCTCAACCCTAGAAAGAGGGACTTTATCCACTCATAGTCAAACAAGTAATCACCATAGATGAGTTCATAAAGTAAAACAACAAGAAAGAAAAGTTAAAGAACAAAGAACCCTAGTTTGAGCTCCTTGATGTCTCCTTTGCTCTCCAATTCTTGTATTCTTCCAAAGATGTGTGTAAATGTGTCTAAGTACTTCTTATATAGTGTTTTATGTCGTCCATAGTCTTCCCTTTAAGAAACATATGCATTTACAACTTTTCCCTCAACTTAAACCAAGTTAAAATCTGATTTTGGACGTTTTAGGGGCGGTCGCATCGCGTGGCTGGACGCGTGGACAAACCAGTGGACCTATGCAATTGGGTGTGCTAGTATGAGCCTCCACCTCAGCCTTGGGGGTCTCGAGGTATGTCCTCCACCTCAGCCTTGAGGGATGCGACTCATAGCCCCCTCCAAATGTGAAGGTTCGTCCGCTTTGTGCTCTCTTCTTCTCGTACACTTGTTCCTTGATTCCCCACTTCTTGTGGCTCATTTATAGGATTAATTTAGCTTCTATAAATCCTCCAATGGTCTACTACATCAATTCATAACACATATTAGTATATACAACATAATAGAGCTCATCAAAGTACACTAGAATACGCATAGCTCAAGCTAGCAAGGCTAATTTTCTCGTCTAAACTCTATTTGATCATTTTGACTCTTGAATTGTTTAAAATGCACCTTAAACACTTTAAACATTTAATTTAGCAATCAAATACACACATACATAATATATACCTTAATATCACACCAAGATATCCTCAAAACTAAGCTAAACGCGCTTAGATAATGACACTTAGGTGTGTAATTATGCCTAAGATCAACAGACTCAGTGGAGTAAGTTTGAGATTCACTAGTGGTGTATGCTTTATGTGAACAGGTTGTGCGGTTTGAGGCTAGCGAGGCTATTTTGAGTTCTATTGATACTTAGAGATTGGTGGTCACCATTGGTTGTCGAGAGTTGAAAGCTCGATTAGTTGATTCTTCAGGGGTTGTATTTTATGTGGGGTTCCAACATTGGTTAGACATGGCCAGTATAGACTAGAAGTTCGGTGTGTGGTGTGCTTCAGGATGGTTGGTTTGTGTGCTGATACAGTAGAGTGGTTGATTCGAGCCAAAGGGATGAGCTGAAGGTATATGCAAAATATTCTATAGCTAAGATGGAAACCTTGGACCCTAGGTGCCTTTGGGGTGTTTTGACTTGGTATTCGTGGCATGGTGGACTTCTTCTTAAGGTGAGATTAGTAAAGCATTTTCTAATACAAATGGTGATTGAGTATTCAGAGTAGCAATAGTACTTTTTAGGGTTTGGAGCTTAGCTGATGATTAAGGACTTTGTGGTAGGCCTACCACACTCCTTTTAGGATCTTGGTTTTGGTTTGGGTTTGTTGGGAAGGTTTACCTAGTTCATTTGCTTTCAGTTGATTCAGACTTAGCACATTTCAGCGAAGTTGGGTTCATTCTACAGTTTGGGAGTTTTTCCGTCAACACAAGGCATTCATTAATGTCTTTTCTAACTCTGGTGTGCAAACTTCAGTCGGGTTCAGATGGGTTGTTCAGTTAGATTCAGTTAGCAAGTTTTATGTTTGAAAATGTGTTCGTTCATTGGTTTATGGTCAGTCGAGGCAGGTAACTCTAGTTTTGTTAATATGCTACGGGTTTTTATCGTGGATGGCAAGGGCTAGTAGACTATGGCTTGGTTTGGGTAGAGTTTGAGCAGAAAGGGGGACTTCATTTGTGGTAGAGTATAAGCGGGGACTATGGATCTCCAGTGTGTCAGTTGATGCTTTGAGGGTGGTTTGAATAATTGACTTGTATGCAACATCCTATTTTTGGTGCAAAATGGTTCGGTTCAGAATAAAAGGGGTTTTACGGATCAGCGGGTTCATGAGTTAGAGTTTTGGTTGTTGACTTTTTTGCTAAACTTAGTTGTGTTTTTTGAGGATTCAAGTTTGGTTAGTGGATCGCCTTGGCTCTCTGGTTTCGGTGTTGGGTCAGTGTTTTTCGATTGTGTTTCTCGAGGTTCAGTTTGGGTTGGCAGACCCATAGAGTTTGGAGTTTAAGTTTGGAATCTAGCTTGGCTAGTAAGAAGTTTAGTCTTGGCTGTCTTCTGTGGTTCCATTCTGTTGGGTGCCTTCTGGTCGAGGAGGCTACCCGGGTTATCTGAGAGAGTAGTGTGGGCTTCGTACCCACTATTCTTAAATCTCTAGTGTTTTCTTCTTTCTTGACTTTCGGGGAAGAAAGTTCTTTTAGTAATGGATGATGTAATGACCCTTCCGGTCATTTACATATTTTTACCTTTCTTGTACTATTAGAGCTTACCTGTAGCGGTTCTAAGTCATTTAGGGCTTGTTGGGATCGGTAGTCCGGTGCCTGGGCCATCTATTTGGTCTTTTTGGCTGTTCCTTATTTTAGAGCTTTAAACCTTGGAAATTGTTGACTTCGGTCAACATTCTTGGTGAACATGCTCAGAATTGAATTCTAATAGTTTCGTTAGCTCCGGAGCGTGGACTTTGGTCTAATGGGACCTTTGGTTGGGATCCAGGAGCTTTTCAGCTTGGAATTCTCTCTCATTCTGTGTTTTCAAGCCAGTTGGGCTTGCTTGGTTGACTTTGGTCAACATTTGGAAAAGATGGCCTCAGATGGAAATTTCATCAGCACTGTTAGATCCGGAATGCTGAGTTTGGATTAGTTAGTTTGTTAGTTCGAGTCTTGGGTTAGCCAGGCTCATTTCAAATATTTGGTTTGCATTAGCTAGTGTTGACTTGGCTTAACATTCCTCCGAGATGAACCCTTATGGAAGTTTCATTGATTCTGTTGAGTCCAAAATGTCGTTTCCACTCTGTTAGCATTATTGGTTTGTGAATATCGATTTTCAATTGTGTCCGAAATACCCCATAGAGTTTTAGAAATATTGCAAGTTTTTGCTATTGCAGGTGCAGGCCTCAAGCCTTAATCGCGATTGCGAGCCTCCTTCCTTGCGACTGCGATGAGGCACCTGGTCCCTTGTTCTTCGCAATCGTGATGCCCCTTGTTGCGACAGCGATGAAGCTTCCTTCCCTTTGTTCTTCACAACCACCTGGCTAGTCCTCGTGATTGCGATGGTCTATCCAGCGTGGTCCTCACGACCGCGAAGGGTCTCTTTGCGATCGTGATGAAGGACCCTTGGGTAGTATATAAACTCTGTATTGACTCCAAAACATGATTCCACCATTGTTTTTAGCTCCAAGCTCACCTAAACTCTGTATTGACTCAATTCTTGGTGTTGGGGTGTAAATTCCTTGCTTGTGATCGTTCCTCCATCATAAATTGTAAGTTTTATCCTTTTTATTCCATTAAATTCTCTCATTTGATTCTTCAATTGTTGTTGTTAATGGCTGGCTGGTTTGAGTCATTTCCTTTGATTAAGTTCCTTTTATAATTTGAGCATGCACACTTAGGAGTGTGGTGATCATTGTGTGCTCCTTTGTTTTCGATTTTGGGTTACAGGGCCCACGGGCCTGCCGATAGCCCGAATTTTCACCCAGCTATTTTTATAGCATTATGGGTATTGTTAGTCTAGTTTTAATGCCTAGATTTTGTGTTGGTAGTGTTTTTGTGATTTGGAGCTTCTCGGAGCGATTTGGGTTTGGACATCATCGGTCTAGCAGCTTGTCGTCGGATGACAGGTAAGTTACGATTCACTTCCTAGACTGAGTATAGTTAGATTATATATATTTATATGTTATTGGAATGTTAGGTTGGATTATAGGTAGAATTAGGCTTAAATCTCATGACTTGTATTAAATTGGCCATTTCAGATATTAGATTAGGAATATTATTGTCATCCTTAGTCTAAGTAGTATCACTGTGGCTAGCGTAGAATCCTTAATATGCTTTTAGGAGGTTTTAGAGGTAGAGTAAGATGCCTGTAGTTGTTTTCATGGTTATCTTTTCGTTATTTTTGGGTTTTACTGGTTGTGTGTAAATTGTGGGCCCGAGGCCATAGCTTGGATTTGGACGGAGTCCAAGGTCAGTTTCCTTGGTTGGAGGGTGCTTTGCCCTGAATTGCCTTGTGGTGTGATATATTTTGTGGTTTTGGAACATTGCATATTCATATTGCATTTATATACCTAGCAGCACGGAAAGGAAAGGTTTTTGAGGCTTTTGGGTTTGAAACTTGAGGATTTTGTGATATTCATGGATTTCAGATTTTAAAGGAGTTTTTCTGGATTTTTAACACTGGTTTTGGAACGGAAGGGGATAACACTACTTTTATGCCGGTCCGAGGGGTATTCTTGGATCTTTTCTCCACTATACCTATTTTTATATGCATAGTCTGATGAGGTATTTCTGGGCTTATACTATTATGCACTCTTATGTGCCTAATTTTATATGCATAGTCCGATAAGGTATTTTCGGGCTAATACTACTATGCACTCTTATGTGCCTATTTTTATATGCATAGTCCTATGAGGTATTTCTGGGCTAATATTATTATGCACTCTTACGTGCCTATTCTTATATGCATAGACCAATGAGGTATTTCTGGGCTTATACTATTCATATTGTCACGACCCAGTCCATCGTGAGTGGCACCCACCCAACCCTCGAATGAGCGAATCAATAGAGTTCAATCTTTTGCCTAGACTAACAACCTAAGACCAATAACAGAAAAATAAACTAGCAATCAAAGTAAGCAAAAACTATAGCGTAATCATTAACCTGTGGAAAATCCCACCTAGGAACTGAAAGTCGTTGTACCAAACATCAATACCAATATCTAGAATGCGGGGATGCAACCCCAAAAGAAAATACGAAGTAGTTTTAAGTCCGAAACAAGTGGACTGAAACTCTAAAGATAACCCAAGGTAGCTCGAATCAAGCAGCTCACCCTTGCAAGTCAGAAGCCGTCGGCACTAAAGGTGAGGTCGCGTCTCAGCCGCCGGAAGATTTCCTGTACTCACCAAAAGACAAGAAAGTGTGGTATCAGTACACCACCACTGTGTACTGGTAGGATCATCAGCCAGTTTCCAAATGAACAATGTATAACAGTACAATAATATCAAGTATAAGGTATGGGAAACATGCATAAATAGCCACAGACACACATAGACTACCAATCTCTACTCAGCCTGCTCCCGCATGAATTCACCACCTAACTCTAAGCCACAACCATATACCATTAACTACACCTTTCCGTCTAGCCTGGACCCACCATGGGATCCCCTTCTAGACTACACACTTGTACCTTGAATCAACCCGGCCTAAACCAAGACCAACACAAATGTCAATGAACAACCCGGCCTAAACCAAGACCAACACAATAGTTAACCAGAATTTCCCTGGCCTCTCAAGGACCATCAAACCAATAACACATTTTAATAAGCAAGTCGGTCCACTCACGGAACCAATATCAATCAATGCAACACCATAATAACAATGCAATGATCCAATAAAAGTAAACCCGTATGAGGTGTGGTACCCGTGCCAACAAAGTGTTATACCTGTACCAGGCGTGGTACCCGTGCCAACCATTTGTTATACCCGTACTAGGCGTGGTACCCAAGCCAACCGAACGTCAATAATCCACAGTCAAATGCATGAACAAACAACTTGTAAGCCAATAAGAAAATACCGTTCAAATCACAGACTGTAAGGCGGGAAACTTAGACATTCTATACAACTTTCCTAAGCAATGTAATTCATACAATCACTTAGATATGAGTTCAAAATATACAACATTCACAGGAACTCATAATCCATCACCTACCTCGAATGATCCAAGCTCTATTCGACCCGAGCTTTCCTGTGTTCCGGATTCCTCTCTCATTCTTGGTCTAAAAACAACACTCAGTATATACAATTAACACACAAGGCCTGCAAATTACCCGGATTATACCAAATCTCCAAACCCCAGGCCACCCATGATCATCCCACCCTTTTCTCGGGCTTTTCCACCGTTAATTCTCCTAGTTCTATCATTTTTACGAATAAAAATAGGGAATTTGACAACCTATGATCATTTTAGCATACTTTTATCAACACCCAAGAATGTACATGCTTGGAACCCCTTTCCTTCCCCGAATTCCACCATTCCTAGGTTATACCAACCTTTCCCCAAATTCCCTCCTACCAATTCTACCTCATAGGAAACGTAATACAAAGATTGGGGAACGAAAACCTTACCTTAGGGAAGAATTTCGATGGAAAAAGGAAGAAAAACGCCTGGAATCGCCTAGCCTTTCTCTTAAGATGAAATTGTGAAGAACTGAATGTTTTGGGAGCTATTTCTGCATTAAAATCCTGTCGGCCTGCTATAGCAGTCCCTGCTCTGCTATAGCGGTCCCGCTATAGCATATGACTACCGCTACGTCGGTCTTAAGCGGCATTGACCGCCCTTGACCGCCGCTATAGCGGTAATTTCCACCGCTATAGCGGTGGCCACTATCGCACATGGTTACACCCGTCACGGACAGAATATCCGGAAATCTCCCAGATTTGGCCATTTTACAACATACTTGCTTTCCCCGATGACCCAAAATAACCTCTTCACGTCAAACGCAATTCCGGGAGTTCTACTTACCCAAATTCGATTCCAAAAAGTCCCCCGAACTCCTTTATGTCTTGGCTACGTGGAAAACTAGCTCAACACAAGACACAAAGACCAATCCTTACCCGAATTTCCCTAGACTCTACCTCGCTCCAAAATTGATCGAGGCTAGCCTAGCCCAGAATTTCAAACTCCTAAACTCGGAGTTTTCTAACTCTAAAACTTAGCACGATTGGACTACCCATAACGACGGACCCGGTTGTTACACATATATATATATGCATAATCTGATGAGGTATTTTTGGGCTTATACTATTATGCACCCATACGCACATATATATATAAATGCATAGTCCGATGAGGTATTTCTGGGCTTATATCATCATGCACTTATATCACCTCATATCCCATTTTATTGCATTGATTTGGGTGCACTTGGATTGTTGGTTTCCTGGATTGATTTTGTTATTTGTTCCTTCTTGTTGGTTTGATTTGTTCCCTTTTTGGTTTTATAACTAGATTTATGTGGATCCATGTATTTTTTGATTACTTTCCTGTAATGTATTACTTATATATTATCTTTCTATGCTCGATCAGCCTATGATGCCTACTGAGTACCCATTGTCTTGGTATTCATACTACAGTCTGCATCTTTTTCTGGTGCAAATACTAGTGTGAGCTTTCATTGTTGATTGTGTGAGGACTCGTGCAACTTTTGGATCTTCGAGACTAGGGTGAGTGCCTGACATTTGGGGCTTGACCATATCTCATCTTTTGGAGTTGTACTCTTTGTACTTTCGAAAACAGTTGTATATCTTATTTCGTTACTTCTAGCTTGTATTCTATTTAGAAGCTCATGTACTACCGATACTAAGTCTTGGGGTTGGTGTAGTTTCTTTCTGTATTTATATTTTTTTTGTTGCTTTTGTATTATTCTATCTTTACATTCTTCTTCTACTTACTGTGCAGATTGGTTAGGTAGTAGCCCATTACTAACCATTTCGGGCTATGGAGATTGGTTTGCCTACTGGGGGTTGTAGGTGCTATCATGACTTGAGAAATTGGGTCGTGACAAATTTCTGGTGCAAGGAGGGTAAATTGGGTGTAAAACCTTTGGGTTTCAGTTAAAGATTGATTATTTACTCTTGCATGACTATAATTCACTAATATAACCATGAAATTAGTAGTTTAAGGTGAATTTGTGGTGGAAAATCCCTAGAATAGGTGGGATGATCATGAAATTAGCCTTGGAATTTGGAATAAGGTTGTAATCCTCGATATTATAGGATATTTGATTGGTTATGTATTTATATTCATATACTTAGACCACAATCAAGCCGAGGTTGCAAGAAAAGGAAAAGCTCAGGTTCAGTTGAGCATTTCGGGATTGGATTAAGGTAGGTGTATGGCTTAAATGTAGTTGAAATCCAATTTGCGTTATGTGTACATGATAACTATTCCTTAGTATTGCTTGTACAATGAATGTTCAAGGAAAAATAAATGACTGTTTGATATCCTAAGTGTTAATCACATGCAATGAGTTTAAATGAAAACTTGTTGATTTTTACAAGTGTTATTTCTAGTATCATTGTAGTTGTAATTTTATTGATATCTGTTATTATTGTGGAATGAATATACCGATATTTTGACATCTCCACAGGATTGGTTGATATAAGGTTGGCAGACACTAGATATCTGAGATTTGGTACATGGATAAGAGCTCGTCCCTGCAGATCATGGCTAGTGGGCAACCATAAGACCCTTAGCATGTGTGTATAGGTATTTGGTGAGTCTGAGGTCTTCTTGAGTGAACCCGAGATTATGAGTTTTCTTGATTATATTGGTTCCTTGAGCGAACTGAGCTTAAGTGTTGTCATTATTATGTTGGTTCCTTGAGTGAACCGGGTTTGTGTGCTTAAATGCTAAAGGTGGTTTCTTTATGTAAATCGAGATGCATATTGATTGCCATAATTGTTGTCTTAAGGATCCTTGAGTGGTCCAAGTTAATTTCTAGATGTGACATTATTTTGTGCTGTCTATTACTTGTGTAGTTGGGACATGATTTATATAATTGTTAAGTCAGGATTTTTCACTTGAAGTCTTGTTGGTAGTCATAGTTTGACTTGACTTCTTATTTTTGTTGACTCATATTAACTGAACTTCATGTTGTACTTGTCACAAGGTTAAGCATTATGAACTTGGAGTAGAGTTGCATGATAGGGTTCATGATTGTCTTGTTGTAATATGTTATGATTATGTGTTCACATTTCTCATTTTGGTTTGACCGATGACCCTGCCAGTACACCATTATTTCTTGTGTACTGATACTACACGTTCTCTTCTTTTCTTGAGTATAGGGCATATTTTGGTGACTGTTTCGAGATCTCAGTTGTGATTTAGGCAGTATTCGAACTCAATGGTGAGCTGCATCTTCTGGACTACCATGAGTTCTTCACTTATTTTTTGGTCCATTATTTTGGACTTAGATATTACTTTTGTTTTGAGGTTGCACCCCCTTCCTTTTGACAATTATTAGAGTTTTGGTATGATGATTTTTAGGTTCTAGGGATGGTTTATTTTCGCATACTTATTCTTACTCTTCATTTAAGATATTGATTATTGACTTATTTATGAGATTGATTTAGTTGCCTATTTTCAGCTAAGTGTTGGATGATTTATGGGGTTAGTTGATTCTCCCTCCGGGGGAGGGGAGTTAGTGTGGGTGCCACTCACGGCGGGTTTAGGTCATGGCAATTATAATTGCTGCTCTTTTATTTTTATCAATCAAATACAAAAATAGTGTATTTTTTCAAATATAATAAAAAAAAGTATTTGCATATTTGATAGCATTTACATGTATCTTTGATACCAAATACAGATATATTTTATATAATAATTATACATCTTATATACACATCCTATATAGATACATATTTTATACAATAATTACACAAATTCTATATATATCATATACAAAATACATATTATAAACAATAATTTTATAGTTTTTATAAAAATCTTACATCAATACATATTTTATACAATAATTATACAGTTTTGATACACATCCTATACAGTTTCTATAGAAATATTATACATATACATATTCTATATAATAATTATACAGTTTCTATATACATATATACTCAAAGGCTAAAAATTAGAAATAGTTTGGCCGAGTGGCTACTCCATGGCATAACTTTGAAAATGGTCATTTTGGTGAAAATAATATGGTTTAATGGCCATGTGGTGTCCTTTTTTCCTAATTATTTTGACTAGCTTTGTTTATTTAATAAAAAAATAGGAAACTTACATAGATATGATATATTAAGAAAATATTTACCATCTATAGAAATAACTTTTTTTCACTGGACACTTATAATACATTTATAATACAGTTTTAATATATATTGCAGAGAACAATTTATAAAACATATATAATACAAGTTTTATTCATGAATAATATATTTATCACACACTTTAATACACTTATAATATATTATGTCAATTTCTTACCAAACAAGTATAATACATTTTAAAACACTTATAATACATCTATATTGCATGCATATTTCACTTTTAATATATACTCCAGATTTGTCATAGTATTGTTATGTATTGCTATAGATGGTAATAAATAAAAAGTATCGCTAAAAATAGTAATTATTTATTAAAAAGTACTAGCAAAGTAATTTTTTCAAAAAAAATCTTGACTAACTTTTTGTCTTTTATTTTATTCACTTAAGCTCATTAAATTATGATTTAAAATAACATAAGCTTCTTCCTCCAAAAGTCTTCTTTGCAAGGTTTAAGTTTGCGTCATGCTTTCATAATTATTACATTTTTCTGTTCAACCCAATTGTTTGTATAAATTAAAAGGATGAATAATTTAAATCAAAATCTAAAGTTGATCAAGTTGGCTAGTGTAATATCTAAAGTCATTAAATTTTGAATCTGCCAATACTCTACCTTGTGCGAGGTAGAGAGGTTTTTTCCAATAAGACATTGGCTCAAGAAAAGCATTTTTTAAAATAGATTTGAAAAGGCAATGATAAAAATAAGTAAAAATATTTGGATAACCAAAGATAAATGCTAGAACAATATTAATAGTAGTGATAATGATAAGAGTAAATAAAGATCATTTTTCAATAAAATCCAACCATTATGCTTATATATTTCTTAGAATATGCAGATCTAATACATTAGCTTCAGTTGGAACCTTGGTAACAACAACAACGCCCAATTTCGCATCCCCCTTTTGGAAACCCTCGGCCTTTGCAATCAAATTTGCAATCCTCCGTTATAAAATCCTCGGTGCATGCCCTAAAGCAAAATGACCTACCTTCCTCATTTGTTGCACCTATCATATGGGGGGAGGGGGGGGGGGGAATGATTTACAATTAAAAAAAAGAAGATAAATTAACACGCAATAGTAAAAATATAAGTATACCAAGTGGATTTGAGGCGATTGAAAATGGAACAACTAAGAGAAGTAAAATAATTAAAAACTTGGGAAACTCCATTTGAGGCTTATATTCTTCCTTGATTGATATATGCTTGGAGTATAAAATTTGGTACCAATATATGGCTATTTATAAGGGATGAAATAAGCAGATATACATAATCTTTTTTGTATGGAAGGAAAGTCATTTAATGTATTGAGATTGAACATATCTCGAGAAATAGGTCAGCAAATTATTAGGGGTAAACCGTTAGAATCCTTTTTATTTACGAGAGAAAGGGTATTGAAGGTTGATTTCTCATATGGTCATTTAATTATTATTTTTTTTCATTTATTTTACTCTATTTTTATTTCAAATAACTTTCTTTTACTTGTTTATTTTAGCAAATCATGAGAAATTTAGTATTTCCTTTCAGTACGCTCCTTATTATTAAATAATATTCCATCCGTTTCATTTTTTTTGGTCTTTATATTATATATGATTTTTTTTTCTTTTTTACTTGTCCATTTTAACTAATCAAGAGAAATTTATCATTCTTTTCAGTACTATCTATATAATTAAATAAGTACATAAACTACTAGTGATGAAATTTTAATTTTTAAAGTATAATTAATTATGATAATTTAGTAAAACAAACTTCTAATAATATTTTTTTAAGGGGAGCGTTAAGTCAACATGAGTCAAGTAATATAAATGGATGGAGTACATAAAATACAAATAGTCAAATTTATTTTTTAAAGATTAATCAGTAAGGTTAGTTTAGTAAAATAAACCTCTAACAATTATTTTCTTAAGAAAAGTGTCAAGTCAATACAAGACAAGTAAAATAAAGTAGAGGGAGTAGTTATTATTTCAAAAATCCAATTTTCTTCTAGATTTCAATTTTCCTCAAAACAAAAAATTTACTTGTAAAAATAATAAATATTAGTTAAATGATCATATGAAATCCACTCAGGGTATTAATTAAGCATTTTGAGATTAATACCATCTTTGAATTATTATTTTTTAGCAATTTATTTGAGGGAAAGCTCCAAGTTTTGAATAAGAGAGGAAATATAAGAATTTTGAACTATTAGAAACCATTTCACCAATATTGTAATCTCTAGCCTTCCTTAACTATTTAAATGTTGTACCATAGTGATATAGTGATTGTTTGTCACCGGGAAATTACATGGAGCGTCCCCAAAAGGGAGTGGTCTTCAATTTTTACCCCCCATAAGAAAAGTTTATAAAAAATACCCTTCCTTCCTTTTTATGTATAGAACAAATACATTTTTGCCCCTCTACACCATAACTTTTCATGTTCATTTGTCTTTCAACATTTAATCTTCATTTTTTCTTTTTCTTTTATCTTTTTAAATTTTTTTCTTTTTTCTTTTTTTTCTTTTTTTTCTTTTTTCTCATTTTTTTTAATTCTCGTTTTCATTTTTCTCAACTTTTATTTTTATTTTTTCTCTTTTTTCTTTTCTCTCAACTTTTTTTTCTTCTTTTTTTTTTCTCAAACCTTTATTTTTTTTTTTTCTCTTTTTTTTCTCAACTTTTTTTTTTAATCTTTATTTTTTCCTTTTCTTTTTTTTTCTTTTTTCTTAACCTCTATTATTTTTTGCTAATGAATAAAAAGTTGGATAATCCGCAAACAGGATCTTCTTTCTTTGAAATCGAAGTAAACTTAAGAGCGTGCTTTGTTGTTTCGAAGTCCTTTGGAACAAGTCTTGCTTCTAAGGCAAATGTTATAGAACATCTCATAAATCAAGACACAATGAGGTAGTATCAAGTCTTGCTCGTGGGGCATAACTTGTTGTGTGGTAATTCTTGAGCTAAGTCTTGCCTCTAAGGCAAGAGTTATAGAGCATCTCATAAATTAAGATACAATGAAGTAGTGTTAACTCTTGACCATGTGGCATAACTTATTTTTTGGGAGGCCCTTGGTCTAAGTCTTGCCTCTAAGGAAAACGTTATAGAGCATCTCATGATCAAGACGCAATGTGCTAATGTCAACTCTTGCCCATGAGGTGTAACTTGTTATTTGAAAGTGTTTGAGCTAAGTCTTGCCTCTGACGCAATATTTAAAGAGCATCGCATAAATCAAGACACAATGTGGTAGTGTCAACTCTTGCCCATGGGGCGTAACTTGTTATTTGGAAGTCCTTGGGCTAAGTTTTGCCTCTCAGACAAGCGTTATAGAGCATCTCATAAATCAAGCACAATGTGGTAGTGTCAACTCTTGCCCATGGGGCGTAACTTGTTGTTTGAAAGTCATTGGGCTAAGTCTTGTCTCTACGGCAAGAGTTATAGAATGTCTCATAAATCAAAACACAATGAGGTAGTGTCAAGTCTTGCTCGTGGGGCATAACTTGTTGTTTGAAAATCTTTGAGCTAAGTCTTACCTCTAAGGTAAGAGTTATAGAGTATCTCATAAATTAAGACACAATGAAGTAGTGTGAACTCTTTCCCATGGGGCGTAACTTGTATTTTTTGAGAGGTCCTTGGGCTATGTTTTGCCTCTGAGGCAAGTGTTATAAAACATCTCATAAATCAAGACAAAATGTACTAGTGTCAAGTCTTGCTCATGGAGCGAAATTTATTGTTTGGAAGTCTTTGGGCTAAGTCTTGTCTCTAAAGCAAGAGTTATAGAACATCTCATAAAAAAAATAAAGATTGAGAAAAATAATTTTTTTAAAAAAAAAAGAGAAAAGAAAAATAAAAAATCAAAGAAAAAAATAAAAAAATAGAAGTGAGAGAAAAAAATAAAGATTGAGAAAAAATAAAGAAACAAAGAAAAAAAAGACAAAACAAAAAATAAACGAAAAAATAAAGGTTGAGAAAAATAAAAAAAATAAAAAAATTTAAAGAAAAAGTAAAAAGGAGAAAAAAAATAGAATTTAGAGGAGAAAAGGAAAAAAATAAAGATTGAGAAAAAAGAGAAAAAATGTAGAAGAAAGAATAAAACAAAAAATAAAAGAAAAATAAAGGTTGAGAAAACAGAAAAAAAAAAGATAAAAGAAAAAATAAAAATAAAATTAAAAAGAGAAAGAAATAAAATATAAAAGTTGAGAGACAAATGAGCATGGAGAGTTGTTTAAAAATATTTGAGGTATAAAGGGGCAAAAAGATAGTTGTTCTATACAAAAAAATAAGGAAGACTATTTTTGTAAGACCTTCCTTATGGGGGGCAAAAATACAAAGACATTCCCCTTGAGGGACATTTGTGTAGTTGTCCCGTTTGTCACGACACCAAAACTAATGGATGTGTAGGCATTTAAAAGAGCGTCCGCCCAATAGGCGTACCAAATTTAATAACTTTAAAAAAAAACATGAATTCAAATTATCCATAACATAAATAAGAAATATCATCATCAAGCGAAAAGCTAAAAGTTAACGTAGTTTGAATACACCTAAGTATCAATAATAATTTCAAGTAACATCTAAGAGTATTTGACTATGAATGTGGGACATGATTACTCTGACAATAGAGAACCATAGAAAAGGTAATTGATAGTCACCATCAGAAACAAGAAGTTGTTGGATCGCCTCAGTGAAAAAACAACAATGGCCTCGAACAAGACCAGAGTGGACCTATTGCAATACTGTCACTAAAACCTATACAAAACTAAAACAACAATAGGGGTGTAACAACCGGGTCCGTCGTTATATAAATTTTTTCGCTTTCGTAAATTTGGAAAGAACGATTAAAATATGTTTGAAGTAAGTAGGTGACGTCATGGAAAATTTCTGATTTTTAGAAATAATTTGGGCTGACGTCACTCCGTTATAGCGGTAGTTTTTTTGCTATAGCGAAACCGCTGTAGCGGAGGGTCGGACCACTATAGCGGAACAACGGGAGGCAGTAGCCTCAGAACTGGATTTTATTAAAAAGCTTCACCTCCCCAGTTAGAAAATATACGAGGATCTCTCCAAAAACCCTCTCATGCTGCTCCAAGACTAAGGAACCATGAGGAGAAGGGATCATGGCTGGAGGGACGCGAAACAGTGGATTTCAGGACCATCGTTCAGCCGAGAACGCCTTCACGGAGCCAGAAGCACACCATTGCAGCTGCTTGGCGCCCAGGTAGGCTAGGTTTTCATTAGTAGTTAGACCTGTTTACTTTCCGTACTTTTGTATAGTGAAACGGAGAATCCATGTTTTAGGCCTCTGGGCACGGAGTCTGGCGGATTCAGGTTTGGTTATGCTTGATCTAGGATGTACGGAGTAATTGGCCGGTCTTGTGATATGTGAACATGTGGTTATATTGGTAAGATAAAATGTTAGGCTCAGGGTCTAGTGTGTCGGGAAGGTTCGAGGAACCGAGGGAGAAAGGCTTGGAACCCACGGGTAATGGGAATGAGGAAATCCTAGGTGGGGTTCGGGGATGTAAATGGCATGAGGTGTAGTTGCGGGTCTTACTAAAGGCTAAAAAAGGGGAGTCGTTTAGCCGCTATATAATTAAAAAGGGGAATTCGCTTGTAGCATGTTTAAAAAGGGGTGAACCAGGGTTAGTGTTCGGATGGGATTTGACGGTTCATTTTGTACCCGGAATGGGGTAGGTGATGGCTTACGATTCCTGTGAATGTGGTATATATTTGTGCTCTTATCTAAGTACTTGTATGAACTACATTGCTTAGGAATTGTGTAGAATGTCTAAGGGTCCTGTTTTACATTCTGTGAATCGCATGGTGTGTTGCTTGTTAGTTTACAAATTATTTGTTCATCTATTGACTGTGGATTGTTGACATTCGGTTGGCTCGGGTACGACACTTTGTAGGGTAATACTAATGGTTGGCTCGGGCACCACGCCTGGTACGGGATACTAACGGTTGGCTCGGGTACCACGCCTGGTACGAGTTTATTTTATTGTATCTTTGCATTGTTATTGTTGTATTGCATTGACTGTTATTGGTTCTGTGAGTGAATTGGGTTGTTTTACTGAAATATGATACTTGTTCTGGTGGTCCTTAAGTGACCGGGAATTTCTGTTATAATTATGGAGTTAGTCTTGGATTAGGCCGGGTTGTTCATTGACACTTAGGTGTTGTTTAGAGAGGATCCCGGGGTAGGTCTAGGCTATGTTAAAGAGGAGGTTAAATATATATTTTTATCTTCATTGAGTGTGTCTTGGAGGTCGGGGATTACTGGGTATTTAAGCTAAAGGTTGGTCTTGGTGTAGACCGGGGTAGCCGGTCAGGCACTTACGTGTGGTTGGGGGGATCCTTGGAGGGTCCGGGTTATGTGATTTAAAAAGGGTCTTAGACTGAGAGTCTGGGGTTGTAGTTGTCCAGTGGTTATGAAAGGGTTAGAAGGTTGTCCTAGAGGTCTGCAAAGGGTATTTACACTAGTAAGTATGCTACGTGTATAAGTGGTTGGGTTGGGCAGTTAGCCGAGTTAAGTCTGAATGTTTAGTCAGAGCAGTTGACTTGGGTAATAGAAGGGAAGTCCAGTCATGGACATGGACATTGGTAAAGGATAAGTGAGGCTTGGGGAGTCTAAGGTTAGTGTGACTCGGAAGTTCGGAGAAAGAGGGAGTTGGCAGCGGAAGAACGTTAGAGGATGGGAATCAAATTCTATTAATTACAGTCATGTTTTTCCCTATTTTTCTTATATGATGGTAGGAGTGGATTTGGGTCGACCGATGATGCCTACCAATACATGTGTTTGTACTGATTCTACTCTTGCTATACCCTTTATGGGTATAGTCTAGCTGTAGGGTTGGTGATGTTTCATAGGTTCACGGCGATGAAGATCTCCAGCAGCTCCTGCCTTTTGGTTCCATGGCGGAAGTTGTGTCTTTTCTTTCCTTTGCATCATCTTGTAGTAGCTCTTGTACCTGTTTAGACTAGATCCTAGGGAGGGGTGTTTCAACTGTAAAACTGTTTTCTATTTTTCGATGTTGTAATGAAAAGGTTCCCTTTGAGAAGGAAGGGTTTATTTTTGCTACTTTCTAATTTACGCATGTTACCTGTTGGACGGGTGGTGAGGGTTCGTCTATCTAGGTGGTTAGAGTAGGCGCTTGCACAACTCGGTAGGTTGGATCGTGACAGATGGTATCAGAACCTAGGTTACCGGTCTCCTAGTACAAGAGCAAAGTGTCGAATAGAGTCCTACAGATTGGTGTGTTGACGTCCACATCTAATCTTTGGGGAGCTATGAGGCATTCTAGGAAATATCTCCTTTCTTTCATTCTTTCATGTTGTTCGCTTACTTGCTTGTATGGGTTGAGTCTAATTGGTATCTCTCGATTCCAATTGGTATCTCATCAAGGTAAAAAAGGTCTTCGTACTTCAGTTGCGATAGGACAAGCAAGAGGAATTGGAATCGAGAAGGTTCCAATTTGTATCTGGCCTGAGAGGTTGTGGCAAGCATGAATAACTGGCTAATGGTCATCCATGGTACGACCGAAGGTGAAACTTTGTGTATTGATTGGTTGTGAGTTGATTTAGTTGTGATTTGATTTGGTTGTGACTTAAAGTTGAAATGTTGTGTTGTACGATTTTGGTGTGACTTATTTGGAATGTGTGTGAATTGTTAGTTGATGTGCCTGTAGAGTCTGCAGAAAGTCATTAAGTGGAAAATTTTGTGTACCTTAGGCTGTGATAATCTGTTAAATGTTCTGATTTAAGGAGTGGTACTGCATGTTAAAAGGGGTTTATCATCGGTTAAGATGATAAGGGATTGAGAACTGTGACTGTAGGGAAGCTTCAGTTTCAGGACAGTCGGGACTTGGTTGGGAACCATAGGAATAAATGAGTCATTAGTGTGTAATGGCAGGGAGATATTGTTGAAAATAATTGTTTGTTGTGATTTCCTTGTAATTGATAATGTGATTTGCCGAATTGTGATACGTTGATGCCAGGAATGGTCTTAAGGGTGGTTTAAAACCATGGTGGAGTTTACAGGCCTAAGCAATGTTGACCGGGAAGGGGGATGAGTGCATTTAGCTGGAAATCGAATTTCATGTATTGTTACCATCGGGACCGCTATAGCGGAAGCCAACCGCTATGGCGGAATTGCTATAGCAGAGTGACCATCCGTTATAGTGGAGGTCAGCGAGGAAGTGAACCTGCTCTGTTTTCCCTTATTTTCGTCCCTTTTCCGGGGACAAGATAAAAGCGGATATTAGCTATGAAACCACTGTGTAAAACCAAGGAAAAACAGGACTATATATATATATATTTTTACAGAAAAGGGAAATAGTGTCTAAAACGGGTATCCACGTGCCAAAATGAAATGGGGAAAGGGAAATATTGTCTTAAACAAGCCCCAAACGGGGGCAACCCAAACAGCAAATGATCAGCAATAAAGGGGGGAGGGGGGAGGTCCTAAGCCTCATCATTGCTCAGGAAGGGGAACTCCTGCATGTCCTCGGGCTCGAGGGTGGGAAACTCCTGACCCGAGGCAGCACAAGAGAACATGACCTTGATGGTCTTCCACATCCGGGAAAACATGCGGTCCCGAGAGCGTCTCTTCCTCTTCTCTTCCTCTAACTCCCTACGGAGTGCCGCAAGCTCCTGAGTAGATGGGTGTAGGGCTGCACCTCCAGCGTTGGGATCCTCTATGAAACTCCAGACAGCTTCCAAATTCTCCTCCAGCTGGGCTCTAGAGATCGGCGGCTGGGGCTGGGACTGGGAAGGGGCAGGAGTGTCATCATCATCATCATCATCATCGTCGGCCTCCTCCACCAGTTGGCTGCTTTCGACCTCGCCCAGCTTCCTCTTCTTCTTGGAGATGTCCTTCACCTGAACGGGGTCAAAGGGCTCATCCATGGTCACCTCTGAGTCGGTGTGGTCCTGAGGCACACTAACTCGTCGGCAAAGCTCCAACACCAACCCAGGCAGATAAGGGCCCTTCCTGTGACCCCGATAGAATTCCTTCCACTCATAGATGATTTGCTCCCCCACATTCATGATTATACCCTGCATAGCACAAACAATTACCAAGGTCCTGGCATAAGTAACGTTGGTCTGATTTCCCTCCGGATGGATCCTCCGGAACACCAAGTTCAGCCACCTCCTAGCCTCGAAGGGGAAGTAGACGCTAGTGACGCCCTCGGGGCTGACCCAGTACACCTTATCCCTGAATGCGAACTCCACCAGAGTATTCCTCAGCCAAGTCATGTACCACAACCAGGCCTTAGCCATGTATGCCTCATTGGAGACGTGGGGGCACCCCTAACACCTCATTGATGGTCCGGGCATCCACAGGCACATCCACCTCTCGGATCCTGATGGTGGGGTTGGGTTCTTCCCAATGGACGGTGGGGAGGATAGCATAGAACTCCTGCACCCAGCCTGTTAGCGCGGGAGGAGGAGCCACTAGCAAAGGACCCCAACCAAACTCCTGAACCCGGCGGTGAAACTCAGCCGCTTTTCTGTACACCCAGTCATCCTACAACCCTTCCTGTAGCAGAAGCCAAACTTCCGATAATCCCTGAACCTCTCCCGACTAGATTCGTTGGGGAATCACTCATAATCATATTCGGGCCATTGTCCTTCAGCCATTTTTTGTTAATCCTGCGAGGTAAAGAGGGGCGGGATTAGAAGAGTAATAGAGCATAAAAAGGGAAGAAGAACGTTCTAAGTGTTGGCTTGGGAAGGACACTATTCTGCGGCCTTCCGCTATAGCGGATGGTGCATCCGCCGTAGCAGAACCGCTATAGCGGAGGGGTACCACTGTAGCGGGACCGTTATAGTAGAGCCCAACCGCTATAGTGGTCTTCATAATCCCAGACCTTCAAGGGGTGCATCAATGGCTCCCCTTGGTTCAAAACTCTATTTTTGACATTTCAAGTTCAGATCTACCTACCCAAAGTGCCCCATTACTGTTTTCTACAAAAAATTGGGCATTATACCTCCTATAAATCGTCTAAATCACCACTTTTGTTCAAGAACAACCCTTCCCTTTCCCACCCATTCTTGGCCCATTTTTGGCCAATAATAGCATAATTCTTATGCCTAGAACGCCTTGGAGGCATTGTAAACGTAAGGGAAGCATCCATGCTTCGGGAATTCAACAAAAACCCAACCAAAAGTTCAAGTTCTAAAACCCACTCCAAATATACTACAAGTTCTTAGTTTTCTACCACATTCATGTGCAAAATCATGAAAGAGAGTAAGGGAAGGAGTGATTACGATTATTACCTGGAAATTCTGACGTTGGAAGCGGGATGATCGGGAGGGAATGCAGTAATTTTGAAGGGAATGTGGGGAGAATGGTGGATGAAATCCATTTTCTCCCCTATTTCATTCTGCTGTCAACCGCTATAGCGGTCGACGGTCCGCTATAGCGGTCGACAGTCTGCTATAGTGGGACTGCTATAGTGGTGTGATATCCGCTATAGCAGATGATCAGTCAGTTAGTGGTGAAGAAAAGGTTCTCCAGGGTCTTTTCAAATTTGTTCCTCCCAACGAAATACGAGACCCCGGATTTTTAGGGTGCTTAAAATGGGAACACGTGTAATTTTTCTTGAGAGGCTCATAATTTCCTCGTCGGGACGGGGTCATAGTAGATTTTTTTCCCTCGGGTCAGTTAGACTCTTAAGGGGAAGGGTTGACAACTTGCGTAGGTTCATTAAATTATGTGGTCACTTGGGACGGTTAGAATCCCGAATTAGTCTCTATCCTCTGATTTTAATGGGGATTATTCAGGGATGAACGATGAGTAAATTGGTATCTGTTGTAACGACTGGGTCCTTCATTATATAAATTTTTCCGGTTTCATAAATTTGGGAAGAACGATTAAAATATGTTTGAAGTAAGTAGGGTGACATCATGGAAAATTTCTGATTTTTGGAAATAATTCGAGCTAACATCACTCTGCTATAGCGGTAATTTTTCCGCTATAGCGAAATCGCTGTAGTAGAGGGTTGGACCTCTATAGCAGAATGACGGGAGGCAGTAGCCTCAAAATGGGATTTTATTAAAAAGCTTCACCTCCTCAGTTAGAAAACATACGAGGGTTTCTCCAAAAACTCTCCCATGCTGCTCCAAGACTAGGGAACCATGAGGAGGAGGGATCATGGCTGGAGGGACGCGGAACAGCGGATTCCAGGACCATTGTTCAGCGGGGAACGCCTTCATAGAGCCAGAAATGCACCGTTGCAGCTTCTTGGCGCCCAGGTAGGCTAGGTTTTCATGAATAGTTAGACCTATTTACTTTCTGTACTTTTGTATAGTGAAATGGAGAATCCATGTTTTAGGCCTTCGGGAACGGAGTCTGGTGGATTCGAGTTTGGTTATGCTTGATCAAAGATGTACGGAGTAATTATCCGGTCTTGTGATATGTGAACATGTGGTTATATTGTTGTATTGGTATGATAAAATGTTAGGCTCAGGGACTAGTGTATCAGGAAGGTTCGGGGAACCGAGGGAGAAAGGCTTGGAACCCATGGGTAGTGGGAATGAGGAACTCCTAGGTGGGGTTTGGGGATGTAAATGGCATGATGTGTAGTTGCGGGTCTTACTAAAGGCTAAAAAGGGGGAATCGTTTAGCCGCTATATAATTAAAAAGGGTAATTCGCTTGTTGCATGTTTAAAAAGGGGTGAACCAGTGTTAGTCTGCAGTCTGGATTTGACAGTATGTTTTGTACCTGAAATGGGGTAGGTGATGGATTACGATTCCTGTGAATGTGGTATATGTTTGTGCTCTTATCTAAGTGCTTGTATGAACTACATTGCTTAGAGGAATTGTGTTGAATGTCTAAGGGTCCTGCTTTACAGTTTGTGAATTGAACGGTGTGTTGCTTGTTCATCTATTGACTGTGGATTATTGACATTCGATTGGCTTGGTTACCATGCCTGGTACGGGAATACTAATGGTTGGGTCGGGTACCACGCCTGGTACGGGTTTATTTTATTGTATCTTTGCATTGTTATTGTTGTATTGCATTGACTGTTATTGGTTCCGTGAGTGGATTGGGCTGTTTTACTGAAATATGATACTTGCTCTGGTGGTCCTTAAGTGACCGGGAATTTCTGTTATAATTGTGGAGTTGGTCTTGGATTAGGCCGGGTTGTTCATTGACACTTAGGTGTTGTTTAGAGAGGATCCCGGGGTAGGTCTAGGCTATATTAAAGAGGAGGTTAAATATATATTTTTATCTTCATTGAGTGTGTCTTGGAGGTCGGGGATTACTGGGTATTTAAGCTAAGGGTTGGTCTTGGTGTAGACCGGGGTATCCGGTCGGGCACTTAGGTATGGTTGGGGGATCCTTGGAGGGTCTGGGTTATGTGATTTAAAAAGGGTCTTAGACTGAGAGTCTGGGGTTGTAGTTGTCTGGTGGTTATAAAAGGGTTAGAAGGTTGTCCTGGAGGTCCACGAAGGGTCTGGACACTGGTAAGTAATGCTACGGGTATAAGTGGTTGGGTTGGGCAGTTAGACGGGTTAAATCTGAATGTTTAGTCAAAGCAGTTGACTTGGGTAATGGAAGGGAAGTCCAGGCATGGACATGGACATTGGTAAAGGATAAGTGAGGCTTGGGGAGTCTAAGGTTAGTGTGACTCGGAAGTCCAGAGAAAGAGGGAGTTGACAGCGGAAGAACGTTAGAGGATGGGAATTAAGTTCTATTAATTACAGTCATGGTTTTCCGTATTTTTCTTATATGATGGTAGGAGTGGATTCGAGTCGACCGATGATGCCTACCAGTACGTGTGTTTGTACTGATTCTAATCTTGCTATACCCTTTTTGGGTATAGTCTGGCTACAGGGTTGGTGATGTTTCATAGGTTCACGGCGATGAAGATCTCCAGCAGCTCCTGCCCTTTGGTTCCATGGCGGAAGTTGTGTCTTTTCTTTCCTTTGGATCATCTTGTAGTAGCTCTTGTACCTGTTTAGACTAGATCCTAGGGAGGGGTGTTTCAACTGTAAAACTGTTTTCTATTTTTTGGTGTTGTAATGAAAAGGTTCCCTTTGAGAAAAAAGGGTTTATTTTTGCTACTTTCTAATTTCCGCATGTTACCTGTTGGATGGATGGTGAGGGTTCGTCTATCTAGGTGGTTAGAGTAGGAGCTCCCACGACCCGGTAGGTTGGGTCGTGACAAGGGGTGAACCTAAGCCCAACAAGATTACTGACTCACCATGTTGTACGTCATATTCCATGGAATGTGGCGTAGTTAAAATTTTGTTAAGGATGTTAAAACTTTGAAAGGTAAAAGGATTTTTTTAAAAAATTTATCAATGGATGCACCCAAAAAATATTTAAGAACATAAAACATACTTAATACTTATTAATGAACTAATGTAACAACCCTAATGGTTTTTTTTGTTTTTGTGTGCTTTGATAATTTATCCTTTTACAGAATGAGTGGCATGGTTTCCGAGGTAGTTGGTTGAGAATTATACAAGGTTTTCATTTCTAAAGGTTAGAAAGTTTATATGATTGACTTTAGTCAACATTCACAAAAATTGAGCTCGTATCAATTCATCTGCGCTATCAACTTTGGAATATGATTTTTGGATTAGTAGGACTTTTGGTTCGGGTCCTAAAATATTTAGATGAGTTTTGAAAGTTGAAAACTTAAGAGAGTTGACCAAAGTCAACATTCGAGGTTAGAAAGCTATTTTTTGAGTTTTGATGATTTCACTAGGTTTGAAAGATGATTTTTGGTATAGTTGAAGTTTGGTTCAATTTTCGAGGCTTTTGACTGAGTTTTAAATTATTTTTTAGAAATTTGGAGATTTCTAAGTTAAGAGTTGACTTTGGTTAATATTTGGTCAAGATGAACTCGTTCGGGTGTTTTGATGATCCCATTAGGTTCTGGATGTGTTTTACAAGTGGTTCCCAGTCCACTATTGGTTTGTGTTCGGGAGGTCTCGGATGAGTTTTGGGTATTTGTTCTGAGTTTAAAGTTTTTTGTCGGTGAGCTATAATAGTATTGCCAGACGCAAATGAGCTATTTTTTATGTTTGTATGGCATCACTATATCCATATCGAAATTTGGGAACCAACAAAAAGAATTATCACATTTAGAGGCTGTATAACAAAAAGAAATATATGTCGAGTTATTGTTGCTGGTGGTGCAACAGCAGTTGCGAACTTTGGACCACAAAAGCGATGCCGCAAAAGCTGTAGAAGGTCTGGAAATATGGTGTGTTTGCAAATGCGGTCAATTTTCTGCAAATGCAGAAATCACTGAGTATTAAAGAGGCAGTTTTTGAGATTTCATATATTTGATATTTTAGGAGCTAAGAAACTCCGATTGAGGCGACTTTTGATGCATTTTTATCGTATAATTATTGAGTATGTGTTTCTACCCTATTTTTATTCATTTTCAAAGATTATTCTTTATGTTTTTCATGATTTTGATTCATAATTTGAGACTTGAAACTCCAAAGTTAATATAACAACCTAGAAATCCTAAGCCTAGACCAAGCCCAGGAAATTTCAAATTTTCCTTCGTCCAAGTGTCAGCCAAATCCATGAGCCAGATCCACGAGTCATGAAATAGTCCACGAGCCGTGGACTGGACTTGTGGAACTCAGACCATAGGCCAGCCACTCTGGGGTCAGATTCACGAAGTGGAAACACGAGCCGTAGAACAGTCCACGAGCCATGGACTCCACCCGTGGAACTCAGACCTCAGGGTCACAATTACCTCAGGAATCATGGACAGCTTCCACGAGCCGTGGATGATTTCAAGATCTTTGAATCTCATCCTTAGATCTCAGACCCACAACATGATAAAAAGGCCTAGGAACCACGATAGGGTTCTATAGACCGTCAAAGCATCTACAGACCGTGAAGCTTGCCCGTGGAACTTGAATCGCAAATTTTTCAAAAGTTTTAATTTAACTCTTCAGGGTATCTTAGACCTTTTATTTTTAATTTAGCTCCGACTATAAATAGTTTTAGGCTTATTTTATTAAGTCAAAACCTCCAAACAAAGTAAGTTTACCCTCAAGTCTCAGAAAGAAAAGAAAAGAGCGTTCTTCTTCAAGCTCCAGACCTAGGACTTTCTCCTTCAAGCTTTAATCTTCAGACTTTCTTGAAGAATCTTCTTCTATCAGGTATGTAGGTATTCATTAAGGTTTTAATTCACTCTTATGCCCAAAAATCTCAGACTTTCACAATGATTCTCATAGTTTTGAAACTAGGGTTCTTACCCCTTTTAGCAGATTGTTACAGAAATCCATTCTCTTGATTTATACATGATTTTTCATCCTGTTTTAATGAAATATATATTGATGTTATTGAATTGCATGGGTTTTCACAATGTTTTGAGGAATCAAAAATCTAGCCCTAAATTGTATTCTTTTCTGATGAATTAGTTGTCTTGAAAATTTGAACTTAGACTACTACTTGAGTTTAAAGAGCAGAAATTAGCCAGCTTCAGTTTACCACTACTTTTTAAAAAAATAGTAATTTCACACCAGTTTAGTTCTGTCTCAAAAATTCAAAACCTCGATTTTAAATGAGCTATTAATATTCAATTTGGAAGTAGTATTTAGCATCGAGTTGGACAAGGATTTAGCATACCTTCAAGTCCCAGAACTACGTACCACCATAGGTTATTTAGCCCCTCAGTTGGGCTTCAGAACTAGTGATCACATCAGCCATGCCTTTATACCCTGGCAAGGTATATTGGATCCTCTTGATGGGGCGTATACATCAGACTTCACGTTTAGCTCACATGGTTTATGTTGGTTAATAAACTCTCCCATAGTATTAATTTCAGTAAAGTACCTTAGGCCCTCAGTTTATGTTTATTCCCAGTTTTTATCATGTCTTTAGATTATTCCTGCATTTCTGTTCTTTTATGCATGACTATATTCTGGGCCTATGTACTATAGTTCAGTTCAATTTAAACAGTTTATTTGTATTTTAGCATGTTTACACATTCAGTCATCTTTGTATATCCCTCATGCTCAGCACATCCAAAGTACTGACGCATACTCTATGTGTTGCGTCCTATCATAATGAAAATTCAGGTTCTCAGATTCAGCCTCGTGATCAGCTCGTACTGGTGCCATATCAATGATATCCAATGGTGAGTCCTCATTATCCGAGGACATATCTTTACATGCTTTTTGATTTAGTGAGTTGTTCCTATTTTCTGTATTATAGAGTTAACTGGGGGCTTATCCCAGTAGCTCATTAGTATTAAAGGCTTTCAGACATAGAGTCAGACTCAGTTGATGTAGTTTGTTTTAATTCTCAAACAGTTATCTTATCTCAGTTATATTTAGTTGAAACTTCTTTAGTTATGTGATTGATTCAATTATGCTTTCGCTTAGTTAGTATTGTTTCAGAATGCTTATTGTATGCCAGATTCAGGGTTAGCTTGGGGTTACTCGTGATCCCAGGTCCCGTATTACGTCTAGGGGCTAGCCTCGGGGAGTGATAATTATAAAATTAATTTTTTGTATTTGAGGATAAATTTGTGATGGATTTTCATTGATTTTTGAAAATTAAGTTCCTTGTAGTATGGGTAAACTATTTTGGCTTCAATTGACAATTATCTCTTATTTCTTTATTTTAAATCGCGTACGAACGTAGAAATTTGGAGTTTTCCTGGTAAAGTTAAAGAATGTATTTTGATGAATTCAATCTCAATTTTAACTCTATTTATTTTTATAAAATTTCATATATGAACTCTGTAAGCTTTAGGTAAATTAATTTTCCAATAAAAATTCTAATTTTGCCCTTGCGGGCTCGGGATTGACTTTTTAGACCCAAATTAGAACTTTAGCAATATGTGATTATTGGACACGTATTTATGTGTAAAATTTATTATTAATAGAGTGACTAAATTGGAGGTTATACATAAAGGAAACTCTCAAGTGTGATTTAGTAGAGTCTTGTTGTTCGGCTTCGAGGTAAGTTATGACTTAACTTTTTCTTCAGACTTTGCCTAAGATGGGGACTTATCGTTTAAAGCATACAATGGGTTGGGTTAAACTGTGGGTTTGAGCAATAAATGAGTTAAATTATCATTTTCATAGCCAAATTGGGGATTATACTTTGTTGGCAACAAAGAACTGAGATTCCTAGCTTGATATTGAGTGGCTTGTAGCCTGTATTCATGAGTTGATTGATATCTTGAGAATTCCTGTTATTGTGTTGTGATTGTATCGCATTTTCATCTCGATCATGCATATTCATTCATCTCATGAATTATTGATTTTTACTATTGGAAAATACTAATCTTTGAAAGAAGATGAACTACTTTTATATAAACCCGATTCGATGTGACATTCCGGACGGAGACTTACTTTTATATAAATCCAATTCGGTGCGATACTTTAGATGGAGATTGAGAGTATTGATATTGATTGCGTATGATGCAGAAATTTCAAGAAAGGTATATGGACCTGGCGAGTCCCCCATGGATCTCACCTCTGCAACGATATATGCTGAGGGTGGGTGTATACTGGTAGGCATGACCATTACATATCATTCCATATTATTGCATTACATTATTATTGGATTGTTGTTGTGATTGAGGTATATTGTGTTATTTATTGATTTTGAACTGCTGAAAGTTTTCTGCGTACAGAGTTACATTTGTATTCTTTACTCGTTATAGTTATCTTCTTGAGCTTAGTCGGCCTATGATGCCTACTAAGTACAAGTGGGCTATACTCACTCCTACTTTTCTACATTCTTTTGATGCAGATCCTGGTTCGAGTGGGCTCCATGGTTAGAGATCGTGCGAGGTAGCAGTATCAAAAGTGTGGTGAGCTTCTACCTTTAGAGATCGTTTGGCTTCATCAATCATTATATTTTGTCTATTTATCTTCTTAGATAGAGTTGTTTTAACGTATTTATGTTAGACAATTTTAGAGTCGCTCTTGTATACTCATGATAGCTGAGTCTTGTGATGTTTTGAAAATTCTATTCTATCCCTTTCTATCTGTTATCATTTGAGCTATGCAAAATTATGATCGTTGTTGATGTTTCCTTGAATTTGGAATATATTTTATTTAGTTTATCTTGCCTTTTGGATTTATATGAGTCTTCTAGTTAGGCTTACCTACTACGGTGGGGTGGGGTATATGCTTGGGATGAAATAAGTAGATATTCTTCCTTGATTGAGGCTTATATTCTTCCTTGATTAATATATACGTAGAGTATAAAACTTGGTACTGATATATGGCTATATCAAACAAATTCGATCTAAAACTACTTCACATATAACAAACCAATTTAAGAATTGAACAAAATAAATTAAACTCGCTACTACTGTAAGTAGGGACAACTACACAAATGTCCCTCAAAGGGAGTGACTTTGCATTTTTGCCCCCATAAGAAAGGTCTTACAAAAATAGCTTTCCTTGTTTTTATGTATAAAACAACTACCTTTTTACCCTTCTATACATCAAATATTTTTAAATAACTCTTCATGGTTATTTGCCTCTCAACTTTTATATTTATTTCTTTATTTCTTTTTTATTTTTATTTTTTCTTTTATTCTCAACCTTTATTTTTCTTTTCTTTTTTCTTTTATTCTTTCTTCTATTTTTTTTTCTTTTTTCTCAATCTTTATTTTTCCCTTTTCTCCTCTCAATTCTATTTTTTTCTCCTTTTTTTTATTTTATTTTTCTCAACCTTTATTTTTTCGTTTATTTTTTGTTTTGTTTTTTTTTCTTCGTTTTTCCTTTTTTCTCAATTTTTATTTTTTTCTCTCAACTTCTATTTTTTTTTCTTTGTTTTTTAATTTTTCCTTTTTTTTAAATCATTTTTCTCGATCTTTAATTTTTTTTATGAGATGTTCTATAACTCTTGCTTTAGAGGCAAGACTTACCCCAAGGATTTCCAAACAACAAATTACGCCCCATGAGCAAGATGTGACACTAGTACATTGTGTCTTGATTTATGAGATGTTTTATAACACTTGCCTCAGTGGCAAGACTTAGCCCAAAGACCTCTCAAAAAATACAAGTTACGGCCCATGGGCAAGAGTTCACACTACTTTATAGTGTCTTAATTTATGAGATACCCTATAACTCTTGCCTTAGAGGCAAGAGTTAGGTCAAGGATTTTCAAACAACAAGTTATGCCCGACGAGCAAGACTTGACACTACCTCATTGTGTCTTGATTTATGAGACATTCTATAACTCTTGCCTTAGAGACAAGACTTAGCCCAAGGACTTTCAAAGAACAAGTTACGCCCCATGGGCAAGAGTTGACACTACCACATTGTGCTTGATTTATGAGATGCTCTATAAGCTTGCCTAAGAGGCAAGACTTAGCTGAAAGACTTCCAAATAACATGTTACGCCCCATGGGAAAGAGTTGAAACTATCACATTGTGTCTTGGTGTATGCGATGCTATATAACTCTTGCCTTAGAGGCAAGACTTAGCTCAAACACTTTCAAACAACAAGTTACGCCTCATATGCAAGAGTTGATACTAGCACACTGTGTCTTGATCATGAGATTCTCTATAATGTTTGCCTTAGAGGCAATACTTAGCCCAAGGGCCTCCCAAAAAATAAGTTATGCCCCATGGGCAAGAGCTAACACTACTTCATTGTGTCTTAATTTATGAGATGCTATATAACTCTTGCCTTAGAGGCAAGACTTAGCTCAAGAATTTCCAAACAACAAGTTATGCCCCACGAGCAAGACTTGACACTACCTCATTGTGTCTTGATTTATGAGATGTTCTATAACATTTGCCTTAGAGGCAAGACTTGTTCCAAAGGACTTCCAAACAACATAGCACGCCCTTAAGTTTACTTCGATTTCAAAGAAAGAAGATCCTCTTTGTGGATTATCCAACTTTTTGTTCATTAGCAAAAAATAATAGAGGTTAAGAAAAAAGAAAAAAAGAAAAAAAGAGAAGAAAAAAGAGAAAAGGAAAAAATAAAGATTAAAAAAAAAAAAGAGAAAAAAAATAAAAGTTGAGAAAAAAAGAAAAAAGACAAAATAAAAAGAAAATAAAGGTTGAGAAAGAAAAGAACAAAAAAAAAGTTGAGAGAAAAAGAAAATAAAAATAAAAATAAAAATAAAGGTTGAGAAAAAAGAAACGAGAATTACAAAAAAATGGAGAAAAAAGAAGAAAAAAGAAAAAAGAAAAAAAATAAAAGATAAAAGAAAAAGGAAAAATAAAAAATAAAAGTTGAGAGACAAATGAACATGGAGAGTTGTGGTGTAGAGGGGCAAAAATGTATTTGTTCTATAAATAAAAAGGAAGAAAGAATATTTTTTAAATATTTTTCTTATTGAAGGCAAAAATTGAAAACCACTCACTTTTGAGACATTCATATAATTTCTAGTCACACAAATGCCACCATTTATTGCCAAACTCCGAAGGAATCACCTAAGTGCGACTGAGACAACCAGCACCTTGGTTATATGTGGACGCTTAACATATAGAAAGTAATCCCTAAAGCGCATTAGACATCTTAACAAGCTGAAAAGAAAGTATCCTTTTGCTAACATGATAACAAAATACCTTTTTCAAAATATAAAGAAAATACTCTTTCTACAATATGATAGGAAAATACCTTTTTACAAAATGAAAGTACTTTTTTGTGATATGATAAGAAAAATACTTTTTACAATGTAAAGAATATACTTTTTGTAATATGGTGAGAAAAAAAATATTTTTTACAAAATATAAAGAAAGTACTTTTTAAATATGCAAAGAAAGTGCACTTTTTTTAATATGTAAGGAAAGTATTCCTAAATTAACAATACATGAAGCATGCCAATAAATCTTAAGATCGGGATATATAGAGAAATGGGTTCATATGTTAATCAATGACCTGAACAGTAATTGCCTACAACACAACAGCGTTCACATCAAGCATAGGGAAACGACCATCTCTTAAAGTCGCAAATCTTTACATGTCAAAGCAGTAGTTAAAGCCACGACTTAAAACAACCAAATGATCAAGAAGCCAATTTATCGACACATTAACACAGTAAAATAGGTTCATCTTCTATACAGGAAACTTAAACAGCCAAAATGACATGAAAACTGATTTTAATAATACATCAAAGATAAAATAACCAAAACAAAAGGGAATCACATTCTTTAAGACAAGAATCAAGTTTCAACTAAGTCCCCGATTCAAATTTATCTTAACAGAGAGTGCAGCTATCCTATCCTCATAAGTGTAATATTTTAACAAGAATCCTTATTTTATTTTAAACAAAAAGATACAAACGGGAAGTCAGAGCAGCCACTTGATTCATCACATGACATGAGCTCTACATCTTCGATAAATTTAACATAGCACTTCCAAATTTATACTATGACGATCCTTCCTTAATCTATGGACATGGGTTTAAACGAGAGTCGAGTAAAGAGATTCAAATGAGTTTGGCATTCCAAAGTACTCCGATATATTTTCATAAAATTTATATCATGTCTTTTGATCTAATCACTTTTACAAATTAAACACCTTAACTGTTAATACGATAGCATGAACATATCAGAAGGGCGTAGCTCATTATTTTAACTGTCAGTTTGACGGAGTTGAACAAGGCAAATATTTAAGGTCTCTTAAGTCTAACTACTTTAGAAAAGGGTTGGTAGAATATAGAAAAAGAAGTCTAGATGAAGCTTCTAAAGAACTTTCACCGGTTAACATCCAAAGCATGTTCAAACATACCAGACTAATGCATATAGGATTTTCCATTTGGTAAGATTTTAAATCAGATGGTCGACCAAAACATACTTTATACTTTAAAGACATACTTATTTAAAGGAGAAAGTGAAACTATGAATTAATCTTCCAAAACTGTTAAAATGAATTGCACAGAATCACATCTGGGCACATCATAATTCACCGATCTTGTTTTTGCAATAAGAGCTATGAATATTAACATGAAGACTTTTAATTCAAAACTATATCTTAAAAAAAAAAGAATTCCCAGTTCTCACCCCAACATTTTACATTCTGATTTAGTAAAAATATCATGGAGAATAAGTCCCTTAATAATATTGAAAATGAAGCCTATTCGAGTAACCAGATTAATCACATTCTCGAGCAATGGAATCAGTAGTTCCCCTGAATAACTCATTTGGCTATTCCTACCTACTGATTTATATTGAACAAAACAGCAATATCACACATACTAAGAAATGCTCAAAAATAGAAAATTCAACTAGTGCCGAGAGAATGTTCAACCAACTATATGTTGGGTTTTTAAGAGGTATGAATGAGAAATGAATAGGTGTTTTTGCGAAAAGACACTAGTCACTTTGAATGGTCGTGACCTTTTAGATGGATTGTGACCTTTCCGATAAGACATAATAAACACCTCTTTATCTTACTCTTTGGTGGCTATAAATAGAAGAGTTTCCTCCCAGCTTTAAAAAAAACATTGAATTTTATGCACTTCCTCTGCATATTTTCTTACAAACAAAAATATAGAGTCATGTGTAATTTATTGCTGTTCGTGGAGTTCGGCGAAGTCGTTGGCGTTTGAGGTACCGCTACTCCAGCGACAGGTATATCCATTTTATGCTGGGTGGAAATAATACTAAACCTCGGGTATAGTGAGGGGATTAAATTTCTCAAGTACACACAATAAATTCTGTGGACTCGAATTTTAAGTAAAGTTTTTGCTTTTCTGCTTTCTAGTTTTTTTTGATTATCTGATTTACTAATTTGAACACAGGATACCAACAATCTTAAATAATTTAATCCTTATTATTAATATTTTTTCTGTGTTCGATATTGAGCGATAGATTAAAATGATCTACGTGATTTTCTACCCAACTCTTAATCTGTTTGTGCGTTTGTATACCTGCCAAGACATCTTTTCTGCAAAAGGGATCATGTGTTGTTTGAGATCCTTGGTTTCCTTTTAAAATGCTGATGAGAAAATTAGGCACCGATGACAAAGTACATTTGGATAAAGATCGCAGAGGTTAGTGTTCCTTGGCCTTATTTCTTGTGGAGAAATAGTTATTTATCATATGGAATAGAATAGAGGAAATAAGAGTGACAGTCGTTACAAACTGTGGCGTTTTTTTCATTTGAAAAGGGGTTTCAATATCTGTTTAAACACATCAAGAATCCCTGAACATGAAATGTCCATATTTGTGGCCAATACATTGACAAATATTTGGAAAAGATGGCATCACATGGTGGCATTATTTTACTGCCATTTTCATCATTAGTATAATCATGATATGCTTTCATGAAATTATGTGTTACTTTTTTTAAAAAAAATTAAAATTTAATTTTTTTTTTTTGCTTACAATAAAGACATGGCAAAAGTGATGGGTCCAAAGTATAGTATACTATACTATACAGAAGAGGAAAATTTTGGACAACCTACATATTACCACCTCGGGTGCGCTAATGCATCACCACTAAAAGAGATATCAGTGATGAACGGCTTTTGACGTTGTAAAGTTGATTTCCAACTTGGCAAGGATTCTGGTATGTCACGCTGAGATAATAACAAATTGGGTTCTATTTTCTCAACTCTTTTTGTTATTTATTTCTATTTTTTGTGATTATTCTGCAAATAGTTACTTTCATAAATGTTTAATTCACCAACAACATCGAATTAATTGGTGACTCTAAAGAGTTCAATGATGAACTAAATCTGACTCACGCGACATATTATCATAGTGGTGTGAAAGGATTTGCAAGATACATCAGAATTTCCATGTTTCTTAGATTACTGGAAATCATCTAAATTATTGTTGTCAAAAGTCCAAGGCCATATTAATTGGTTGTGTGATGGCATTTGGCTTCCAAATGGTTGTGGACAGCAAGTAAAGCACTTGGCAAGACATCTGCAAATCACACCATTGTTCGAGGATTGAAATGGTCTGATGCATATAAAATTTAAACCCATAAAATTCTTAGTTTTTAACTAGCATATGACTAATTTATAAATTACCAAATTGATATTTGAACATATAGTTGTTCAGAAGAGGTATGTTTTTTCATGAAAGAGTGTCACTTGATCATGATTTTTCATGAAAAGATACGTCTATTAAACTACAATTATTTATATAGACGTGAACGTTGGTGAAAGGTTACATGCCTTTTGTTGGTCGATAAAAATGACGATCAATTAATCATTAATAATGATTAATGTCTTGTTAATAAGTTCTGATTTAGCCAAGAACTTGTTGGGGAAAACTATTCTTATGGCTAGCCGAATATTCAATTGAGGGTCCCATAGAAAAACACAATTTATTCCATATGAAAAAAGTAAAGAAAGAAAGTATTGAATTGCTTTAAAATGTGGGAGTGTTTGGCTAAAGTGTAAGTTCCTAAACTCGATAGGGTAAAATAGGATCGAAAATGGTTGCTTGTATTTTTATTGAATATTCCACCAGTAGTAAAGGATATTGATTTCCGATAGAATCAGAAAATGTTTGTTTATTGACACTAGTGCATTATGTCAGCCCCATGATATATGTCTTTGGTGGATATTGATATGGTAGTTAGTAAAAATTTTCACGTAACTAGTTCTGTTTTAGTAAAGACTAGTTGATTGAATTAATCATTTGATGATTGATCATATATCTTTTAATTAAAGATCGTGTTCATTAATTTCGTGAAGGATGGTTGTTACTCCTCATGATAAGATGTGTCTATTGAAAGACAACCCTGTCACACCCCGAAGCTACCCCCTGGACTCAACACGGTGCTTAGTGTCACAAGTGACCCCAAGTCAAACCATGACATGACACAAAAAAATATAGTGTAGACTGGAAACCATACTAACGACTGTTGAATCTAGTATATGTCTGAAAGCCTTCTAACTGAATAGGAGTTGCTGGGACATGCCCCCAGCTAACTCTAATAAATCAGAAACTGTAAATAAATGCGGAAGGTATAAGCATGTCTATCATCCTCGAACTACTGAGGACTCACCAACTGAGCTGCTGGATACAGATCGGAAGTCAAACTAAGTGTAGTCTGGATGCTGAGTGCCTGAACCTACATCATAAAATGATGTAGCATAAAAGTATGCATCAGTACTTTGAATGTACTGAGCAGGCAGGAAATGTACAAGCTGGACAATATCGAACTGGACATGAAAATAGATATACTGCAACATAACTGAAAGTTGAACTGAATGCAATGACCAAGTATAATTCATGAAATAACATGCTGAACTGAATACTGAAATAAATACTGGATACACGGTCAATGTATATGAATCTGACTGTGGGAGACACTACTAACCGACATACCCCAAGTTGAGCTAACTATGGGGTCAACCTGTAACCCTGGATGGAAGGGTGTTCATACATTGCCAAGGGTATGAACAAGTTTGACGTGGATCCACTACTGATGTCCACAAGGGACAAGGAGGTGCAACCTAGTCTGACAGCTGAGTCCTTTAAACCTACGGTGACGCCGTAGTTCTGAGACTTGGGGACTGATTCTAAAGGTCTTAGCCTAAGCTGACAACTAAGACTTCGTCCCCTCATCCGCTCGGTACTAAGTCTACTCCCACTGAATGTAAGTAATAATGTACTGAAATAAAGGATAGCTCAAAATACTGATAAATGACTGAGAATGCAACATACATAGGCTGAAGGATATGACATTCAATTTCTGAAGCATAAGCATATAACTGATCTTCCTAGCGAGCTAAATTCATGAGAATACTGGAATTTCTGCAAGCTAGGGTTTCTGAGCATTATTCATGAAACTGTACTAATTCTCCAAGAAACATATAATCAATACCATAAAAGCTGTAAGAATTGAATTACAATAATTCCCTAAGATTTAGGAACCCTAGGTCTGAAACTTTCATGGAGAAAACTGAAGGCTGACTGGAATCTAGGGACCTAATGGGTGAAAGGAACTTACTAGTGAAATCCCACATAGCTGGTGAAGAAACCTACTAAGAAATCCTTGAATTTTTCGGGCTGAACTTGATGAAGACCTCTGCTTATTTTTGGAGGAAAACTATTGCCTCTTTCTCTTATTTTCTTTCTAAGTTTAAAGAATTTAGGGGAATGAATGTTTTAGGTAGTTTTAGGCTACTTGATTAGGCTTAAACTACGTAAAACAACATAGCTTAGGTCTTAAAAGGGAAAGGAAAGGTCTGAAATACCTCTAGAAAAGTTAAAAGAATTTCTGCAGAAAACGTGACTCAGGGATCACGACTCCGGATGACGGACCGTACTCCTGGACGACGGACCATCAACCTGAGTTGTGGTTCAGCCTAAGAGTTTTAGGGGTCTCTGCTCTCAGGAACTATGACTCAACAGGATGGACCGTTCTTCTGAACGACGGTTCGTCATGTGACTCGTGGTTCTTGGGATTTGACTTAGCCTGGGGATTTCCATGAGTCAAAGGATGGACCGTTCTTCTGAAGTACGGTCTGTAAACCAACTCGTGGTTTCTAGGACTAGAACTGGGATTCCTCTGATTCAGGGAAACCACGTGTGATAGGTCGAGCTGTGGTTCTAAACTACAGTCTGTGGTCCTAACCATTGTCCATGAGACATATACTGGAGAGTTAGTGGAACTTGAACTACTGTTCAAGATGACAGTCCGTGGTTCAAAACTACGGTCCGTGCTCTTGAACCGTGGTTCCTAGAAACTTGAATTTTCTAAAATTTTTATTTTCTACTGGTTTTTCTGAGCTTAGTCTGGGCTTGGAAGTTTATCTCCCCCTTGGGATCATTCATCCTCAAATGAAGAAAGAATAAGCTGACTTTGGAGAGAAAGAGCTGCAATTCCTATCAACAGAGTACTAGAAACTGATATCTAACTGAACTGAGTTCCATAAACATGCAAGTATGCTGAAATGTAGGGGTAACTGATGGAACAAGGTGCTGAGACTGAATTTCACAAGAGTAGACTGAGAGACTGGAGAGGAACTATTTACCTCAAGCTAAAACTGAATCAGAGGGAAAGAGGTGGGGGTACTTGGACATCATGGCTGGTTCTGCTTCTCAAGTAGCTCCCTCTACGGACTGATTCCTCCACAAAACTTTCACTGAAGCGACTTCTTTATTTCTCAACCTACGAACCTGACGGTCAAGAATCTCAACTAGAAGCTCCTCATAGGTGAGGCTATCCTTCACAGCCACACTCTCTAAAGGTACTATCAAAGTCGAATCACCCACACACTTCTTCAACAGGGAAATATGGAAGACTGGATGAACTACTGCTAGTTCTGATGGCAACTTTAACTCGTAAGACACATTACCCACCCTTTTCAGGATTCTGTAAGGACCTACATACCTGGAACTGAGCTTCCCTTTCCTGCAAAATCTCATTACACCCTTCATGGGTGACACTTTCAGGAAAACCCAATCATCAACTTCAAATCTAAGTCACTTCTTCTAACATCTGCATAGGACTTTTGACGACTCTTAGCTATCTATAGCCTATCTCTGATGAGATGAACTTTCTCCATAGCCTCATGTACCGAATCTGGTCGAATCACAGCTGCTTCACCTACTTCAAACCAACCAACAGGTGACCTATATCTACACCCATAGAGGGCCTCATATGGGGCCATCTGAATGCTGGAATGGAAGCTGTTATTATAGGAAAACTCTATGAGAGGTAGGTGATCATCCCAACTACCTTTGAAATCAATCACGCAAGCCCTCAACATGTCTTCTAAGGTCTAAATGGTACACTCTGCCTGACCATCCGTCTGCGGATGAAATGCTGTACTGAGATTCACCTGAGTACCAAGACCTTTCTGGAAAGATCTCCAGAAATGAGATGTAAACTGAGGACCTCTATCTGAGATGATAGAAAAGGGAACCCCATGCAACCTGACTATCTCGTTGATGTAAAGTCTGGCATAATCCTCCGCTGAATCTGTAGTCTTGATTGTCAAGAAGTGAGCTGACTTAGTGACCCTGTCCACTATCACCCAAATAGAGTCATGTTGTCTGCGAGTACGAGGTAAACTCATAATGAAATCCATGTTGACCACTTCCCACTTTCAAGTAGGAATGCTAATCTCCTGAGTCACACCTCCTGGTTTCTGATGTTCTACCTTAACCTGCTGACAGTTGGGACACTTAGCCACAAAATATGCGATATCCCTCTTCATGCCGTTCCACCAATAGACTTCCCGTAGATCACGGTACATCTTAGTGACACCTGGATGAATGGAATATCTGGAATTATGGGCTTCTGAAAGGATCTTCTGTCTCAACTCACCCACTTTAGGAACATATAATCGACCTTGATAACGAAGTACACCATCTCCCTCTTGGGAGAAAACCTCAACTCTCTACTGATGAACTGCACCCTTCAACTAAAGTAATATGGGATCACCATCATGTTTCTCCTTAACCTCTACTACCAATGAAGATCTGACCCATTCTAAACTATCACACCACTATCTGACGTGTCATAAGGTAGACTCCTAAGTGAGCGAGCCGGTGAACATCTCTAGATAATTCTCTTTTCTCTTCCTCAACATGAGATACACTACCCATAGACAGTCTGCTAAGAGCGTCAGCTACTATATTGGCCTTACCCGAATGGTAGAGCACATTCATGTCATAATCCTTGAGGAACTCAAGCCACTTCCTCTGGCGAAGATTCAACTCTTTCTGGGTGAACACATACTGGAGGCTCTTATGATCTGTGAACACATCAACATGAACACAATACAAATAGTGTCTCCAAATCTTTAAGGCAAACAAAACCGCTCAAGCTCGAGGTCATGAGTCGGTTAGTTCTTCTCATGGACCTTAAGTTGCCTGGAAGCATAAGCTATGACCTTACCCTCTGCATCAAAACACAACCCAGGCCGACGCTAGATGCATCAAAATAAACCACATAGCCATCCAAACCCTCTGGTAGAGTCAAAACAAGAGCTGTAGTCAACCTAATCTTCAGTTTTAAGAAGCTTTTCTCACACTCATCTGACCACTGAAACTTTACCTTTTTCTGAGTCAACTTGGTCAATAGGGCAGCTATGGATGAAAATCCTTCTACGAATCTCCAGTAGTAATCGGCCAAACCCAAGAAACTCCTAATGTCGATCGGAGATGTGGGTCTAGGCCAGTGCTTTACTGCTTTAATTTTCTAGGAATCAACACGGATCCCTTCTCTAGATACCACATGACCAAGGAAAGTGATAGACTGTAACCAAAATTCACACTTGCTGAACTTAGCGAATAGTTGGCGATCTTTGACAGTTTGAAGAATAACCCTCAGATGAGTCACATGCTCCTCCTCATTTCGAGAGTAAACAAGGATATCGTTAATGAAAACAATAATGAACAAGTACAAATACTATTTGAACACCCTGTTATTAAGTTCATGAAAGCTACAGGAGCATTGGTTAGTCCAAAAGACATAACAACAAATTCGTAGTGACCATACCGAGTCCTAAAGGCTGTCTTCAGGATGTCACAATCTATGACTCTAAGCTGATGATAGCCAGATCTGAGGTTTATCTTGGAAAAATAACTAGCGCCATGAAGCCGGTCGAACAAGTCATCAATCCTGGAGATGGGATATTTATTCTTGATTGTGACTTTGTTCAACTGACGGTAGTCAATGCACATTCTGAGGGAGCCGTCCTTCTTACGCACGAACAATACTGGAGAACCCCATGGAGAGATTCTAGGTCTGATGAAGCCCTTATATAGGAGGTCTTTCAACTATTCTTTCAATTCCTTAAGCTCAGCTGGAGCCATTCTGTAAGGAGGAATCGAAAAAGGCTGGTTATCTGGAAGGAGATCTATTCTGAAGTCGATTTCCCTTTCGGGAGGAACTCTGGGAAGATATTCTGGGAACACTTCTGGAAACTCATTCACTACTGGAACTGACTCAAAAGTTGGGGTCTCGGAGTTTGAATCCTTAACCCGAACAAGGTTATAGATATACCCCTTGGAAATCATTTTTCTGGCCTTAAGGTAGGAGATAAAATGACCTACATGCACTAAGTTGCTACCCTTCAACTCTAGGACTGGCTCGTTAGGAAACAAAAACCGAACGATCCTAGTTCTACAATCGACTGAGGCATAACAAGAATGTAACCAATCCATGCCTTGAATGATACCAAAGTCTACCATTTCTAACTCTACAAGATCTGCTAAGGTGACTTTCTGGGAAACTGTGACTGCGCAATTTATGTATACCCGTCTAGCTATAATTGGGTCACCAACTGGAGTAGAGACTGAGAAGGGTTCTGGGAGAGTTTCTGGACTGACACCAAAATTTACTGCTATATCGGGAGTTACAAAGAAAAGCGTAGCCCCCGAGTCTAACAATGTATAAAAGTCTTCTAACTTAATATGAGTTGCTGGGACATTCCCCCAGCTAACTCTAATAAGTGAACCCAAGTTAACCCATGACATGACACATCTATACAAAATATGGTTGAGACATGCACTGTGCGGAAGCTAAAATAGTTTTAATATATATAACCTGGGAAGAACCCAAGAATCTAAATATATAAAGTATTTAAATAAAAAAAATATAGTGTTTACTAGAAACCACACTAACGACTGCTGAATCTAGTCTATGTCTGAAAGCCTTCTAACTGAATAGGAGTTGCTGGGCTATGCCCCCAGCTAACTCTAATAAATCAAAAACTGTAAATAAATGCAAAAGGTATATGCAAGTCTATCATCCTCAAACTGCTAAGGACTCACCAATTGAGCTACTGGATACAGAACAGAAGTTGAACTAAGCGCGGTCTGGATGTTGAGTGCCTGAACCTACATCATAAATGATGTAGCACAAAAGTATGCATCAGTACTTTGAATGTACTGAGCATGCAGGATATGTACATGCTACTGGACATAAAAATAGATATACTGCAACATAACTGAAAGCTGAACTAAATGCAATGACCAAGTATAATTCATGAAATAACATGCTGAACTGAGTACTGAACATAAATACTGGATACACGGTCAATGCACATGAATCTGACTATGGGAGACACTACTAACCGACATACCCCAAGTTGAGCTAACTATGGGGCCAACCTGTAACCATAGATGGAAGGGTGTTCATACCTTGCCAAGGGTACGAACAAGTCTGACGTGGATCCACTACAGATATCCATAAGGGACAAAGAGGTGCATCCTAGTGTGACAGCTGACTCCTTTAAACCTACTGTGGTGCCGTAGTTCTAGAACTTGGGGACTGCTTCTAAAGGTCTTAGCCTAAGCTGACAGCTAAGCCTTCATCCCCTCGTCTGCTCGGTACTAAGTCTACACTCACTGAATGTAAGTAATAATGTACTGAAATAAAGGATAGCTCAAAATACTGATAAATGATTGAGAATGCAACATACATAGGCTGAAAGATATGGCATTCAGTTTCTGAAGCACAAATATATAACTGATCTGCCTAGCGAGCTAAATTCATGAGAATACTGGAATTTATGCAAGCTAGGGTTTCTGAGCATTATTCATGAAACTGTACTAATTCTCCAAGAAACATATAATTAATACCATAAAAGCTATAAGAATTGAATTACAATAATTCCCTAAGATTTAGGAACCCTAGGTCTGAAACATTCAGGGAGAAAACTGAAGGCTGACTGGAATCTAGGGACCTTATGGCTGAAAGGAACCCACTAGTGAAATCCCACATACCTGGTGAAGAAACCCAAGGAGAAATCCTTGGATTTTTGGGGCTGAACTTGATGAAGACCTCTGCTTGTTTTTTGAGGAAAATTGTCGCCTCTTTCTCTTATTTTATTTCTAACTATAAAGAATTTAGGGGAATGAATGTTTTAGGTAGTTTTAGGCTACTTGATTAGGCTTAAACTACGTAAAACAACATAGCTTAGGTCTTAAAAGGGAAAGGAAAGGTCTGAAATACCCCTAGAAAAGTTAAAAGAATTTCTGCAGAAAACGCGACTCATGGATTAGGACTCGGGATGACGGACCGTACTCCTGGATGACGGACCGTCAACCTGAGTCGTGGTTCTGCCTAAGAGTTTTAGGGGTCTCTGGTCTCAGGAACTACGACTCAACAGGATGGACCATTCTTCTGAATGATGGTTCATCATGTGACTCGTGGTTCCTGGGATTTGACTTAGCCTGGGTATTTCCATGAGTGAAAGGATAAACCATTCTTCTAAAGTACGGTCCGTAAACCAACTCGTGGTTTTTGGGACTAGAACTGGGGGTCCTCTGATTCAGCGAAACCATGTGTGACAGGTCGAGCCGTGGTTTTAAACTACGGTCTGTGGTCCTAACTGTAGTCCCTGGGACATGTACTGGAGAGCTACTGGAACTTGAACTACGGTTCAAGATGACGGTCCGTGGTTCAAAACTATGATCCGTGCTCTTGAACCGTGGTTCCTGGAAACTTGAATTTTCTGTAATTTTTATTTTCTACGTGTTTTTCTGAGCTTAGTCTGGGCTTGAAAGTTCTGGAGTGTTACAAACCCTTTGAAAAGATAAGACATTTTATTAAACGTAAAAGTCAAGGATGTTACTTAAAAAATTGTGACATTTCATGATAAGGTGTGTTTATTGAAAATCAATCTTTTGAAAAGATATAATAATTCATTGGTCAATAAATCGAAGAACCAATTAATGATAATGAAAAAAGTTGATAATAGCTTGAATTTTCACATTAGTGAATGTGCTATTAATGGAATATTTTTAAAGGTAGACTTATATGAAGTGGAATGATTGAGAAGAATATATAAAAATATATTGTTAAAAGGTTGTGGCCACAACTGAGGTCAATCATCCACAAGAATTTATATAAGGACTTCATTTTAAGTGTAATTATCAGTCTACGATATCCAGAGGCGGAACTAGGATTTTGATGTTCTGGGTGCCACACCCTTTTGAACAGCGTCGTGGTTTCAATATCAATACTAATAATAGGCTAAAAGCAGGCACCTCTTCATCGACGTATTTGTTTTAATGATGAAGGTATTTTTAGAATTTCAACCCTCTTCATTAACGTGTCTACTTCATGTCGAGAGCATTTTTGGAATTTCAAACCTCTTCATTTACGTGTCTACTTCATGTCGAGGACATTTTTGAAATTTTAATGTATATGCTTTAAAGGTGCTTTACAATTGTTTTTCTTCTAATAGTTTATCCCTCGTCAATAAAAGTTTTTTGCTAAATAAGTGGGACTTAACATGAGTAAACTATTAATTTATAACATCACTAAACATTTCTCAAATACGAAAACGTGTCATTTTTTGGGATTGACTAAAAAGAAAAATGTGTCACATAAATTAGAGAAGAAAAAGTACCTGTCAAGCCCTGAGACTAGACCCTAGGCGTAACACCGGACCTAGGATCACAAGTGACCCCAAACTAACCCTGAAACTGGCATATCACAAGCATACTAAATATAATTCTAAACAATCGTAAGCACATCTGAATAAGGAACATAATCTAAAAAGAGTTTAACTAAGAATAGAATATCTAAACAAATAGCTATCTACAAAACAGAATAACCTAAATGGACTGAGTCTGACTCTATGTCTGAAAAGCCTCTAATACTGATGGGTTGCTGGGACAAGCCCCCAACTAACTCTCAAATACTGAAAGTAAAGACAACTGACTACTCAAAAAGCATATAAAGGATATGTCCTCGGATGATGAGGACTCACCACTGTTTGTCGCTGATGTGGCACTGGATGAGCTAATCACGAGGCTGAAGCTGAGAACCTGAGCCTGCATCATGATAGTATGCAACATATAGAGTATGCATCAGTACTTTGAATGTACTGAGTATGAGGGATATGCAAGGCTGACTAAAATGCAAACATGCTAAAATACAGGAAAGCTGTAAACTGAACTAAGTTATGGTACATAGGCACAAAATATAATCATGCATAAACAACTAAATGCAAGAGTAGTCTGAAAAACATGCTGAAAGATGAAAGTAAACATAACTGAGGGACTAACGCACTTTACTAAAATTAATACTGCGGGAGAGTCTATTTTAACTGACATAAACCACGTGAGCTAAACATGGAGTCCGATGTGTATGCCCCATCGAGAGGACCCAGTATACCTTGCCAGGGTACAAAGGCATGACTGTGGCATGATCACTAAATCTGATGCCCAACAGAGGGGACTCATAAACCTACATTGGCACATACTTCTGGGACCTTAAGGGCACGCTGAACCCTAGTCCAACTCGGTGCTAAACACTACTCCCAAACAGAAGACTAATAGCTCATTAAAATTGAAGTCCTGGATTTTATGAGATAGAACTAAAATGGTCCCAAATAGCTAACTTCTGAAATACTATAGTAAACTGAAAACTAGTTAAATTCTGATTTCTTTTAAAGCTCATACTGATAATCTAGGTAGAATTTTAAAGAAAGCTAACACTTTAGAAATCCTACAATTTAGGGCAATTCTTGTGATTCCTCAAAACCTTGTGCAATTCCATGTAGTTTAATATAATCAATATAATTAAAACAGGGTGAAAATTATGTATAAATTAAGAAGATGGATTTCTGTAGTAATCTACAAAAAAATGGGTAAGAACCCTAGTTTCAAAACCATAAAAATTGCCATAAAAGCCTGAGATTTTTGGGCATAAGGGCGAACTAAAACTTTACTGAATACCCACACACCTGGTGGATAAAAATCCCTACAAGAAATCTGAAGTTGAGCTTGGAGGAGAGAACCCTAGGCCTGAAAATATGGAGAAAATGATTCTTTTCTATTTTAGAATTGAACTTAGAGAATCTGACTTGTTTTGGAGGATTAGACTTAATAAAATAATCCTAAGGCTATTTATAGTCGGAGCTAAAATAGAAAGGAAAGGTCTAAAATACCCCTAAGAACTTAAATTAAAAACAGCTGGAAAAAGTCATCTTCAGGAATCACGGATAGATTCCACGAGTCGTAGACTGAATCATGGCTCGTGGTTTCTGGCCACAGAGTCAGGCCGCAGAGGAATTTCTATGAGTCAACAGTATGAGCCGTAGAATCAACTATGGTCTGTAGACTCAGTCGTGATTCTAGGCTCAACATTTAAGCTGCAGAAGGAGTTCTACGGGTAAACTGGATGAGCCGTAGAATAAACTACGGTCCGTAGACCCAACCCATAATCTTCAGAGAAACTGTAAGCTCTCTGATCAAGTACGACGAGTTGATAGGATGGATCGTGGTTTTAAACACGATCCGTAGAACCAACTTGTAGTTCTCAGACCAGAGACTGAACCTGTAGGTGTAAACCACGGGTTCATTCCACGAGTCATGCTTCAGACCATGGTCCATGGTTTGGACCCGTAATTCTTGGAAAGTTCAAAATTCTGCATGTTTCTGAGATTGAAAGCTGGATCAAATTCTGGGGTGTTACAATATTTCCCCCTTGGGATCATTCGTCCTCGAATGAAGACTAATGAAGCTGAGTTTGGAGGGAAAGAGCTGCAATTCCTACCACTAAGCATTAAAAGCTGAATTTCTAGCTGAAATAGGTTCTAAGTACATGAAAGGGTGTTGAATTTCATGAATAGCTTATGGAACATGATTCTGAGATGGAAATATATACGAGTGAAATGAAAAACTGAGGAGGAACTATTACCTTAAGCTGAAACTGGATCGGAAGGGAAGAGGTGAGGGTACTTGGCCATCATGGTTGCTTCTGCTTCCCAAGTAGCTCTCTCTACGGACTGATTCCTCCACAAAAACTTTACTGAGGTGACTTCCTTATTTCTCAACCTACGAACCTGACGGTCAAGAATCTCAACTGGAACCTCCTCATAGGTGAGGCTATCCTTCACGGCCACACTTTCTAAAGGCACAACTAAAGCCGAATCACCAATGCATTTCTTTAACAAGGACACATGGAAGACTGGTGCACCGATGCTAAGTCTGCGGACAACTCCAACTCACATGCCACCTTACCAACTCTCTTCAGAATCCTGTAAGGGTCTACATATCGGGGACTAAGCTTCCCTTTCTTACTGAATCTCATCACACCCTTCATGGGGGACACTTTTAGAAAAACTCGGTCATCAACCTCAAACTCTAGCTCCCTCCTTCTCACATCTGCGTAAGATTTCTGACGACCTTGAGCTAACTTCAACCTTTATCTAATGAGCTGGACCTTCTCCATAGTCTTATGGACTGAATCTTGCCCTATCAAAGCTGCTTCACCTACCTTAAACCAGCCTATAGGTGATCTACACCTTCGCGCATAGAGTGCCTCATACGGGGCCATCTGAATGCTAGAGTGGAAACTGTTATTATAGGAAAACTTTATAATAGGTAAGTGATCATCCTAGTTACCGTTAAAGTCGATCACACAAGATCTCAACATGTCTTCTAAAGTCTGAATGGTACGCTCTGCCTGACCATCTATCTGTTGGTGAAAAGCTGTGCTAAGATTAACCTATTTTTTGAGACCTTTCTGAAATGATCTCTAAAACTGATATGTGAACTGAGTGCCCCTATCCGAAATGATGGATAAAGGAACTCCATGCAACTTGACTAGCTCAAGGATGTAGAGTCTGGCATAATCCTCTGCAGAACCGGTAGTCTTGACAGCCAAGAAGTGGGCTGACTTGGTCACCCTATCTACAATTACCCAAATAGAATCATGCTGCCTATGAGTGCGAGGTAAACTTGTAATGAAGTCCATATTGATGACCTCCCACTTCCAAGTAGGAATATCCATCTCCTGATTCATACCACCTGGTCGTATATGTTCTACCTTCACTTGCTGACAGTTGGGACATTTAGCCACAAAATCAGCAATGTCCCTCTTCATTCCATTCCACTAATAGACTTCCCGTAGGTCACGGTACATCTTGGTGGCACCAGGATGTATGGAATACCTGGAGCTATGTGATTCTGTCAAAATCTGCTGTCTCAACTCACCTATATTAGGAACATTATCGACCCTGGTAATAAAGTACACCATCTCCCCCTTAGGAGAAGACCTCTACTCTCTGCTACCGGACAACACCATTTAGCTGAAGTAAGATGGGATCACTATCTTGATTTTCCTTCACCTCGGCTACCAATGAAGACTCTGACCCATTCTGAATAATGACACCACCTTCTAATGAATCTATGAGACGAACCTCTAACTGAGCAAGCCTGTGAACATCCTTGGCTAATTCTTTCTTTCCTTCCTCAACTTGTGACACACTACCCATGGATAGCCTACTAAGTGCATCAGCTACTATATTGGCCTTACCCGGGTGGTAAAGCACACTCATGTCATAGTCCTTGATAAGCTCTAGCCATCTTCTCTGTCAAAGATTCAGTTCTTTCTAAGTGAACACATATTAAAGGCTCTTGTGATCAGTAAACACATCTACATGGACACCATACAAGTAGTGTCTCCAGATTTTCATGGCAAAGACCACTGCTGCTAAATCAAGATCATGAGTTAGATAATTCCTCTTATGAGTCTTAAGATGTCTAGATGCGTAAGAAATAAACTTACCGTGTTGCATTAGACCACAACCTAGGCCAACTCTGAACGCATCACAGTATACTATGACACCATCTGAACCCTCTGGTTGAGTCAAAACTGCGGATGTGGTCAACCTAGTTTTCAACTCTTGGAAGTTCTTCTCACACTCATCTGACCACTGGAACTTGACCTTCTTCTAAGTCAGCCTAGTCAATGGAGAAGTTATGGACAAGAACCCCTCAACGAATCTCCTGTAGTAACCAGCCAGACCCAAGAAGCTCCTAATGTTTGTCAGAGAAGTGGGTCTAGGCCAATTCTTTACTGACTCTATCTTCTGAGAATCCACTCGAATGCCATCCTTAGACAACACATGCCCCAAAAAGGTGACTGGCTGTGGCCAAAACTCACACTTGCTGGATTTGGTGAATAATTGGCGATCCTTGAGAGTTTTTAGCACCACTCTCAAATGATTAGCATGCTCATCCTCACTTCGCGAGTAGACTAGAATATCATCTATAAAGACAATAACAAACATGTCCAGATACTACTTGAACACCCTGTTCATCAAGTCCATAAAAACTGCAGGAGCATTTGTTAGTCCAAAAGATATAACCTCAAATTCATAGTGACCATATTGAGTTCTGAAGGCTGTCTTCGGAATGTCACACTCTCTAACTCTGAGCTGATGATAACCGAATCTGAGATCAATCTTGGAGAAGTAGCTGGAACCCTATAGCTGGTCGAACAAATCATCAATCCTGGGGATGGGATACTTATTCTTGATTGTGACCTTGTTCAGTTGATGGTAGTCTATTCACATCCCGAGGGAGCCATCTTTCTTACGCATGAAGAGAACTGGAGCACCCTATAGAGAGATGCTAGGTCTGATGAAACCTTTATCTAGAAGGTCCTTGAGCTGTTCTTTCAACTCCTTAAGCTTAGCTGGAGATATTCTATATGGAGGAATAGATATGGGCTGCGTATCTAAAAGAAGGTCTATCCCAAAATCGATCTCCCGGTCAGGAGGGACTCTAGGCAAATCATCAGGAAACACCTCTTAAAACTTATGAACTATAGTAACTGACTGAAAAGGTAGGGTTTCGAACTCAGAATCCTTAACCCAGACTATATGATAGATGTAACCCTTTGAGATCATCTTCCTAGCTTTGAGATAAGATATGAAGTGACTTTTTGATGTAGGAGGACTACCTTGCCACTCTAAGACAGGATCATTTGGAAATTGAAATTTCACGACTCTTTTTCTATGGTCAACTGAGGCATAGTAGGCATATAGCCAATCCATGCTGAGAATGACATAGAAGTTGGTCATATCTAGCTCTACTAAATCTATTGAGGTGACTTTATGAAGGACTAAAACTGGGAAATCTCTATATACCCTCTTAGCTAGGACTGACTCACCAACTAGAGTAGAGACTAGGATGGGTTACAAGAGTTTTTCAAGACTGAATCCAAATTTACCCACAACATACGGGGTTACAAAAGATAGAGAAGACCCTGGACCTAACAAGGCATAAGCATCAAGAGAGAAGACTGATAACATACCAGTGACTACATCTGGTGAACTTTCCTGATCCTGGTATGAAGACATGGCATAGAGACGGTTCTAACGCGGACCGCCACCTGTGTCAGAAGTAGTACCCTTCTTAGCTGTACGGCCTGCTGGAGCTGCTAAAGTGGTAGACTGAGCTCCGTTACCTCCATGCCCATGCCTGGAAGAAGGACACTCCTTCAACCTATGGCTAAGCTGACCACACCCAAAACACCCTTCTCTTCCAGCCAAACACTCACCTAGATGATTCTTACCACACTTGGGGCAGGCTGGAAAGATACGGTTACCTAAAACACTGCCTTGAGATTTAGAGCCTGGTGCTCACTTATTCTGATCCTATCGGGGCCAGGGAGATGGAGCACTAGTAGATAAAGGTACTGGGGCTGCCTACCTCTGCTGAAACTGTGAGCAATTTCCACCACCCGACCTCTGCTAAAAATATTCATAGTTGCTTGTCCTAGACTTTTTATTATCCCTAGCCATCTCCCTAAGTTTATCCTCCTCAACCTGCTGTGCATAGGTCATCAGTCGATAGATATACATATCTCTTAATAGCATAGCATTCCTGCACTCTGTCTTTACCAGATTGGATACCCCATACAAGAACTTGCCCATTTGTGCCCTAAGATCAACCACCATATGTGGAGCATACCTGGAGAGCTGAGTAAACTTCAGCCCATACTCCTGGACTGACATCGATCCCTGCCTCAAATTATAAACTCTTGGGCCTTAGCCTCCCTCAACTCTCTTGGGAAGAACCAGTCCAGAAAAGCTCCAGTAAAATAGTCCCATGTCACAGGAGCTGCATTCACACCCCTATTGTCTTTCCACTGCATAAACCAGATGTGAGCTACATCCTTTAGTTGACAGGATGCTAACTCCACACTCTTAGTACCAGTCACCTGCATTACCTCAAGAATTTTCTTGATCTCATCAATGAAATTTTGTCGGTCTTCACCAACCCTTAACCCTAGAAACTCTGGCGGATTCATGCGAACAAAATTTTGAACTCGGGCTGCAGCTGATCCACCATTTGGATTTGCAGAAACTGGGGCCTGCTAATTAGCCTGATTGGCTACGGTCTGGGCCAACAACTGGATCACGTTATAGAACTCTGCATTTGTAACCTCATGGTTTGGGGCTGGAGGATTTGTATTTGCATTGTGTGCATTAGCTCTACGAGGAGGAATGATCCAAAATACATAACGAACAAATTAGAGAAGAGGAACTGAACTAAAATCGATCGCACGATGAAGATAATGAAAGAAGTGAAGTTTTTCCTTAAAACACCTCGTAGCCTCTCTCTCATAAGTGTGGCACGCTTCACACCCATGAAAGAGACTATACTTAGTGCGGCTTTCAGACACCCTAGGACTCTTGAACCTGATGCTCTGATACCAAGTTTGTCATGCCCCAAGACTCGACCATAGGCGTAACACCGGACCTAGGATCACAAGTGACCCCAAACTAACCCTGAAACTGGCATATCACAAGCATACTGAATATAATTCTAAACAATCGTAAGCACAACTGAATAAGGAACATAATCTAAAAAGAGTTTAACTGAGAATAGAATATCTAAACAAATAGCTATCTACAAAGCAGAATAACCTAAATGGACTGAGTCTGACACTATGTTTGAAAAGTCTCTATACTGATGAGTTGCTGGGACAAGCCCCCAACTAACTCTCAAATACTGAAAGTAAAGACAACTGACTACTCAAAAAGCATATAAAGTATATGTCCTCGGATGATGAGGACTCACCACTATCTGTCGCTGATTTGGCACTGCGTGAGCTAATCACGAGGCTGAAGCTGAGAACCTGAGCCTGCATTATGATAGTATGCAACATATAGAGTATGCATCAGTACTTTGAATGTACTGAGTATGAGGGATATGCAAGGCTAACTAAAATGCAAACATGCTAAAATACAGGAAAGCTGTAAACTGAACTAAGTTGTGGTTCATAGGCCCAAAATATAATCATGCATAAACAACTAAATGCAAGAGTAGTCTGAAAAACATGTTGAAAGCTGAAAGTAAACATAAATGAGGGCCTAACGCATTTTACTGAAATTAATACTGTGGGAGAATCTATTAACTGACATAAACTACGTGAGCTAAACATGGAGTCTGATGTGTATGCCCCATCAAGAGGACACAGTATACCTTACCAGGGTATAAAGGCATGACTGTGGCGTGATAACTAAATCTAATGCCCAACAGAGGGGACTCATAAACCTATGTTGGCATATAGTTTTGGGACCTTAAGAGAACACTGAACCCTAGTCCAACTCAATACTAAACACTACTCCCAAACTGAAGACTAATAGCTCATTAAAACTGAAGTCCTGGATTTTATGAGATAGAACTAAAGTTGTCTGAAATAGCTAACTTCTGAAATACTGTAGTAAACTAAAAACTAGTTAAATTGTGATTTCTTTTAAAGCTCATACTGATAATCTAGGTAGAATTTTAAAGAAAGCTAACACTTTAGAAATTCTACAATTTAGGGAAATTCTTGTGATTCCTTAAAACCTTGTACAAATCCATATAGTTTAATATAAGAAATATCATTAAAACAAGGTAAAAATCATGTATAAATCAAGAAGATGGATTTCTGTAGTAATCTACAAAAAAATGGGTAAGAACCCTAGCTTTAAAACCATGAAAATTGCTATAAAATCTTGAGATTTTTGGGCATAAGGGCAAATTAATCCCTTACGGAATACCCATATACCTGGTGGATGAAAATCCCTGCAAGAAATCTGAAGTTGAGCTTGGAGGAGAGAACCCTAGGCCTGAAAATTTGGAGAAAATGCTTCTTTTCTATTTTAGAATTGAACTTAGAGAATCTGACTTATTTTGGAGGATTAGACTTAATAAAATAAGCCTAAGGCTATTTATAGTCGGAGCTAAAATAGAAAGGAAAGGTCTAAAATACCCCTGAGAACTTAAATTAAAAACTGCTAGAAAAAGTCAACTTCAGGAATCACGGATGTATTCCATGAGTCATAGACTGAACCACGGCTCGTGGTTTCTACTCGTGGTTCCTGGCCACAGAGTCAGGCCATCGATGAATTTCTACGAGTCAACAGTATGAGCCATAGAATGAACTATGGTTCGTAGACTCAGTCGTGATTCTAGGCTCAACATTCGAGCTGCAGAAGGAGTTCTATGGGTCAAGATGACGGGCCATAGAATAAACTACAGTCCGTAGACCAATTCCGTATCTTCAGGGAAACTGTCAGCTCTCTAATCAAGTCCCATTCGTTGACAGGATGGACCTTGGTTTGAACCACGGTCCGTAGAACCAACTCATGGTTCTCACACCGGAGACTGAACCTGTAGGTGTAAACCACGGGTTCATTCCATGAGTCATAGTTCAGACCATGGTCCATGGTTTGGACCCATAATTCATGGAAATTTAAAAATTCTGCAAGTTTCTGAGTTTGAAAGCTGGATCGAATTTCGGGGTGTTACAGTATCGAAGGCCACTTTTATATGATTTGTGCTTTGCATCTAGTACACCGTTGTATTGTACATGCATAGTCTTGGCTCGTTGGTTTGTATGAGACTTTTTCCTAAAGTGATCTTGGGTTCAATTCCACTGAACTACATTTTTTTAAAAAATAATTAAAGCTTCATTCAAATATTCACCAAAACAAGTGCACAAGAGCATATTCAAACTCGCGACCATGGAGAGAAAAACCTGACACTTTGCCATTGGCACCACCCAACCACTTGTTATTTTGAATGCCATTTCTTATATTTATACAACTTCTTACACATATATACGTATATATATAGAGTTTCAACCGAGATATTCGGGTGCCGTGGCACCTCCAAGCTTGAACATAGATCCGCCCCTGACGATATCCCATTTTTTAAGTGTGATTTATATTATTGACATAACAATCTTAATGTATTCAGTTTTGGAGACTAAAACCTTTATGGTTTTCTACTCTGATTGAACTTAAATTCTGATTTTAAGAATATAAAAACTTCATCAGAATATTAAAGTTCAATCTGTTAGCGATTTGAAAAATATAAATCTTCGTCAATAACTTCTGAAATAGTTTTAATATTCTGCTAGAAAATGGGCCTCAAACATTTAAAAAAGCCATGTCTTCTACAGACTCATCACTTTGAAAGAGGCAATCAATAGTGAATTTGAATCCATAATGAACAATCATATGTAGAAATTGGTTGATTTTCCTCTAGGAAACAAACTTTTACTTTCCAAATGGATTTTCAAAAGGAAAATAAAAGATTATGGAACTATTGACAAAGATAAAGCATGACTTATCGTCAAAGGATTTAGACAATGTGAGTGTCTTGATTATTTTGACACACACTCGCCGATAATAAGAATAATATTCATTCGGATGTTAGTAGCATCGGCGACATTATATGATCTTGAAATTTATCAAATGGATGTGAAGACAGCTTTCTGAAATGAAAAATTAGAGGAAGAAATTTACATGGAATAACCTGAGGGTTTTGTAGTTTCTGGTAAAGAAAGAAAAGTGTGCAAACTTGTTAAGTCACTTTATGGACTAAAACAACACCCAAACAATGGCATGCAAAATTTGACCATACAATGTTATCAAATGATTTCAAAATTAATGAGTGTGACAAATATGTTTACATTAAGAACACTCCAAATCAAGTCATAATTATTTGTTTATATGTGGAAGATATGTTAATAATGAGTAACGACACTGCTAATATAACTATTACTAAGCGTATGCTTTCTAGTAAATTTGATATGAAAGTCTTAAGAGTTGTCGATTTAATATTGAGAATTAAGATTCACAAAACTCCTCAAGGTCTAGCATCTCAATCTCATCATATCCTAATGGTACTTGGAAAATTCAAGTATTTGAACTTCAAAGTTGCAAAAATACCAATTGATATGAACTTTACTCTTGCTAAAAATAAAGGTTGAAAGACAGTCTCATTTGAATTATGCCAAAGTGTTGAAAAATCTGATGTACATCATGAATTATACACAACCAGATATAGCATGTGCTATAAGTAAATTGAGTTAATACACATGTAATCCCAACTAGAATCATTGAATGGATATGAAAAGAGTTTTGAAGTACTTGGAACATACTCAAAACTTTTATTTGCATTAAAACAAGTATCCAACAGCTGTTGAAGGATATAGTGATGCAAATTGGATCACCGGGTCAACTGAAACAAAGTTCATAATGGATATGTTTTTACCATTGTAGGAGGAGCAGTATCACCAAAATGAAGAAGCTGAATGGCTCCAGAATTTCCTAGAAGATATTCTATTTTGGACTAAGTTGTTTACTCCTATATGCCTACATTGTGATAGCCAAGTGGAAATATGAAGGGCTGGGAGCGTTATGTATAACAAAAAGTCTCTCTATATATGATGAAGGCATAATACCGTTAGACAACTACTCTCTAGTAGAATTATAACAATTGACTATGTAAAGTCAAGAGATAATGTGTTGGATCCACTTACAAAATGCCTAACTAGAGAGGTAGTTAAAAGATCATTTAAGGGAATGAGACCATGGTCGAGGATAAATCATCATGAAAGTAACTCTACCTAGAATACTGAAGATTCCAAGATCTAGGTTCAAGAAGATCAAACAAAGTCATTGATGATGGTTCAATATTATCAAAAATAATTTTTTATGATCCATTCTCGTGATGAGACAATGTTCAATATCCAGAATAAAGTGTTAAGACTTTTTAATAGTTTCTAAGTCTGATACGGAGTATATCAAATAGTGTATCTATGTGATAACACATTTAGGAATCACCTATGTAAGTGTGAAGTGTAAGCCGCTTCAAGGAGAATCCTGTAAGGTCAGTTCTCTACGCACTTATGAACCCGATGTATTCATGGCTGAAATGAACAAAATAATGAGAACCAAAGACTGTTAAAGGGTTGATTGTGTGATATATTATTGTATAGGTATACATCAAAGCTCGATGGTTCAAATATATCAAATCTACCAACTAATCGAGTACAACCGACATATGTTCACTATGAAAAGTTCAAAGAAAAACCTACTTATCCAAATGCGATTAATCTTTACATACCAATCACACAGTTTTTCATGCATATTTTTTATCACATTGACATTCCCCACTCATGTAGGGGATTGTTGGGTTTTGAAGAGGTATGAATGGGAAATGAATAGGCATTTTTGTGAAAAAACACTAGTCATTTTGAATGGTCGTGACCTTTCAGATGAATTGTGACCTTTCCCATAGGTTGTGACTTTTCCTATAAGTTGTGATCTTTCCGATAAGGTATAATAAATACCTCTTTATCCTATCCTTGTATGACTATAAATATAATAGTTTTCTCTCAGTTTTTAAAAGAAAACATTGAATTTTCTGCACTTCCTATGCATATTTTCTTACAAATAAAAAATTAGAGTCATGTGTAATTTATTGCCATTCGTGGAGTTTGATGAAGTCGTTGATGTTTGAAGTACTGCTACTCCAGCGTTAGGTATATCTTTTTTATGCTGGGAGAAAATAATCCTAAACCTCGAGTACAATGAGGGGATTAAATTCCGTAAGTACACATTGAATTTTATGGACTCAGATTTTAAGTAAAATTTTTGCTTCTCTGGTTTCTAATTTATTTTGATTATCTGATTTATTAATTTGAATACAGGATACTAACACTATATCTACTCTATGAATTAGATGAGATAAAAAGGATGAGTACGGACCTTTTTTGGGGTAGAAAACAAAGACGATGAGTTGATGATAGGTTTCCACACTGATTTCGTGTGAGTATGAATAAAAAAAAAGATAATAAGAACAACAAGGTGAGTACGTTAGAGTAAGAAATCTAGAGCACAAGGAGGTGAGAAAATCGATGAATGGACTTAGAATATAAATATTCTCAAGGAACTATCTTATGCTCTCTGTTGTATCTACCTGTATGGGTGTCCTTTTGTAGGAGGAAATTTGTAGCACCAAACCTCTCCAAGAAGCTGAGAATTTAAATTTCAAAATTTTGTATTCTCCAAGCCTTGAAGAGAGACAGATTGCATAGAAAAAGAAAACAAGACACATGAAAGGTGAAAAGAACCGACAAAGGGAGATGGGGGGGGGGGGGGGTTACCTGCTCCGTAGGCGAATAAGATAGAGATAGAGACTTTTTAGAGATGTTGGAGCCCAAAAATCTGGCGGATTATCATCATTGAAGTGAGTGTATACTGTGAGTGATGAGTGAAAAAAAATAGTCCCACTATGTGAAAGTGACTTGTGTGCACACTTATGAGATGATCATATCCTTCAGTAAAATAACTGAGTTTTTGAGCTAAAAAGTGAGCATTTGGACACCCAATTCATACAATTCAAGATTATTGCTTTTTCTTTCAGTTCTGATAATTTTTCGAACTCCAAAGTGAAAATCCTAGATTCCCTATTGCTGACATATATACGTATGCCTGCAACTCACATACATGATATTTAAATTAGGGACTTTATCAAAGAAATAACTTTTTAGTAATTAATTCAATGTCATTTATGAGGTCCTATTAGAGATGGTTTTATGTAAATTATATATTTGTAGATTATATAATTACATTAAACATGAAACGATAAAAAAAATGTTTAAAATTTGAAATTAAGAACATAAATACGTGTTACCAGTAGATAATGAACTAAATTTAAGATTAAAATCAAATTAGATCTTGAATTAAACGTAAATACAACCACATTCTTATGAGTGTGAGTTGTCTAATTATGACTTTTAAGTTAGATTCTACATTAATGATCATACCAAACAACATTAATATTAGTTATAGTTAAAAGAGTCGTACGATACACAAAACATTCCACATTTACACAAGATTCAAAGAAAAGATGCACTTCAACAGGGTGTAATAGAGATAGTTTATCATGACACAAGCACTAGTGGCTGATTTCACAACTCAACCGTAACCTATATGTCATGATATGAAGGGACGATTCTAGAATCGTTATTTACAGGTTTGACAAAACTTAGTAACATTGAGTCATATCTGGTATTTATATTAAAAAAATTAGTAAGTATTAATTTAACCTAAACTGATTTGAATAACCTGTTATAGCTTAAAATTTTGAATCTATCTTTGATCATATGGAGATGACTTTCCTTTACTCAAAGACTCTCCTTCCATATTAGTACTAACTATTATATTATCTTAAAAAGTAAAAAAAGTAAATATGATTAGCGATAATGTAATGACCCTCGTGGTTATTTTTTTCATGCATTTTTACCATTTGACCCTTTTTGTAGCTTTTACACTGCTTATGTGACTTTTTGGGATGGGTGGCATATTTGTTGAGGTGTTCGATCGAGGTTTAGAAGATATTCCCTATTTTAGAACTCTTAAAGTTAAAATATTTGACTTTGATCAATATTCTGAGTAAACAGTCTCCGATAACAATTCCGCCAGTGTCATTTGCTCCATAACGTGGATTTTGGTGTTGTGATACCTTTAGTTTGGGTACCGAGAGTTTCAGACTCATTTTGGATTCTTGGGTGAATTTGATGTTTTTTGTTAAAGTGTTGACTTTATTCAATACTATATCAAGATGACCTCCATTGGTCTTTTTCTCTTTTTCATTTAGTCTGGAATGTCATTTCCAGTTAGATAACATATTTGGTTTGTGTTCATGGGACTCCGAGTGAATCCCTCTGGTCTATTCGAAGATTTTAGAAGTTGGTTAAAACTGTTGATGTAGCTAGTGCGGGTGTAGCCGCTCCTGTGGAGCCGATCCTGTGGTGAGCCAGGCGCACCAGTAAAGGCTGGTGATGTCAGCAGCTCCCGCTCTTGCAGAGCTTGGCCGCTCTTATGGAGCCACTCTATCGATATTTTGTCATCGTTGTGGGCTCATGGCCGCTCCCTACGGAGCTGGAGGGAATTAGACCTCCACTCCTGCAGCATCGCACCTACAATGGAAGTTTTGCAGGAGCGATGATCACTGAGTGATTAGAAAGCTTTCTTCTTCATTTATTCCAAGTTTCACAAGACATTTCCCCATCGAAATATAGCTCGGCTAAAGTGGTTCTTCTTCAACTCTTGACCATTTATTGTGAATTTGAGATAATTCTTTTTCCCCTCTCATTCTATTGCTCATCTAAGCCTTAGTTTCATGTTTCATTTGCAAATTGGGTATTAAAATACATGATTCCTCTTCATCTTTAAAGTGATCATTTTGAATTTGAGGTCAGAATTCACTCCTATTTTTGCCCAAATTTGGAGCATGCGATCATTACCTCGTAAGAAACGTAATTACAATTTTTGTATTGGTTTTCATCGATGGGCCCTAAGTGTTAATTTTTGACTCGATTTCTGGCCCAAAAATTAAAATATCAATATAGATATCATTAGTCCCGTATTGAATTTTCGATTATGTTCTTGATAGAATGGCAGCGATCCGAGGCATTGCGGGGGGAGGAGCTTCTGAGTGACATTTTATGTTTTTTTGTTCGATTGAGAGGTGGGTTATGTTTTCCTTTCTCTAAACTTAGCTCAGGTAGATGATATATAGTATGGATTGCATGTTGGTTAGGGGAAATTCTAGGTAGGGTTAGGTTTATACTGATTTCTGTATATATGGCCTGTTTTTGGGGACTTTAGACTAGTATTTCCTTTCCTAAGCCTTAGTTTAGTTGCCTATTATTGGTTTGAGATTAGACTATAGAACTAAGAATAAATTAGGTATCCTTAGCTTAGGTTGGGGTAGCATCTCGGATTAGAGTAGTCGTTTATCTTTGGTTCTTCTTATTATCGGCTATTTTTTTCGAGGCCATAGACTTGGACTAATAGACTCTAAGTTAGTGTGATCTTGATATTGAGGGTGGTTTTACCCTGTTTGATGTTTACTTATACGGATACCTATATTTATATACTTGTCTTAGTACGCATACATTCTTACGTACATACATATGGATGGTGGTATGATCTGGAGTATAAGTACTGGTTTTCATTTTTAAAAGAGAGGATCATACCCCACTTAGTACTGGTTTTTGACTTTAAAGAGGAAATGGTACCACTTACTATGGATTTTGGATTTCGAAAGGATTTGTATTATTTTTACTACTGATTTCTAACTTGGGAAAAATCTGTATGAACTTGTTATTTTAAAAATACTAATTATACCACTCTTATACTCAGCCTGAGGGATGTTTTTGAACTTTTTCTCTATTTATGTTTTTGTTGATAAGTCCTACGTACGATTTAGGGCGGCCCAAGGGATCATTTCGGGCTTTACTTTTCTACATCGACCATATGTTGCATTGCATCACCCATATTGCACTGCACCATTCATGTATATATCTGTGTATGTGGGCTGTGTGTAGTACTATTTCTATTTCTCTTCTAGTTTATTCTCAGTATGACTAGACTTCTAGGTTGCTTGTACTGTTTGAGATTCTAGGTTTGTTTTTGACGTGTTAAACCTTATCATGTTATTTATATTGTATATATTATTCTCCTGAGCTCAATCGATTTATGATACCTACTGATTACCCTGACTTTTGGTATTCATACTACACATCTACAATTTTTTCTGATGTAGCACCTAGTATAAGTCATCCCCGCTGATCCTCTGCTCATTCGTGGCTTATTGCTGTTTTGTATCGTGGTGAGCTTCCGGCATGGGGAGATTTACTTCTTTCCCTTTTGAACTTACAATCTTTATTTTGTATTTTGATAGACAATTTTATCTTACATATCCCTATTCCTGTACTTTAGAGGCTTTTGTATCGGTGAAACCAGGTCCAAGGTTGGTATCTTATATGTATACTATCCTTCTTGGTCTTTTTAGGGCCTGTATGGTATATTTTATACCATAATGTGTATATCTCTACTTATTGCCCATTTTTCTTATTATTCTTCTTCCGCATTATTCATATTAACCTTTATTTCCAATTTTTATTTGGGTTTTGGCTTGTCTACTGGAGGTTTATAGTAGGCACCATCATGGACTAATTTAGGATTGTCACAGCGTGGTATCGGTGCTTTAGGTTCACCGGTCTTACCAATACAAGAGAAAGTGTCTAATAGAGTCTCATAGATCGGTATGATGACGTCCATATCCTATCTGCGGGAGGCTATAGGGCATTCTTAGAAAAATTTTGTCTTTTTTATTCCTTATCGACCATTCTTGACTCTATCAATTTCTAAACTTCATTATTCCATTTCTTCTTTGATGGTTAAGATGAGTAGGAAATAGGTAAGGATAAGGCTCATGAACATGTTTCTACAACACTGTTACTAGAGCCAGAGATTGAGATTAAGGGTATACAACGTCAGCTAGAGGATTTGGGGCCATCCCAGCCTCTGGTAGGATTTTTGGCCATGTTAGTGTTTTAGGACACCATGGTTCAGACTTTGAGCCTTCTGGAGGGTGTGTCACAGGCAGGGTAGTGCCCTGTACTTTCAGTAGTTCTCCAGTCAGGGATGAGTTCACAAACCTTTAGCAGGGTTCTATCTCAGTTATTGAGTACGAGTCGAGGTTTCATGAGTTGACTAGGCATATTGCTATGACTATGCTGACAGAGTATAAGAGGGTGCAGAGATTTGTTAGAGGATTGATTTCACAGCTCTGTTTAGTGATAAAACACTTAGTGATGGTTAGGTATACTTTCCTTCAGGTGGTTGATCATGTGAAGACTATAGAGAGGTTATGTCGCGAGGCCTATGGAGACGGTGACAAGAGGATTTTCCGCCAAGGAAGTTTCAGTGGTTCTCAGTTGTCACACCCCGAGGCTACCCCCTGGACGTAACACAGGATCCGAGACCACAAGTGTTCCCAAGTTAACCCTTGGTTTTAGCATGACATAAACATAATATAGATAATCTTAGGAGAAGCAGTAAACCAAAGTGATAATCAAACTATATCATCACACGAATCATGGTCTGGGAATATCAAAATTTGAAACCTCAAATACTGAATATCTAGCTATGTCTGGAAAACCTCTAACTGTCAAAATGAGTTGCTGAGACAAGACCCCAGCTAACTCCAAGTACTGAAAGGAAAACAATAAGATAGCTAAGCTTATACTAGTCCTCGAATGTCATACCCCAAGCCTAGCCCCTGGACGTAACACGAGCCTAGGATCAAAAGTTACTCCAAGCTAACCCTGAATCTGGCATATCACAAGAATACTGAAATAACTCTAAAAAAATGGAAGCATAACTGAATAAAGCATATAATCTAAAAAGAATTCAACTGAGTCTGACTCTATGTCTGAAAGCCTCTAATACTGGTGAGCTGCTGGGACAAGCCCCCAGCTAACTCCAAATACTGAAAATAAGGACAAACTGACTAGCTCAAAAAGCATGTTAAATATATGTCCTCGGATGATGAGGACTGACCACTGGCTGCTGATGAGGTGGCAACAATATGCACTAATCATACGGCTGAAACTGAGAACATGAACCTGCATCATGATAAGATGCAACACATAGAGTATGCGTTAGTAATTTTAATGTACTAAGAGAAGGATATGCAAAGGTGACTGAATGTGCAAACATGCTAAAATACTGATAAAGTATTTATACTGAACTGAACTCTAGTATGTAGGCCCAAAGAAAAATCATGCATAAACATCTGAAATGCAAGAGTAATATGAAAACATACTGGAAGTTGAAAGTAAACATAACTGAGGCACGGAGATACTTTACTAAAAGTACTACTGTGGGAGAGTCTATTAACTGACATAAACCACATGAGCTAAACGTGGAGTCTGATGTATACGCCTTATTGAGCGGACCCAATATACCTTGCCAGGGTATAAAGGCATCGCTGATGTGATTACTAGTTTTGAGGCCCAACTGAGGCGCTAAATAACCTATGGTGGCACGTAGTTCTGGGACTTTAAAGGTACACTGAACCTTGATCCAACTCAGTGCTAAACACTACTTCTAAACTGAATACTAATAACTTATTTTAAAAGTGAAATCTCGAGTTTCTGAGTCAGGACTAGACTAGTTTGAAATCTCTATTTTTCTGAAATGCTGGAGTAGACTAAAAACTGGCTAAATTCTGCCTTTAAAACTCATACTGGTAATCTAGGTTGAATTTTGAAGGAAATATAATACTTTTAAAAAATCCTACAATTTAGGGCTAAATTCTTGATTTCTCAAGTCATGGTGAAAACTCATGAAAATCATTAAAACATATTGCAATTCATATAAAACATGATTTAAATCATGTCAGAATCATAAGAACTAAATTCTAGAAGGATTTGCATAATTAGGTAGGAACCCTAGTTCTTAAATTCATGGAAAAACACTGTAAAAAGTTGAGAGTTTTGGGCATAAGGGTGAACGAAACCCTTACTAAATACCCACATACCTGGTGGAAGAGGATGACTAAAGAGAATCTGAAGTTTGAATTTTGGATGATAAAGCCCTAGTTCTAGATGGAGAGAAGAATCACTTTTGTTCTTCTTGAAACAGACTTGGGAGAAAATTTGACTTTGTTTGGGGGTTTTGACTTAATAAAATAAGTATAAGGATATTTATAGTAGGAGCTAATTTAAGAAGGAAAGGTCTAAAATACCCTCGAGAAATTAAATTAAAAATTTCTGGAAAATTTGCGACTCAGTTACACGAATAGGTTCCATAGTTCGTGGAAGCTTCGATGACTCGTGGAACCCTATTGTGGTTCTTGGGCCTTTATTCCTAACTGCGGGTCTGATAACCATGATCCAGGTTCACGATTCGTGAAACCATCCACGGCTCGTAGAAACTGTTCATGGTTCCTGAGGGATTGATGACCCTCACGTCTAAGTTCTACGAGCAGAATCCATGGCTCGTGGACTAAACCATGGTCCATGGTTCCAACTCTTGAACTTGACCCCAAACTTGCTGGCCTCTGACTGAGTTCCACAGAGGCTTTTCACGACATGTATACCCTTCCACAGTCTGTGAAAACCATCCATGGTTCCGACAGAGACTTAGAAAATTTTATTTTCTTATTTTTTCTGAGGTGGTTCTAAGCTTGGAAGTTCTGGGGTATTACAATATCTCTCCCTTGGGATCATTCGTCCTCGAATGAAGACTATCGAGCTGAGTTTGGGAGGGGAAAGAGCTGCAATTCCTACCAACTGAGTACTAGAAGTTTTTATCTGACTGAATTGAGTTCTAAGGACATGAAAACATGCTAGAAATGCAGGAATAGCTGAGGAAACATAACACTGAGATTGAGATGCATTATAAGGCTGAGAAACTGGAGAGGAACTATTACCTCAAGCTGAAGCTGGATCAGAAGGAAAGAGGTGTGGGTACTTGGTTATCATGGTTGTTTCTACTTCTCAAGTATCTCCCTCAACTGCGTGGTTCCTCCAAAGAACTTTTACTAAAGCGACTTCCTTGTTTCTCAGCCTCCAAATATAATGATCAAAAATCTCAACTGGGACCTCTTCGTAAGAGACACTATCCTTCACACCCACGCTTTCTAAGGGAACAACTAAAGTTGGATCACCAATGCATTTCTTCAACAAGGATACATGGAAGATTGGGTGCACCGATAATAAGTCTGTGGGCAACTCCAACTCATAAGCCACCTTGCCAACTCTTCTCAAAATCCTGTAAGGATCCACATATCGAGGACTAAGCTTCCCCTTCTTACCAAACCTCATCACCCCCTTCATGGGTGATATTTTTAGAAACACCTAATCATCAATCTCAAATTCTAGCTCTCTTCTCCTCACATCTGCATAGGACTTCTGACAACTTGTAGCCGCCTTCAACCTTTCTCTAATAAGCTGAACTTTTTCCATTGTCTCATGGACTGAATTTGGACCTATCAAAGCTGCCTCACCTACCTCAAACCAACCTATAGGTGATCTACACCTCCGCACATAAAGTGCCTCATATGGAGTCATCTGAATGCTAGAGCAAAAGCTGTTATTATAGGCAAACTCTATAAGAGGTAAGTGATCATCCAAATTACCTTTGAAGTCGATTACACAGGATATCAACATATCCTCTAAAGTCTGAATGGTACGCTATGCCTGACCATCTGTTTGCGGGTGAAAAGTTATGCTAAGATTAACCTGAGTACCAAGACCCTTCTGGAATAATATCCAAAACTAAGATGTGAACTGAGTACCACTATATGAGATGATGGATATCGAAACTCCATGAAACCTGAACATCTCACAGATGTAGAGTTTGGCATAGTCCTCCGATGAATCGGTAGTCTTAACAGCCAAGAAATGGGCTGACTTAGTCACCCTATCTACAATCACCCAAATAGAATCATGCTGCCTGCGAGTACGATGTAAGCTTATGATGAAGTCCATATTGATAACCTCCCACTTCCAAGTAGGAATGTCTATCTCCTGCGTCATACCACCTGATCACTGATTTTCTACCTTCACTTACTGACAGTTGGGACACCTAGCCACAAAATCAGCAATGTCCCTCTTTATACCATTTCACCAATAGACTTCCCATAGGTCATGGTACATCTTGGTGGAACCAGGGTAGATCGAATACCTGGAGCTATGAGCGTCTGTTACAATCTACTGCCTCAAATTATGTACATTAGGAATGCACAACCTATCCTGATAACGAAGTACACCATCTCCCCCTTAGGAGAAAACCTCTACTCTCTGCTACTGGACAACACCCTTCAGCTGAAGTAAGATAGAATCACTGTCTTTCTTTTCCTTTACCTCGGCTACCAATGAGGACTCTAATCCATTTTGAACAATGACACCACCCTCTGACGAATTTGTAAGGCAAACCCCCAACCGAGAATGCCTGTGGATAACCTTGGATAATTCCTTTTTTTCTTCCTCAACCTGTGACACACTACCCATGGACAACCTACTAAGTGCATCATCTACTACATTGGACTTACCCAGATGGTAAAGCCCACTCATGTCATAGTCCTTGAGGAGCTCTAACCACCTTCTCTGATAAATAATCACCTCCTTCTGCGTGAAGACATAATGAAGGCTCTTATGGTCAGTAAACACATCTACATGGACACCATACAAGTAGTGTCTCAAAATATTCAAGGCAAAGACCACTGGTGCTAACTCAAAATCATGTGTCGGGTAATTATTCTCATGAGTCTTAAGCTGTCTGGAGGCATATGTAATGAATTTACCATGCTGCATCAGAACATAACCTAGGCTAACTCTGGATTCATCATAATATACTACGAAGCCATCTGAACCCTCTGGTAGAGTCAGAACTGGGGTTGTGGTCAATCTAGTCTTTCACTCTTGGAAGTTTTTCTCACACTTATTTGACCACTGGAACTTGACCTTCTTCTGAGTCAGCCTAGTCAGTGGAGAAGATATTGACAAAAACCCTTCAACAAATCTCTTGGAGTAACCATCCAAACCCAAAATGCTCCTAATGTTTATCGGAGAAGTGGGCCTAGGCCAATTCATTACTAGTTCTATCTTCTGAGAATCCACTCGGATACCCTTCCTAGACACTACATGACCCATAAAGGCGACTGACTGCAACCAAAACTCATACTTACTAAATTTGGTGAATAACTGGCGATCCTTGAGAGTTTGTAGCACCACTCTCAAATGATTAACATGCTTTTTCTCACTCCATGAGTAGACTAGAATATCATCTATGAAAAAAATAATGAACATGTCCAAATACTACTTGAACACCCTATTCATCAAGTCCATAAAAGTTGCAGAAGCATTCGTTTGTCCAAAAGACATAACCATAAATTTGCAGTGACCATACTGAGTTCTGAAGGTTGTTTTTGGGATGTCACACTCTCTAACTCTGAGCTGATGGTAACCAGATCTGAGGTGAATCTTGGAGAAATAACTGTCACCTTAAAGTTGGTCGAATAGGTCATCAATCCTGGGGATGGGATACTTATTCTTGATTGTGACTTTGTTCAACTGATGGTAGTCTATACGCATCCTGAGGGAACCATTTTTTTTACGCATGAAGAGAACTTGGGCACCCCATGGAGAGATTCTAGGTCTGATAAAACCTTTATCTAAGAGGTCCTTAAGGTGTTCTTTTTACTCCTTAAGCTAAGCTGGAGCCATTCTGGACGGAGGGATAGATATGGGCTGCGTATCTAGAAGAAGGTCTATCCCAAAGTCAATCTCCTGCTCAGGAGGGACTCCAGGCAGATCTTCAGAAAACACCTCTGGAAACTCATTAACTACTAGAGCGTACTAGAAAGGTGGGGTTTTGGACTCAGAATCGTTAACCCGAACTATGTGGTAGATGTAACCCTTTGAGATCATCTTCCTAGCCTTGAGGTAAGATATGAAATGACCATTTGATGGTGGAGGAATATCTTTCCATTCTAAGATAGGCTCATCAGAAAACTGGAATTTCATGACTCTGGTTCTGTAGTCGATTAAGGCATAACAGGCATGTAGCCAATCTATGCCAAGAATGACATCAAAGTCGGTCATATCTAACTCTACTAAATCTGCGAAGGTGACTGAAACTGGGCAATCTCTATATACCCTTTTAGCTAGGACTCACTCACCAACTGAGGAGAGACTGGGATGGGCTCTAGGAGTTTTTCAGGACTGACTCTGAATTTACATGCAACATAGAGGGTTAGAAAAGATAGGGAATCCCCTGGGTCTAACAAGGCATAAACATTAAGAGAGAAGACTGATAACATATCGATGACCACATCTGGTGAACTCTCCTAATCCTGATATGAATACATGGCATAGAGATAGTTCTAACGCTGATTGCCACCTGTGCCATAAGCAATACCCTGCTGCGCGGTGCGACTGCTGGAGCTGCTGAAGTGGTAGAATGAGCCCTGTTACCTCCCTGTCCCTTCTTGGCAGAGGGACACTCTTTCAATCTATGTCCAAGATGACCATACCCAAAAAACCCCTCTCTGCCAGCAAGACACTCACCTGGATGATTTTTACCACACTTAGGGCAGGCTGGAAAAGTGTAGTTGCCTGGAACACTGCCTTGTAACTTAGATCCTGTTGCTCTCTTTTTCTTATCCTGTCGAGGCCTGGGAGATGGAGCACTAGCTGATAAAGGTGCTGGAGATACAGACTTTTCCTGAAACTATGAGCGATTTCCACCACCCAACCTCTGTTGAGAATATTCATAGTTGCCTATCCTAGCCTTCTTACTATCCTTAGCCATCTCCTTGAGCTTTTCTTCCTCAACCTGCTGAGCATGGGTCATCAATCTAGAGATATTCATATCCCCTAATTACATAGCATTCCTACACTCTATTTTTACCAAGTTAGATATGCCATACAAGAACTTGCCTATTTGTGCCCTTGGATCATCCACTATAGATAGGGCATACCTGGAAAGTTGAGTGAACTTCAACCCATATTCCTGGACCGACATTGACCCCCATCTCAGATTTTTGAACTCATTGGCCTTAGCCTCTCCTAGCTCTTTCGGGAAGAACCTATCTAGAAAATCTCCAATAAAATAATCCCACATCACATGAGACCCTTGTTGTATTTCTATTGAGTGAACCAAATGCGAGCCACATCCTTGTGTTGATAGAATGCTAACTCAATGCTAGCAGTACCAGTCATTTGCATTACCTAAAGAATCTTCTTGATCTCATCAATGAAATTCTGTGGGTCTTCAACAACCTTTGACCTTAGAAACTCTAGCAGATTTATGCAAATAAAATCTCGAACCCAGGCTGTAGCTAATCCACCATTTTGGTATGCAAGAATTGGAGCCTGCTAGTTAGCCTGATTGGCCACAGTCTGAGCCAACAACTGGATCACATTATGGAATTTTGTATTCGTAACCTCATGGTTTGGGACTGGAGGATTAGCGTTATAATTGCTACAAAACTATTACTAGAGCTAGATATAGAGATTGAGGGTATACCACGTCAGCTAGAAGATATGGGGCCATCCCAACCTCCGATAGGTTTTTTTGCCATGTCAGTGTTTTAGGACACCATGGTTTAGACTCTGAGCCTTTTAGAGGATGTGTCATAGGCAGGGAAGTTCCCTGTACTTCGAGTGGTTCTCCAATCAGGGATGAGTTCAAAGACCTTTAGCAGGGTTCTATCTCAGTTTTAGATTACGAGTTGAGGTTTCACGAGTTGACTAGGCATACTTCTATGACTATGCTGACAAAGTATGAGAGGGTGTAGAGATTTGTTAGAGGATTGATTTTACCACTCTGTTTAGTGACAGAGCACTTAGTTATGGTTGGGTCTACTTTCCTTTAGGTGGTTGATCATGTGCAGACTATAGAGGGGTTATGTAGCGAGGCTTATGGAGATGGTGACAAGAGGCTTTGTCGCCAAGAAAGTTTCAGTGGTTCTCAGTTGTCACATTCCGAGGCTACCCCCTGGATGTAACACGGGACTCGAGACCACAAGTGATCCCAAGCTAACCCTTGGTATTAGCATGACTTAAACATAATATAGATATTCTTAGAAGAAGAAGTAAACCAAAGTGATAAGCAAACTAAATCATCATACGGATCATGGTCTAGGAATATCAAAATCTAAAGCCTCAAATACTGAATATCTGGCTATGTCTAGAAAGCCTCTAACTAACATAATGAGTTGCTGAGAGGAAGACAACAAGATAGCTAAACTGATACTAGTCCTCGAATGTCATACCCCAATGCTAGCCCCAGGATGTAACACAGGACCTAGGATCACAAGTGACCCTAAGCTAACCCTAAATCTGGCATATCACAAGCATACTGAAATAACTCTAAACAAATGGAGGAATAACTGAATAAAGCTTATAATCTAAAAAGAATTCAACTGAGAATATCTGAACAAATAACTGTCTGAAAAGTAGAACAACCCAAATCAACTGAGTCTGAATCTATGTCTGAAAGCCTCTAATACTGATGAGCTGTTGGGATAAGCCCCAGTTAACTCCAAATACTAAAAATAAGGACAAACTGGCTAACTCAAAAAGTATGTAAAAGATATGTCCTCGGATGATGAGGACTCACTACTGGCTGCTACTGAGGTGGCACCGGTATGCACTATTCATGTGGTTGAAACTGAGAACTTGAACCTGCATCATGATAGGATGCAACAGATAGAGTATGCATCAGTACTTTGATTGTATTGAGCATGAGGGATATGCAAAGCTGACTGAATGTGCAAACATGCTAAAATACTGATAAAGTATTTATACTGAATTGAACTATAGTACGTAGGCCCAAAATATAATCATGCATAAACAACTGAAATGCAAGAGTAATCTGAAAATATACTGGAAGCTGAAAGTAAACATAACTGAGGGCCTGAGATACTTTACTAAAACTACTACCGTGGGAGAGTCTATTAACCGACATAAACCACGTGAGCTAAATATGGAGTTCGATATATATGCCCCATTGAGAGGACCTAATATACCTTGCCAGGGTAAAAAGACATAGATAATGTGATCACTAGTTCTGAGGCCAAACTAAGGGGCTAAATAACCTACGGTGACACATAGTTCTGAGACTTTAAGCTTACGCTGAACTCTGATCTAACTCGATGCTAAATACTACTCCCAAACTAAGTACTAATAGCTCGTTTTAAAACTGAAATCCTGAGTTTCTGAGTCAGGACTAGAATAGTCTGAAATCTCTATTTTTCTAAAATGCTGTAGTAGACTAAAAAATGGCTAAATTCTACCTTTAAAACTCATACTGATAATCTAGGTTGTATTTTGAAGGAAATATAACACTTTAAAAAATCTTACAATTTAGGGCTAATTTCTTGATTTCTCAAGTCATGGTGAAAACTCATGCAAATCATTAAAACATATTGCATTCATATAAAACAGGATATAAATAATGTGAGAATCATAAGAACTAAATTCTAGAAGGATTTAGATAATTGGATAAGAACCCTAGTTCTTAAATTCATGGTGAAAAACTGTAAAAAGCTGAGAGTTTTGGGCATACGAGTGAACTAAATCCTTTCTGAATACCCACATACCTGGTGGAAGAGGATGCCTGAAAAGAATCTGAAGTTTGAAGCTTGGATGAGAAAGCCCTAGGTCTGGATGAAGCGAAGAATCGCTTCTGTTCTTCTTGAAACTAACTTGGGAGAAAATCGGACCTTGTTTGGGGGTTTTGACTTAATTAAATAAGTCTAAGGCAATTTATAGTCGGAGATAATTTAAGAAAGAAAGGTCTAAAATACCCCTGAGGAACTAAATTAAAAATTGCTGGAACATTCGTGACTCAGTTCCACGGATAGGTTCCACGGTTTGTGGAAGCTTCCACGACTCGTAGAGCCCTATTGTGGTTCCTGGGCCTTTATTCCTAATTGCGGGTCTGATAACCACAAATCATGTTCATGGCTCGTGAAACCATCCATGGCCCGTGGAACCTTTTCGTGGTTCCTGAGGGATTTGATGACCCTCAGGTCTGAGTTCCACGAGTGGAATCCATGACTCGTGGACTGTTCCATGGTCCTTGGTTCCAACTTGTGAACTTGACCCTAAACTTGCTGGCCTCTAAATGAGTTCCACGGTGGCTTTCCACGACTCATCAACCCTTTCACGGTTTGTGGAAACCATCCGTGGTTCCGACTAAGACTTGGAATTTTTTTTTTTTATTTTTCTGAAGTGGTTCTAAGCCTAGAAGTTCTGGGGTATTTCATTGAAGTATGAGGACGCACCAATCTTGGCTGGAAATCCTGCTATTCTCTAGCCATGAATCTGAGATCGAGAGCCTGAATCTGCATCATGATATGATGCCACACAAGAAGTATGCGTCAATACTATAAGATGTACTGAGTATGCGAGATATTCAAAATCCGTAGTAAACATTCTTAAAATATACTTAAAGCTGAAATCATATGATAATTGTAAAATCTGTAATACAATGACTCAATGCAATATCATAAGCTGAAAACATACTTATAATCGTAAGTAATAATAGAGAGTCTGAAATTTTAAAGCAAAGAGTCAAATACATTTAAAAGCTTGAAAACCATTCTATGAGAGATTCTCATAACCAACATAGACCATGTGAGCTAAATGAAATCCGATGTGTATGCCTCATCGAGAGGACCCAATATACATGTCCAAGGTATAAAGGCATTACTTGGGTGATCACTAGTTCTGATGCCTAAATGGGGCGCTAAATAAATCTATGGGAGCACATAGTTCTGGGACTCAAGGTACTCTCACCCCGTCCAACTCGGTGCTAAATACTACTTCCAAAAACATTGTGTAGCTCATATATATATTATGGCATATCTGATGCCAAAACTAATCATACTCATGGATATATCTGATATAAAATCTATTCGAAAAGCATATAGACATATCAGATATCATTCCATGCATAAATGTAACATACCAGAAATTCTAAGCCTAGAAGCAGCCCAAAAAATTCTAAGTCTTAAGCTATCAAAGTGACAGCAGGTTCCACGAGTCAGATCCACGAGCTATGGACTAGGCCCGTGAAATCAAATAGAGGCCAGACAAATTGGGGTCAAGACAATGTGGTGTAACCACACACCATGGAACAGTCCATGAGTCATGGACTCTAACCCTGAAAATCAGACTGAGGGCAGACAATTTGTTTGAGAACCACGACCAGGTTCCACGGATCGTGGGACAGTCCATGGGCAATGGATGGTGTCCGTGGAAATCAAACCCGCGACCAGCTTTTTGGCCAAGGAACCATAAAATCAAACCACGAATCATGGTTCAGTCTAGGGGCCATGGTTGGTGCCTGTGGAAGCCTAGGCCGAGTTTTTCCAGCAGCTTTTAATTAAATTACTTATTGGTATTTTAGACCTTTCCCTTTTATTTTAATCTGACTGCAGGTCATTTTAGGCTTATTTTAATAAGTCATAACAATTTTACTTCAATTTTCTTCATTCCTTCGCTCAAGACCCACAAAGAAAGAACAGACGCGATTCTTCTCTCCATCCAGAACTAGGGCTTTCTTCTCTAAGCTTCAAACTTCAGATAGTTTTCAGGAATATTCTTTCACCAGGTATATGGGTATTCAATAAGGGATTACTTTCATTCTTATGCAAAAAACTTATGATTTTACTTTGATTTTTGAAATTGAAAAGCTAGGGTTCTTACCCTTTTATGCAAATCTTTACGGAATTCGATTCTCATTCTTAGTATATGATTTTTATCCTGTTTAAATGAATGATATCATGTTTTAATGATTTTTGCATGAAATTTCACAAAGGTTTGAAGGATCAAGAACTTAGCCTTAATTATAATATTTTCTCATGAATTAGTTTATCTCAGAATCTAACTTAGAACATCAGCATTAATGTTTTAAACAAAGTTCGATCAGTTTTCAGCTATAGTTTTCAGAAAATAGTGACTTCAGATTAGTATTGTTTTGACACCAAAATTCAAGACCTCAGTTTTAAAAAGAGCTAGCATAATCAGTTTTGGGAGTAGTGCTCATCACCGAGTTGGACTAGGGTTCAGCAAACCCCAATGTCCCTGAACTACGTGCCACCGTAGGATTTTTTAGCCCCTCAGTAGGCCTCAGTTAGTGATCACGCCAGTCATGCCTTTATACCTTGATAAGGTATATTGGGTCCTCTCGATGAGGCGTATACATCCGACTCCATATTTATCTCACGTGGTTTATGTCAGTTAACAGGCTCTCCCATAAAATTAGTTTTAGTAATATACATTAGGCCGTCAGTTCCCGTTTTTATAGCTTTTCACTATGCTTTTTTAGATTACTCTTGTATTTTGGATTCTTAAGCGTGAATATATTTTGGGCCTATGTACTACAGTTCAACTTACAGTTTAAACAACATATTAATATTTAAGCATGTTTATATATATAGTCAGCTTGTATATCCCTCATGCTCAGTATATTCAAAGTACTAACGCATACTCTATGTGCTTCATCCTATCATGATGCAGGTCCAGGTTCTCAGGTTCCATCTCATGATTAGCTCATACCAATGCCATCCCAACGACAACCACTGGTGAGTCTTCATCATCCGAGGACATATCTTTCTATGTTCTTTGAGTTAGCTTATTTTTTAGTTTCTAGTATTTTGGAGTTAGATGGGGGCTTGTCCCAAGCAACACATCAGTAGTAGAGGCTTTCAGATATAGAATTAGATTTTGAGCTTTTTCAGTCACTTATATTTTAAACTTATGAGTTTTTATTAAAAACAGATATTTTTAGCTTACATATGCTAGTCTTTAAACTTGAATGTAATTTTAGCTTCTGCCTAGTTATTGGTACAAATTCATAATGCTTAGTTATGCCTGATCAAGGGTTAGTCTAGGGTCACTTGTGGCTTCAATCACCTTGCTACATCTAGGGCATAGGTTCGGGGCGTGACAACTTAGTATTAGAGTATCAAGGTCAAGAGTCCTAGAGTATCAGAAAGCCACATTAAGTAGAGTCTTTTCATGGGTGTGAAACACGCCACACTTATGAGTTAGAGGCTACAAGACATTTTTAGAAAACTCCACTTCTTTCATATTCAGCATCGTGCAATAAAGAAAACTCCAATTCTCCCATTCTAATTGATTTGTTATGCATTTTAGATCATGCCTCCTCATAGAAACAACACTCATAATGCTAACAAAAATCCTCCTACTCTGGACCACGAGGTCACCAACGTCGTATTTTGAAATGCCATTCAGATATTGGCACAAGTTGTGACTGCCCAAGTGAATCAGCAACCACCTGTTCTCGCTAACTCAAATGGTGGGATGGGTACCCATACTACACTCTTCATCTTCCTAGTGTAAATCCTAGTGTGGTCCATCGCCGCTGATTCATGGAGACTCATATGGGGTAATTTTGGGTTATCCGAAACTGAGGGCGAGCTCCTAATGATCGGAGCTTAGCTGTTACCTCATCTTTTGTATTATGTACTCCTTTATCATTCAGATACATATGTATATATTCTTTTGGATCCCTTTGTACTATGTATACTTAGAACCAGCTCTTATACTATGATACTAGGTCGTGGGGTTTGGTTTAGCTTTCATTTATATATATTCTTATTACCCATTCCTTACTTATTTCCCTTGCTTTCACCTATATATCATTTTTCTGCATGCTTGTTAGATAGTAGCCCATTACTAATCATTCTGGGCTACGGGGATTGGTCCACCTACAGGGGGTTATAGGTGCCATCATGATTGAGATATCAGTTCGTGACAGATTGTTATCACTTCCAGAGTTAGGGATTTCATCGACATGAATTCGCCAGAGTTCCTTGGGTAGAAGGTAGATGAGGATCCACAAAACTTTATTGATGAGATCAAGAAGATTCTTAAGGTGATGCAGGTTTCAGGGGTTGAGAGTGTTGAGCTGGCATCTTATCAACTTAAGGATGTGGCTCACATCTAGCTCACACAGTGGAAGGACAACAGGGGCGTGAATGCAACTCCTATAACTGGGATTGTTTTACTCAAGCTCTTTTGAATAGGTTTTTCCCAAGAGAGTTGAGAGTGGATAAGGAAGAGGAATTTGCAAATCTGAGGCACGAGTTCATGTCTGCTCAAGAATATGGGTTGAAGTTTATGTAGCTCTCTAAGTTTGCTCCAGGCATGGTAACCGAGCCAAGAGCATGAATGAGTAAGTATATTTTAGGTGTTTCTAACTTGGCTAAGGAGTGCAAGACCGCTATAATAGTCAGGGATATAGACATCTCTCGACTTATAAGCTAGGCAACAAATGAAGGAGGAGAAGTTTGAGGAGATAGCGCGGGAGAATAAGAAGGCTTGAATAGGTAACTATGACTACGTGTAGTAGAGATCGGGCGGTGGAAATTGCTTGGAGTTCCAGCAAAAATCTTCAGCACCAGCACCTTCATCAACTAGTGCTCCATCCATTAGAACTCGATAATACCAGTAGAAGAGAGCCCCGGTATCTAAGTCACAAGGTAGTGTTTTGGGTAATCACACATTCCTAGCATGCCTTAAGTGTGGTTAAATCATCCAAGTGAGTGGCTTGCTGGCAGAAATGGGTGTTTTGGATGTGGTCATCTAAGCCATAAATTGAAGGAGTGCCGCTCAGGAAGGCAGGGACACAGAGGTAACCAAGATCAGTCTACTACTTCAGCATCCTAGACAGGTCACACGGTTCAGTAGGGTACTACTTCTGGTACAAGCGACGGTCAGTGTCAAAACTGTCTCTATGCCATGTCATCATGCCAGAATCAAGAGAGTTCACCAGACATAGTCACTAGTATATTGTCAGTCTACTCTTTTGATGTTTATGCTTTTTTAGGCCCAGGGGCTACACTATCTTTTGTAACCCCGTATATTTCATGCAAATTCAGAGTTAGTCCTGAAATACTCCTAGAATCCTTCTTAGTCTCCATCCCAGTCGATAAGTCAGTTTTATCTAAAAGGGTATACCGAAATTGCCCAGTGTCTATACTTCATAAAATCACCTTAGCAGACTTAGTAGAGTTAGATATGACCGACTTTGACATCATTCTTGGCATGGATTGGCTACACGCCTATTATGCCTCAGTTGACTGCAAAACTAGAGTTTTAAAATTCTAATTTCCAGATGAGCCTGTCATAGAATAACGAGATAGTCCTCCAACGTGTAAGGGTCATTTCATATCTTACCTAAAAGCAAGAAGTTGTTCTCAAAAAGGTATGTCTACCACATAGTCCGGGTTAAGGATTCTGAATTCAAAACCCCACCTCTCCAGTCAGTACGTGTAGTTAATGAATTTCCAAAAGTATTTCGTGAGGATCTACTCAGAGTCCCTCCTGAGCAGGAGATCGACTTTGGGATAGACCTTCTACCAGATACACATCCCATCTCTATTCCTCCTTACAGAATGGCTCCAACTGAGCTTAAGGAGTTGAAAGATTCGATAAGAGACCTTTTAGATAAAGGTTTCATTAGACCCAACATCTCTTTACTGAGTGCTCCAGTCCTCTTCATTCATAAGAAGGATAGTTTGCGCAGAATTTACATTGAGTAGCGTCAGTTGAACAAGGTCACAATCAAGAATAAGTATCCCATCCCCAAGATTGATTAATTGTTCAACCATTTTTTAGGGTGTCAGTTACTTTTCCAAGATTGAACTCAAATCCTGTTATCACCAGGTTAGAGTTAGAGATTGTGATATTCCAAAGACAGCCTTCAGGACTCGATATGGTCACTATGAATTTGAAGTTATGTCTTTTGGACTAACCAATGCTCCCCCAACCTTTATGGATCTGATGAACAAGGTAGTGTATTCTCGAAATGAGGAGGAACATACAAATAATTTGGTAGTCATGCTGCAAACTCTCAAGGATCCCCAACTATTTGCTAAGTTCATTAAGTGCGAGTTTTGGTTGCAATCAGTTGCTTTTCCGAGTCATGGGGTTTCTAAGAAGGGCATTCAAGCAGATTCACAGAACATAGAGGCAGTAAAGAACTGGGCTAGACCTACCTCTCCGACAGACATTAGGATCTTCTTGGGCTTGACTAGTTACTACAAGAGGTTCTTTGAAGGGTTCTCATCCATAGTTGCTCCGTTGACCAGGTTAACTCAGAAAAAGTTTAAGTTTTAGCAGTTAGATGAGTGTGAGAAAAACTTCCAAGAGTTGAAGACTAAATTGACTATCGCTCCAGTTTTGACTCTACTAGAGGGTTCAGATAGTTTCATGGTGTATTGTGATGAATCTAGAGTTTGCTTGGGTTGTGTTCAGATGTAGCATGGTAAGGTCATTGCATATGCCTCCAGTCTGCTTAAGATTCATGAGAAGAACTAACCATCTCATGATCTTGAGTTGGCAACCGTTGTTTTTGCCTTAAAAATATGGAGACACTACTTGTATGGTATCCATGTAGATGTGTTTATAGATCATAAGAGCCTCCAGTATGTGTTCACTCAGAAGGAGTTAAAATCTTTGTTAGAGAAGGTGGCTAGAACATCTCAAGGACTATGATATGAGTGTGCTCTACCATCTGAGTACGACCAATATAGTGGATGATGCACTTAATATATTATCTATGGGTGGTGTATCCCATGTTGAGGAAGAAAAGAAGGACTTAGCTAAGGATGTGCATAGACTCACTCATTCGGGAGTTTGCCTTATAGATTCGTCAGAAGTTGATGTCATTGTTCAAAATAGTTCAGAATCTTCATTAGTAATTGAGTTGAAGGAAAAGCAAGACAGTGACCCTATCTTGCTTCAATTAAAAGGTGCTTTCCACCAGCAGAGAGTAGTGGTTTTCTCCCAAGAGGGAAATGGTGTGCTTCATTGCCAAGGTCGCCTATGTGTGCCAAATGTAGATGACTTAAGGCAACGAATTTTGATAGAGGCTAATAGCTCCAGGTATTCTATTCATCCTGGTGATACCAAGATGTACTGTGACCTACAAGAAGTCTATTAGTGGAATGGCATGAAGAGAGACATTGTAGACCTCATGGCAAAATGTCCAACTGTCAGCAAGTTAAGGTAAAAGATTAGAGACCGGGAGGTTTGACTCGGGATATCAATATTCCTACTTGGAAGTGGGAAGTGATCAACATGGACTTCATTACAGGCTTACTGCGTACTCATCGACAACATGACTCTATTTGGATAATAATAGATCGGATCACTAAGTCAGCCCACTTTTTGGCTGTCAAGACTACATATTCAGTAGAGGACTATGCTGGGCTCTACATTCGTGAGATAGTTAGGTTGTATGGGGTTCCCTTATACATCATCTCAGATAGGAGGTACTCAGTTCATATTTCCATTTCAGAGATCATTTTAGAAAGGTCTTGGTACTCAGGTTAACTTTTGCATAACTTTTCATACGTAGACAGATGGTCAGACAGAGCATACAATCCAGACCATAGAGGATATATTGAGGGTTTGTGTGATTGATTTTAAAGGTAATTGGGATGATCACTTACCTTTTATAGATTTTACCTATAATAACAGTTTCCACTCTAGCATTCAGATATCTCCATATGAGGCACTTTATGGGGGAAGGTGTAGATCACCTATAGGTTGGTTCAAAGTAGGTAAAGCAACTTTGATAGGACAAGATTCAGTTCATGAGACTATGGAAAAAGTTCAGCTTATTTGAGAAAGGTTGAATGCGGCTCAAAGCCGTCAGAAATCCTATACATATGTGAGAAGAAGGGAGCTAGAATTTGAGGTGGATGATTGGGTATTTCTGAAGGTGTCACCCTTGAAGGGTGTGATGAGGTTCGGTAAGATGGGGAAGCTTAGTCCCCAATATGAAGGTCCCTACAAGATTCTGAGGAGAGTTGGCAAGATGGCTTATGAGTTACAGTTGCCCACAGACTTAGCATTGATGCACCCAGTTTTCCATATATCCTTGTTGAAGAAATGCATTGGTAATCTAGCTTTAGTTGTGTCTTTAGAAAGTGTGGGTGTGAAAGACAATGTCTCTTATGGAGAGGTTCCAGTTGAGATTCTTGATCATCAGGTTTGGAGGTTGAGAAACAATGAAGTCGCTTCAGTGAAAGTCCTTTGGAGGAACCAGTCAGGTGAAATAAACCTACGGGGACATGTAGTTCTGGGACTTAGGGTACTCTCACCTCGTCCAATTCGGTGGTAAATACTACACCCGAAAACATAGTGTAGCTCATACATATACTGTGGCATATTTGATGCCAAAACTGATCATACTCATGGACATATCCGATGTCAAATCTGTTCGAAAAGCACATGGACATATCTAATGTCATTCCATTCATAAATCATAAGTTTTAAAAGCTTCGCATAGTCATAGTTTAAAATATACTCTTTTATAAAATTCATAGGTTGAAGAACTAGGCATGCAATTTCATAAATACTTGAGGTCATGTTATCTAAATATGCCAATTTAGCTTGAAAATATGCAATAAGGTGAAAATATGCAATTTCACGAATTTGCTATTTTAAAAAGAGAAATTGTACCATTCTTATACTCGATTCGAGGGACATTTTTGGACCTTTTCTCTGTTTAATTTTCTGGGTTTCTTTACTTTATGCATATGTTGATGAGCCTAGGACAGCCCGAGGGATCATTTTGGATTTTACTTTTCTGCATTGGCCACATATTGCTTGCATTATCCCATATTGCACTGCACCATTCATGTATTATCTGTGTATGTTCGATGTGTGTAGCACTATTTTATTTCTCTTCTAGTCAATCCTCAGTATGACTAGACTTCAAGATTGCTTGTACTGTTTGAGATTCTAGGTTAGTTTTTGACGTGTTAATCCTTATAATGTTATTTATATTCTATATATTCATCTCCTTAGCTCGGTCAGCCTATGATGCTAACTGAGTACCCCGTGTTTTGGTATTCATACTAAACATCTGTATCTTTTTCTAATACAATACCTAGTATGAGTCATCTTCGTTGATCCTCTTCTCGTTCGTGGTATGTTGCTATTCAGATCGTGATGAGCTCCCGCCGTCCAGGAATTTACTGCTTTCTTGCTTGGACTTAATGTGTTTATTTTATATTTTGATAAACAGTTGTATCTTATATAGTGCTATTGATGTACTTTAGAGGATCTTGTACCGGTGACACCAGGTCCAGAGTTGGTATCTTGTATGTATATTATTTTTTTGGTGTCTTTAGGGCTTATTTGGTATATTTTGTACCGTTATGTATATAGTTGTGGCCCGTTCTTCTTATTATTCTGCTTTCGCATTATTTATATTCCCCTTTATTATCAGATTTTGTTTGGATTTTGCCTTGCCTACTGGAAATTATAATAGGCGTCATCATGACCTAATTTCGAATCGTGACAGATAATTAAGCATGTGGCATGTGGATAATAATCGTGGGTTATCCTTAAAAACCCAATGTACCATGTTTCCAAACTTTTTAAAGTAATTAGTCAGTAATAAAAAAAACTAGTAATTAAACATCTTAAATTTTGTGAATTTAAATAAATTTGGTAAATCGTCTTTTATTATTATTTTTGTCTATTATTTCAAGAATTGCACCAATTTGACAGGTTAAGAAAATAAATATTGGACTCATTGACCGTATGTTATATCATCCACTACTACTAGTTTTAATATCCACATTTGGTTTAATTATATAAAAAAAATTATGGTGAAGAAAATTAGAAATTTTCAATGTGACAGACTTGAAAATTTTGAAAGATTAAAGAGAAAAATATTAATTAAAGCACAAAAAGTAAATGCAGAAAGTGCTGCCAATAACCATTTAGAAAGGTATTATCCAATTTTAGAAAGAAAAAAAAGAAAAAGATAGATATAAGATTTAAATTTCTAACCTCAATTAAATAGGTGCACCCAATCATCATCACATTTTATGATATTTCAAGCGTGAGTTCACACATCTATATCTAATAAACCTTTTTAAAATATAGCACTATTATATATAATCTAGGGAGGAGAGCACGGGTTCACGTGAACCCAGGAAATTCCCCTCCCCCCAGATACGCCCCCGGGAGATTAGGGGTAATTATTTTAATATAAAATATGTGATTAAATTTATCTAGTATTTGTGGATATTAGCTAAAATTAAAAAAAATTATACTAAACTCACATGCATCTGTAATTAGTGACTTTGTGAGTATGATTTATGTATTAAAGAACTTACGGGAGGGTTATCCTTGATTTGAAATAGCAGGTTGAGGTCAATGTAGAAATGATTTTCATCCTTTTAGGCAGAAAATGAAAAAAAAAAAATAGCTTCTGTAAAAAAGTGTTTTTATTATTGTTTGTTGTAGACAATGGCCAAAAATGCTCCAATCCCAAAGTTCATGATTTATTTTATATATACCCTTCTTTTGTCTATTGGCTTGTAAAAGACCCTAACTTATCTTGTGTTTTAAATAAGCTTTCTTGACAATTAAAAAGGTCTAAATATCGGTCTTGCACTAACGCTAGAAATCATGTAAAGTGTTGTAAATAATATAATTACGTGGATGTCCATAACTTCAATCAAGTTACTTCCACTAATCTTTTTCATAATGTATAGTTAATCCTCCACTACTCCACATACTATTATGAGTGTAACTCCCTCTCCTCATAACCTTTTTCCCATAACCTCCATAGTTAAAATCATGTTTATGACAACCTTTAGGATGCCTCTATAAACACTGTAAATAGGGCATAATGATTCATATTGTGCACATTTGAATATACTTGGAAGAATAAGAAAGCTCTCATCTCTTGTCTCCCTCATTTCTTGTCTATTTTCTTACTTCATATTGTTATCCTTTTAGTTTGATTTAACAACATGTTATCAGCACGAGACTCACAAACTAAAGTTTCATGGGGAAAGATCACTATTTTCTGACCATATACAAGCTGATTTTAGTTTCCTTCTCTCTGGTGAGTAATAGCGTCACGACCCAATTTCTCGGTCATGATGGAACCTACAACTCCCCTGTAGGCGAACCAATCTCCTAGCCCAGAACGGTTAGTAATGAGCTACTAGCTAACAGTTAAGTGGAAGAAACGATATAATCAAGTGGAAGAAAAGGAACAAGATGAAAATATAGATAACAAGAATATATATACATATGCGGAAGCTAAACCAAACCCCAAAACCTGGTATCATAGTATAGAGCCGGATTTACATATAAGGAGTATGAAGCATCCAAAATGAATACACAACTGTCTCCGAGTAGTAACAAAGTAAATAATACAAAAGATAAACTGAAGCTAAGCTTCAGTCGGCAAGAGCTCACCCTCAGTTTGGATAATCCAAAAGATCTCCAAGCACGAATCCCACGATCTAGCGGCGATGACCCACACTAGGATCTGCACCAAAAGACGCAGGGTATAGTATGAGCACCAATTGCAAAGCAACTGGTACCCAGTAGGTATCATAGGACGACTGGGCACACATAATATAAAAGAGCAGTAATAAGCAGAATAGAAAAAAATTTGTCACAGATGGCAACGAATAAGTACACGGAAGCTAACACAGAAGGAATACAAGTAGGAAAAATATATATGGCTAGCTAAAAGAATAAACATCACAGGCAAAAGAAAGAAACACGTACTCGAGATCCTCGCAACAACAAGGGTATAAAGAAGAGTTTAGAAAGTAGGTGGTATACCGATAACCTCAATGAATAGAGAAGGATAGGAAGAAAACAGTGAACATGCTGGAATACAAGGAATGACAACCCAACTAAGCATGCAACCTCAAGTCAAGAATTCAACAACTGGAAGCCCAAGTTAAACCTTAACAATATCCAAAGTCATAAGAACCACGATAGGAACCAATAGAGAAAAATAGGAACAATAAGTCTACCTACAGTCCCACGGGCGCCCATACACCCAAGAAACACAAACAAGTGAAGACAAACCCTCTGGCATCCCATACTACCGGAGCGTAAAATCAACAAACAGAAAACAAGAGTGTGACCTCACACAAATGAATGATATGATATGATATGCCGAACTATGTGTAACTACAGTGTCAGTATGTTACCCCCTCAGGTGCCCCAATGGTGCAATAAAGGCGGGTTCCATGGAAGGACTTCTCCCGAGTACATCTACTCCGCCGTACACCCCTACCCCCGGTCACCCTTTTACCTGTAGCACTTGGTCCGGAATGACAGGGTGTATGGAGGTCTACTCGTAGAGCACACACTACACTCTAATCTCAAAATATCAGTCCAGAGTGCCATCGGATCCAAACTAGTACTCAAATGCTCAAAATGCATGTCTGAATTCTATCCAAGTCTAAATAAATGAAATAAGTCTCATCAACCCCCTTCAAGAATGCCCGGGCGTATTTGAGTCTAAGACAATAGTAAATCAAGTTCGATGCTCAGCTTACCGAGTCTAATATCATTTCTCATCCATAACAGGGTCAATCTAGCACCTTGGTTTAACCGGGTCTAATATATGGTAGGAAAATTATAACAAATCTTTCTTTTAACTTTTCTTACCCGAAGAAGATCCATTAAGATGATACCAAATCATTTCATAATTAATTTTACCAAAAACAGGCCCCACGGGCCATGCAAGATTTAGAAATCATCAATTGAAGGCCCGAAGCCAAAACCATAGTAAAATCATGAAAAAAATCCTTTTATATGCATGATAATGGCAGGCTCAATCACAATCAATATCCCAATGGCTCACAATCAACCTATCGGCCCTGCACAGGCTCCAATCATTCTATATCATAGATAGACAGCTCTATAACAATAATAACGATGTCCGAGACTCACGGACATTCCCAATTTCCCACCAGCTATATTCCAGAGTCAATATAAAGCCTTACAGGACCACAAGGGTGGTAATATCATCTATCACAAATACTATAACCATCGGAGGAAGGAAAGGAATCGGACATGAATAAATCGGTCAAGGTCTGTGGTACCAACTAGTAAACCCAACCCAAAGATGCCCAATACAATTTTATCCTATATATATGAAGTCTAAAGAGTTTAAACTATAACCTACCTATCATCTGACGACAAGCTACTAGGACAACAATATCTAAGTCTGAGTAGCTCCGAGAAGCCCCAAACGATAATAAAATTATCAAAAACATATGATAACATAAATAATACATTAAAATAAGTCTAACGATACCCATATCTCGATAATAATAGCCAAGCTGAAATTCAGGTCGCCGATGGGCCTGTAAGCCCCATAACCCAAAATTGAAAATGACAAAAAGCACGATAACCACAATGATGCCAAGAAGACATGCTCCAAATATGAGCAATTTTGGCCAAGGGAAAAGGCTCCAACCAGCCCGCTCAGGAAAGGACTTAAAGTTGGAATTTTAAGAACAAAAATTGGAAATTGGGGCAAGGATTACCTACCACAATGAGAAAATTTACGCCAAGACGGTGAGTTCATCGAATCCACGAACATGCAACACAAGAAGGCAGCCTCTACAAGGAATTTCCAAGCCTTTAGAAATGAGCAACAATGGAGGATTTCTAGAAAGACAAGAGAAAAACATGTTGGGGAAAAAGACTTACCAATATCGAGGGAGCACAGATTTCTCCTCAATGAAATGAGTTCCCAAGTCTAGGGACTGATTTGAACACTTTGTACGAGAGAAAATGGAGTTTTGGACTTGGAAGAGTGGAGGAATAAAGCTGGAAAAATGCCCAGTGCCAACGACACTCCCACAGCGCCAAGGCTGGCAGACGCTGAGGCGCGATCCCGCTGGCCTTGGTGCGATTGCGCTGAAGGCCTGGCCTGCACTAAAAATCTGCAATATTTTTGAAATTAAACGGGGCATTCCGGGCACAATTAGAAACCGATATTCAAAACCCAATAATGCTAATAGAGTGGAAACAATGTTTCAGACTCAACGTACTTGATGAAACTTTTATACGAGATCATTTCGGAGAAAAGTTGACCCAAGTCAACACTAACTAACAAGCAACCAAAGACTCAAAATAAGCCCGGGACACTCGGGACCCAAACCAACCATCTACCTAACCCAAACTCAATATTCCAGAGCTGATGGAATCATCCGATTTTGAATCTGACACTCTAATCATCAAAAGCTGAAAGTTGACTCAAGTTACACTTTCAACTCCAAATATCCTAAAAACAGAGAAAGCAATACAAAACCTACACTGAAAGTTCTCAGGCCTCAACTAAAGGTCCAACTAGACCAAACTCAATGTTCCGGACCCAACGGAACTGTCAAAATTCAATTTCAAATACGTTAGCTAAGAATGTTGACTAAAGTCAATGATATTCTAAGTTAAGGCTCTAAAATAGGCAAACGGCCAAAACAACCAAAGAAATGACCAGGGCACTGAACTACCAGCCCCAGCAAGCCATAAATGACTTAGGGTTGCTACAGGAAAGCTCTAACAGTACAATGAATACGTAAACACAAAGATAACCAAAACGGTCATCATAACATCCACTACTAAAAAGACTTTGGTCCTCAAAAGTCAAAAAGAAGGGAGTATCGGAAGGCTCAAACAACTGCGGATACTAAGCACGCAACTTACTCTTAGTCTCCCATGTAGCCTCGTTGACCAGATGATGCCACCACTGAACTTTCACCATAGAAATCTCCCTAGATCTCAATCTCCTGATATCTCTGGCCAAAATAGCTATCGGCTCCTCAACAAAGTATAAACTCTCATCTAACTGAACCGAATCCCAATACAACCATGAGACTCATTTGGAACATACTGGCGCAATATAGAGACATGAAAAATTGGGTGCACAGCTGAAAACATCGGAGGCAAAGCTAATATGTAGGCAACACTACCAACCCTCTGAAGAATCTCAAATGACCCAATGAACCTGGGGCTAAGCTTGCCACGCCGACCAAATCTCATCACGCTCTTCATGGGCAATACTCGAAGGAATACCAAGTCACCAATACTAAACTCCAAGGCACAAAATCTACAATCAGCGTAGCTCTTCTGCCTACTCTGGGCTGCTCTAAGTCTATCTTAAATCAAACGTACTTGGTCTAAGGAATCTCTAAGCAAATCTGTACTCTGTGGTATAGAATTAACCATCAAACCAACCAATCGGTGATCTGCAATGCCTACCATACTAAGCCTTAAAAGGTTCCATACCGATGCTCGAATGAAAGCTATTATTATAAGCAAACTCGGCCAAAGGCAGAAACTGATCCCATGAACCTCTAAAGTCAAGAGCACAAGCCCAAAGCATGTCCTTCAGGACCTGAATAGTCCTCTCAGACTGACCATCTGTCTGAGGGTGGAAAGAAGTACTAAGATGAACCTCTGTAACCAAATCTCGCTGAATAGCCCTCTAGAACTAAGATGTGAACTGAGTGTCGTGGTTTGAAATGATAGAAGTTGAGACCCTGTGCAACCGAACAAACTCATGAAGGTAAATCTGAGCTAACCTCTCTGCACCATAAGAAGTATGAACTGGCAAGAAATGTTCTAACTTAGTCAGCCTATCAACAATCACCCAGATGGAGTCAAACCCCTGATAAGTAGGAGGCAATCCAACAACAAAGTCCATGGTAATCCCTTCCCACTTCCACTCAGGAATAGGAAGTCACTGCATCAAACCACCAAGCCTCATATGCTCGAACTTAACCTGCTAACAGTTTAAGCACTGAGATACAAACTCCGCCATGTCCCGCTTCATACCACCCCATCAGTAAAGTTGTTTCACATCTCTGTACATCTTTGCTGCACCAGAGTGAATGGAGTATCTAGAACAATGTGCCTCATGAAGTATCAACTGAATAAAATCTCTAACCCGTGGAACACAAAGACGACTGTCAAACCTCAGAATACCATCAGCACCCAAAGTATCCCGGCTGGCTTCACCCCAAACTATCTGATCACGAAGGTCACACAAACTCTGATCCTCAAACTGTCGGCTCTGAATCTAATCAACTAGAGTAGAACAAACCTCAATACTGGCAACAACTCTGCTAGGATATGACAAGTCAAGCCTAAACAAATGGTTAGTCAAGGACTGGATGTCCAAGGCTAATGGTCGCTCAGAAACTGAAAGTAAGGCTAGGCTACCCATACTCACTGCCTTCCGACTCAAGGCATCCGCTACCATGTTTGCCTTACCCGGGTGATATAGAATAGTGAAATCATAGTCTTTCAGTAACTCTATCCATCTTCTCTGCCTCAAGTTCAGCTCTCGTTGACTCGTAATGTACTGAAGACTATAATGGTCAGTGAATATCTAGCAATGAACTCCATTTAAGTAGTGCCTCCAGATCTTGAGCGTGAAAACTGCCATCGCCAACTCTAAGTCATGAGTGGGGTAGTTATGCTTGTGAACCTTCAGCTGTCTCGACGCATATGCTATTACTCAACCCTACTGCATCAACACACAACCAAGACCAACCCCGGAAGCATCACAATACATGGCAAAACTCTGACCCTCAATCGACAAAGTCAAAACTGGAATTGAAGTCAATAAGGCCTTAAGCCTCTAGAAGCTATCCTCACATTGATTCGACTACTGAAATGGAACATACTTCTTAGTCAGCATAGTCAAGGGTGATGCTATGGAAGAAAATCCCTGAATGAACTGCCTGTAGTAACCTGCTAACCCAATAAAGTTGCAAACCTCGGTAGCAGTAGTAGGTCTAAGCCAATCACGAACCGCCAAAATCTTACCCGGATGAACTCTAATCCCATCCTTAGACACCACGTGCACTAGGAATGCAACTTACTCAAGCCAAAACTCAAACTTTAAGAACTTGGCATAAAGTCGATGATCTCTCAAATTCTGAAGTACAGTCATCAAGTGTTGCTCATGCTCATCTCTACTCCGGGAGTATACCAGAATTTCATCTATGAAGACTATCATGAATGAATTCAAATACGGGCTAAGCACCCTGTGCATCAAGTCCATAAAGGCTCCGGGGGCATTAGTCAACCCAAAAGACATAACCGGGAACTTATAATTGCCATTACGTGTCCTGAATGTTATCGTAGGGATGTCCTATGCCCTAATCCTTAACTGATGGTAGCCAGAGCTTAAATCAATCATTAAAAACACGGCTGAACCCTGAAGCTAATCAAACAAGTCAACAATCCTCAGGATCAGATACCTATTCTTCACTGTCATCTTATTCAGCTAGCGGTAATCAATACACATCCGCATTGACCCATTCTTCTTCTTAACAAACAGAACAGGAGCACCCCAAGGCGACACACTCGGTCTAATGAACCCCTTAGCTAACAAATCCTGGAGCTGCTCCTTAAGCTCTCTCAACTCAGCAGGAGCCATACAGTAGGGAGAAATAGAAATGGGCCTGGTGGCCAGCTCTAACTCAATAGAGAAATCAATATCTCTCTCAGGTGTAAGGCTTGACAGGTTGGTAGGGAATACACACAGACTCAGAAGACGAAAGGTTTGCACTAGAATATCTGACATATTCTAGATAAGCTAATTATCCATGAGAAATCAACTTCCTAGCTTGAAGATAAGAGATAATCCCAGATGGTGCACGGATAATAGAACCCTGCCACAAAACCGGGATACACCAGGCACGACGATGGTAACGATCTTAGCATAATAATCCAAAACCACACGGTGAGGGGATAACTAGTCCATGCCCAGTATCACATCAAAATAAAACATATCAAGTATTATCAAATCATCCCAAGTCTCCAAATCACCAACAAATATCATGACAGATCTCACAATCTGATCCACTACTAAAGAATCTCCTACTGGGGTCGAAATAGAAACAGGAACAAATAACGTCTCACTAGCCAACCCCAAATAAGGCACAAAGTAGGCATATATGTATGAACATATAGATCCAAGATCAAATAAATCCATAGCAGACTGATGGCACACAAAAATTATACCTGTAATCACAGCATCCGAGGCCTCTACCTCCGGTCTCCCAAGGACAATATAAAACTGACGACGACCTCCACCCGCCTGATCGCCATCCTTACCACCTGCTCTGCCATATGGGGTACCACCCTTGGCCTGACCACCACCGCCTCTAGCCGTTGGCTGAACTGCTCGCAAAGGCTCAGCCATTTGAGCGGATGACTGAACTGTACCTCAATAGGGGTAATCTCTACCATAGTGACCGACAACACCACACTCATAACAAGGCCCTGACGGCCTAAAATGTCGAGATGGACCAGCAGAACCTGTATGGCCACCACGGGCTGATGCCCCAGAAGTTTCACCCCTCGAAGACTGACCCTACTTAAACTTAGAACTACCAGAAATCTGAATTGAAGCCTGAACTGGTCGGCTGGACTGACCCTGGTGCTGTTGTGGCTAATAACCCCAGCCCCACTAGCCTGAAACCCTACCATTATATCTACAATCACCATAGCCACCCTGATAATGAGGCCTCCTATCTATATCCTTCTGATCATGTTGATGTATGTCCTTCATAATATGGGAATAATCTGTAAAAACCTGAAATGATCGACCACTAGAAACTAATATCTCAGCGGGTTGTCTAAGCTCTGTCCGCAATCCCCAAATAAATCTGTGAATCCTGTCCGGCTCAGTGGGAATAATCATAGCTCCAAATTGATCAAGCTAATGGAACCAGGTCTCATACTCAGCTATAGACATGGATCTCTGCATAAGCTTAGTGAACTACTCCCAGTGACACTCACGATAACTCTAAGGTAAGAACTTGTCCATAAAGGCCTAATAAACTCAAAACCAAGGCATTAGAGGTGATGTAGAAGGTCTGAAAGTAGCCTGTGCCCTCCACCATAACTTCCCTAGACCCTTCAGCTGATACATAGTATATCCAACCCTGTGAGTCTCTAGAAAATCCAGATGATGTAACATCTCCTCACAGTTAGTAATGAAGTCATGTGGATCCTGACCCGATGTACCTCCCTATCTCTCATAGCTGGGCGAGGAGCAAGAGGTTGTGCAACCACTGGAACAAGAATAACCTCAGTACGGAGATCCACAATAGAAGGCTGCGCTCTTGAACTCTAAAGACCCAGGGCTTCCCCTTAAGCGGACATCTGTGCTACCTCAGAAGGTCTCTCTCCAATCAAGCCCAATAGCTGAAGTAGTAAACCCCGAAATCTGAAAACTGAGTTGAGGCTGATACAAAAGCTTATGTCGAAGCTGGCACTGGAGCTGGTGGCACCTGGGCTATCCCCGAGCCCATACACTACTGCGCAGGAGCAAAATCTAGCTCATAATCATACTCGGGCTCTATCTCAACTCTAGCAGCTCTAGTAAGTGCCGCTGCTCTGGGATTTCCTCGACCCCTACCTCTACGACCTCCCCGTCTCTTAGCTGGTGTTGGGGGTGCTGGAGTCGGAGGCTCATCTCTGTGCGATGCTGAAGATCTCAAATGAACCATCTATGGAAGGGTGAACGAAAACAAGTTAGATTTCCAAGAACTTCCAAGGATACTACGCACGAGATAGAATCAAGAAAAGTCCAGTTTTCCTAAGTTGTCATTACAGCCTCCCGAAGATTGAGTACGGACGTCTCTGCCCCGATCTGCAAGACTCTACTAGACATTGGCTCCTATGCCAATGATAGCGGTGAACCAAGGGCTCTGATACCAAGATGTCACGACCTGATTTCTCGATTATGATGGCACCTACAACTTCCCAGTAGGCAAACTAATCCCCGTAGCCCAGAATGGTTAGTAATGGGCTACTAGCTAACAGTTAAGAGGAATAAATGATATAATCAAGCGGAAGAAAAGGAACAAGATGAAAAGATCGATAACAAGAATATATATACATATACGAATGCTAAACAAAACCCCAAGTAGTAACAGAGTACATGATACAGAAGATAAACTAAAGCTAAGCTCTGGTTGCCAAGAGTTCACCCTCAGTCTAGATAGACTAAAAGATCTCCAAGCATGAATCCCACGATCTAGCGGTGATGGCCCACACTAGGATCTGCACCAGAAGATGCAGAGTATAGTATAAGAACCAATTGCAAAGAAACCGGCACCCAGTAAGTATCATAGGTCGACTAGGCATATATAAGATAAAAGAGAAGTAATAATCAGATAGAAAATAATTAGTCACAGAAGGCAACAAATAAGTACACAGAAGCTAGCACAGAAGGAATGCAAGCAGGAATAACACATATAGCTAGCTAAAAGAATATACATCACAGGCGAAAGAAATAAACACGTACTCAGTATCCTTGCAACAACAAGTATATAAAGAAGAGTTTAGAGAGTAGGTGGTATACCGATAACCTCAATGAATAAAAAAGGAGAGGGAAAAAATAGTGAACATGCTCGAATACAAGGAACAATAAGCCAACTAAGCATGCAATCTCAAGTCAAGAATTCAACAACTGGAAGCCCAAGTTTAACCTTAACAATATCCAAAGTTATAAGAACCATGATAAGAACCAATATAGAGCGAAATAGTAACAATAAGTCTACCTACGGTCCCACGGGCGCCCATACACCAAAGGAACACAAACAAGTGAAGATAAACCCTCCGGAATCCCATACTACAAGAGCGTACAATAAACAAACAGCAAACAAGGGTGGTACCTCACACAAATGAATGATATGATATGATATGGAACTAAGTGTAACTGCAGTGTCAGTATGTTACCCCCTCCGGTGCCTTAAAGGTCCAATAAAGGCAATATCTATAGAAGGACTTCTCTCGAGTACTTCTACTCCACCGTACACACCTACCCCCGGTCATCTTTTTGCCCATAGCACTTGGTCTGGAATGACAGGGTCCATAGAGGTCTACTCGTAGACCACATACTACACTCTAACCTCAAAATATCAGTCCGGAGTTCCACTGGATCGAAACTAGTACTCAAATGCTCAAAATGCATGCCTGAATTCTATCCATGTATAAATCAATGAAATAAGTCTCATAAACCCCCTTCAAGTGTGCCTGAGCATATCCGGGTATAAAACAATAGTAAATCAAGTCTGATGTTCGGCTTTACCAAGTCTAATTTCATTTATCATCCATAACAGGGTCAATCTAGCACCTCGATTCAACCGGGTCCAATATATGGTAGGAAAACTATAAAAAATATTTCTTTTAACTTTTCTTACCCCAAGAAGATCCATTGAGATGATACCAAACCATTTCATAATCAATTTTACCAAAAACAGGCCCCACGGGCTATGTAAGATTTAGAAATCATCAATAGAAGTCCCGAAGCCAAAATCATAGTAAAATCATAAAGAAAATCCTTTTATATGCATGATAATGTCATGCTCAATCACAATCAATAGCCGAACGGCTCACAATCAACCTATCGGCCCTGCACATGCTCCAATCATTCTACAACACATATAGCCAGCTCTATAACAATAATAACGATGTCCGGGACTCACAAACATTCCCAATTTCCCACGATCTATGTTCCAGAGTCAATTTAAGACCTCACAGGACCAAAAGGGTGGTAATATAATTTATAGAAAATACTACAACCATTGGAGAAAGAAAGGAATCAGACATCAATAAAGTGATCAAGGTCTATGGTACCAACTAGTAAACCCAACCCAAGGATGCCCATTAATACAATTTTATCCTATATATGCGAAGTATAAAGAGTTTAAATCGTAACCTACTTGTCATCCGATGACAAGCTACTAGGACAACAATATCCAAGTCTGAGTCGCTTCGACAAGCCCCAAACGATAATCAAATTATCAAAAACTTAAATAATACATTAAAACGATTCTAACGATACCCATATCGCTATAATAATAGTCGAGCCAAAATTTAGGTCATCGATGGGCCCGTGAGCCCCATAACCAAAAACTAAAAATGAAAAGAAGCACGATGACCACAACGATACGAAGAAGACATGCTCCAAAAATGAGTAATTTTGGCTAAGGGAAAAGGCTCTAAGCACCCCACTCAAGAGAGGGCTTAAAGTTGGAATTTAAAGAACAAAAATCGAAAATTAGGGAAAGGATTACCTACCACAATGAGAGAATTTACGCCAAGTTGGTGAGTTCCTCGAACCCACGAACATGCAACACAAGAAGGCAGCCTCTACAAGGAATTTCCAAGCCTTTGGAAATGAGCAACAATGGAGGATTTTTAGAAAGACAAGAGAAAATCAAGTTGGGGAAGAAGACTTACCAATATAGAGGGAGCACGGATTTCTCCTCAATGAAATGAGTTCCCAAGGCTAGGAACTGATTTGAACACTTTGTAGGAGAGAAAATAGAGTTTTGGACTTGGAAGAGTGGAAGAATAAAGCTGAAAAAATGAAAAACTAAAAATATATTATGCTGGAAAAATGCCCAGTGCCAACGGCGCTCCCACAGCGCCATCGCGCTCAAGGCTGGAAGATGCTGAGGCGCGACCGCGCTGGCCTTGGCGTGATTGCGCTGAACGCTGGACCTGCACTAAAAATCTGCAACTTTTTTGAAATTCAACGGGGCATTCCAGGCACAATCAGAAACTGATATTCAAAATCCAATAATGCTAATAAAGTGAAAATGACGTTCGGGACTCAACAAAATCGATGAAACTTCCATACGAGGGGGTTTCGGAGAAATGTTGACCCAAGTCAACACTAACTAACAAGCAACCAAAGACTCGAAATGAGCCCGGGACACCTGGTACCTGAACCAACCATCTACTGAACCCAAACTCAATATTCTGGAGCTGATTGAATCGTCGAATTTTGAATCTGATGCTTCGATCATCAAAAGCTAATCCAAGTTACACTTTTAACTCCAAATGGCCTGAAAACAGAGAAAGCAACACAAAACCCACACCGTAAGTTCTCAGGCCTCAACTAAAGTTCCAACTAGAACAAACTCCGAAGCTAACAGAACTATCAGAATTCAATTCTAAGCACGTTAGCTAAGAATGTTCACTAAAGTCAATGATATTCTAAGTTAAGGCTCTAAAATAGACAAACGGCCAAAATAATCGAACGAATGACCAGGGAACTGAACTACAAGTCCCAACAAGCCATAAATGGCTTCGGGTCACTATAGGAAGGGTCATCACAAATAGATAAAGAATTTGAGATGCATGGTATAACCAACATAAAGTAATGTACTTATCTTTTGACTATATCTTCACTCATGTACACATATTAGAAACTACATTTAAGAGTTTGAAGGTAAAATTTGTCAAGTAAATAAAAATTGCATTATTGCATATAATAGCATAACTAGTAGCAATTCTCATATCAGTATATTATTTTTAATATTGATTCCAGTGATGTAAGTCTAGGAGAAATTTGGATATATATATATATATATATATATATATATATATATATATATATATATATATATATATATATGTCTATTGATTATACTTTAATCCTAAGTTAATTGGGTTGGGTAGACGCACCCCATATATTTATTTTCTTTATCTAAATCTATTGAAATGTAAAATAATTCAATCTTTTAGGCAGACATGCAAATTGAAAAGTTAATATTACTTTCTCCCTGTGTTTTCATGAAATTGGCATGGTCAAATATATATGAGATAAACAGTTTCAAGATGTAATTTGTTTTTTATGGATTTACTGTACTTGTGTTACATGACTATTTTTGGGGGGATTTTTCATATTATTTGGAATTTAAAATCACTTGTAAAGTATAACAGAATGATAATTTAGCATGATTAAAATGCTAATGGGGTTCAATATGCATATTAGCTATTATTTGACATCGATCAGTTTTGAACCATGAGAAACATTCTGTTTCTCTACGTCTAATTTATGATACTTTTTTTAGTTACTACTATTTTTTAAAGGTTTAAGGATCCCATTATACTTTGGTCTATTATTTCAGTGATTGAAGGTAAGACGGTGGATTCAAGTTCTATCGCACCAAAAGGGTAAGACATCAAATTAAAGTCTCAGTGCACCATGATAATAAGATGTTGAGTTCAAGTCCCATTGATTTATGGCCTAAGAGGCCTTTTATGGATAAGACGTTGGGTTTAAGTCCTAATGCACCAAAGTGATGGTATAATGATGACTAAGACAAATAATGTTCTTTTGATGAAAAGTCATAAAATCTGCCACATTGATATGCTTTATTCTTTGATGTGAATGTGGTAGCAACCCATAATATGTCTGAAAGAAGACAAGTGATTGAATGTATGAATATGGGTGTAGAAGGAAAAAAAATATAATATCGTCATCATTTTGATCATAATCAAAGGAAGAACACTATGGGTTCTCCAGTCTTTCAAAATGTGAAGGTAATTTTTACCATCAATTTGGTATAAAAGATTTTGGGCACGCGATTGTTGTGTGACCTAATTTGATAACTTTTGTAAATCCTCCATAAAAATAAAGGAATAGAAAATGATGGTACACTTGACCTTTTAAAGTGATGTTGAGGCGTGTCATATAAATATGATAAATTTCAATCAAAATTAGCTTCAAAGAAAATTTATGAAGCACATCTATAATGAATTAGTCCATTCCTTGAACTAGAATGTGACTTGTGATAAGCATTGGAAATGCCAACCCATTCTTAAAAGTAAATTTATCAAATGTGATAAAAATTATGGTGTGTAAAGACTTGCTTATATATGGTTGGACAAATATCAAAACTCACCTCTACGGAAGGCTTGAGAGATGAAAAGAAAATGTTTTGATATTAATGGTTATTGGTCAAGTACTTTTAGTACGACACATATATTATGATATATTTTATATATCATGGATTGACAAAGGGTAAAAGCAAGATATAAGTCTTACACAAATATTGTGGTATGTTTTATTATGAACAATCGAAAAACAAAAGAAAGAAATAATTCTTTCATTTAAAGGTTGTGTTCATTACCAAAAAAACTGAATGTTATTGTGTGGCTACATAAATTTATCATTGGTTGAGTATATATAATTTTCTCCTTAAAGAAGATGTTCACCATACGGATGGTATTATGAAATATGTGGTAGTACATAAATTTTTGAGAGCTCTGAAAGAGCTAATATGTTACTACTCAAAGGAATGAAATTGTTCATAATATTGGGGTTGTATTAAGTCTCAAAAGAAACTTTTAAGTTTCAAAGGAATTGAAAAAAAATAAAATATATTGAGAATATGAATTATGGGAAGATTTTATGTAACACACAGGAATTCGAATCAGCTTTTAAACTTAGAATCTCTTAAAATTATGAACCTTCCAGGAACCACGAGTCCAGACTACGAGCCGTGAACTGAACCACGAGCCATGGAAAGAACTGATGGGAAGTATTCTGCAGACCCTCTCCTCAGGTCTGAGAACAACGAGTCGGGTTCAGAGCAATGAATTACATGCCTAATTTTTCAAGTAATAAAGTATCATGAAATTGCATGCTTAATTCTTCAAACTATGAATTTAGAAAGAAAAGTATGTTTTGAATTATAGCTATGCTATGCTCTAAGACTTATGATTTGAGATTGGCATGACATCTTATATGTCCTTATGCTTTTCCAATAGTTTTGCTTTAGATATGCCTTAGTTTATGTATGAGCTATAATTTGGCATTAGATATGCCTCAGTTTATGTATGAGCTATAAGTATGTTTTGAGAGTAGAATTAAGCACCGAGTTGGATTGGGTTTAGCGTACCCCTTAGAACTACATTCTACCGTAGGTTATTTAAGTCCCCTTAGTTGGGCATCAGATATTGTGATCACGCCAGTTATGCCTTTATACCCATGCAAGGTATATTGGGTCCGCTCGATTGGGAGGACACATCATATTCCATGTAGCTCGCATGGTCTATGTCGGTTAGAGAACCTCCCACAGAAATAGTTTCAAGCCTTTAAATGTGTTCACTCTTTGCCTTCAGATTTTTGTACTTCTACTATCACTTATGGTTTTCAATTTTATATGGTTTTTATGAATTTGCATTGAATCCTTTACATTGCAGCTTTACCATTATGTCATTACTTCAGTTTTAAGCATACCCAGCATGTTTTACTTTAGATTATTGCATATCTCACATATTTCATACATCCTATAGTACTGACGTATATTCTTGCACTACATCCTTAATGATGCAGATTTAGGTTTGGGTCCTCAGATTCATGGCTAGAGGTTAGCAGGTGTCCCAGCTTTAAGTGGTGAGTCCTCATTCTTCGGGGACTAGTATCAGTTTAGCTACTTCTATGGTTTTCTTCTTAGTATTTGGACTTAGCTGGGGTCTTGTTCTAGCAACTCATTATTCAGTTTAGAGGCTTTTCAAACATAGTTAGAGATTTTGTATTTGAGGCTTCAGATTCTGTTATGTTTATGCCTTGTTCTATTGATGACTCAATTTGCTTATCTCTTCAGTTTAATGCTTCTACTAAGTTTATTTATATTTGCTTAAGTCATGCTAAGACCAAGGGTTGACTTGGAATCACTTGTGGTCCCGAGTCCTGTGTTACGTCTAGGGGTAGCCTTAGGGAGTGATATTTTATATCTTCATATTACTACAATTGAAGAAGGTTATAAATATTTATGTAAAAGGTTACCCACCTCTTTCTCTTGTTTGTAGTACACAAATATGCGCATGGTGATAAAATCGCATGCAATAGTAAAAGTTTACATAAATAAATATTTGTTGGCATGATCGACTGACCATTCTGATTTAAATATGATGCAAAAATAATTGAGAATTCATGTGGTTATAGAGAAGAAATAAAAGGTTCTTCATGAATTCTCATGTGTTGCTTGTTCTCATGATAAATTGATTATCATACCAGTTAAGGTTGGAATTATATTCTCTAAATTTTGGAATGTATAAAAGGTTAATATGGGCTCGTTCACCTGTCATGTGGAACATTTACTATTATATGATTTAGTAGATGCATCTATGATTAGTCACATGTGCTTTGTATGAAATTGGAATTTAATTCTTGCAAGGTTATTTGCTCAAATTATTAAATTAAGAGCATGGTTCCAAACTATAAAATTATATTGATAATGTTGACTGATTTAGCAGAAATTGTATGCCTCCAATTATAGCTAAATCTTTGATTATGAGAGTAGATATACCAAATAATATTTAGTGTGAGATGAGTTTATTTAACATGTAGAAACATCTGCACACATCAAGCCAACAAGGTTCCCCCATCACAGTTGATTTCGGGGTTAGAAACCAAATGATTTCTATCTAAGAATTTAAATGTATGTTATCTGATTTAATTGCTCCATGACACACAAAGATGGGTCCCCAAATAAGATTGGTGGTAAATGTTAGATTTTCTAACATTAGGGAGAGAAATATTCACACCTTAAATACATGAAATGAATTATCTAGATCCTCGTAAAAAATGTGAACTTGAAGTTCAAGAGATAATTCGTGATTTGCAAAATATTGCAAGCTCATTGCCAGATATTTTTGTTGATCCTATGCTATAATTCAGGTGTGAATGCTCCAATGTAAAGTCCTTGAAGTACAGGGTCTATGTCATTCCTGAAGCGTGATAGACCAATCAATTCCAAATGTTAAACTCCTTAAAGAAGGAGAGGAGCAATTGATCAAGATGGTCATACTAATGAGGCAAGTGCTTTGAAAGAGCACCACGACATGACACTTCATTAAACCTTGGCAAAGGTTCAGGTACCTGAAAGGATGATAAAGAACAGATCGATCTGGATAAGTTATGTCATATTGGAATCGATATCAAAATGACCATTGATGGTATCTTTGATATAATGTAGAGCTCACCATTATAAATGGTAGAAAAAATTATGAATTTAAATCTGTCAAATAGTGTGGACAAGTAAATTATTAGCTAGATAAAATATGCAATTTAAGTATATTTTATTTTACTTGAAAAGTGATGGTCTGAACTTAGCCAATAGAATAAGTTATAATGTCAGTAGGGTACAAATAAATTATTGTATGAAATTTAAAATCGTAAGATATAAAGTACATCTTGTGCGTTAAAGCATAAAGATTTTTTGCAAAAGTCCTGAAATTATTGCTTAGAGATGTATTTTCTTATGGTGGATGCAATGAGATTTCTTTCAATCTAGCAACAGATGAAAAACTTAAATGCATACAAAGAATGGTTGTTATGTCTAGCTAGACAGCAAAGGTTATATGAAAATACATGAAGGATTTTAAAAAGGTTATAGCGATTCCATTGAATAGTACCCCGATGATTGTAAGATTGCTTAACATAAAGAAATATCAATTTTGATCTTATTAAAAATGGTTAGAGCATATCATGTCTTAGTGCATTTGGTGAACTTATTGTTACGACTCGATTTCTCAGGTCATGATGGCACCTACAACCTTTCTGTAAGTGAACCGATCCCCATAACCCAGAATGATTGGTAATGAGCTACTCCTTAAGCAAGCACGCGGAAGAAGCCTAATAGGCTGAAGCAAGATAAAAAAAATAAGAAAATGGAGCAACCAGAATATAAATGTATAGAGAATGTTAAACCATCTCACGACTTGGTATCACAGTATAAGAGCCACAACTAAATAGACAGAGTATAAGAGGGTATAAAATATGAATATACAACTGTCTCTGAAATAGAAAAAGAGTACATGGTACAAAAAAGAGATAAAAGTCAGGCACCGATTGTCAGGAGCTCACCCTAAGTCTCGAATATCTGGAAGCATTGCACGAGTCTGCGTGTGATCAAAGACGATAGCCCATACTAGAATCTTTATCAGAAAATACAAAAGTATAGTATGAGCACCAATTGCAAACCAACAGGTACCCAGTAGGCATCATAAGCCGATTGAGCGCATATAAGATATTAAAGCAGTAAATAGCAGATAATGAAGAAAGTAGTCACAGCAAATAGGGAAAGCACACGAAAACTAGCAACAGATAGGAGACAAAGAGAATACAAACATGCCTTTCTATCCACAAAAGATATATATATATATATATATATATATATATATATATATATATATATCACAAAACACATGTGAAAGGTTAGAGAATGCATCTGGATCCTTGCAATAATAATATATATAGAGAGTTTAAGAAATATGACAATATACCGGTACCCACAAATAAAAGGGGAAGGAGGAAAAATAACTAAATATAAACATGCTTGAAATACAACTCACAAGGTAAGGATGATCCACCAATAAATCACAAGTACCTAAAATATGAACATGTACTACAACAGGAGTAAGTGAACGAATCTACCTACAGTCTCAATGGGCTTCCATACACCCGAAAAACACATACAAGTGAAAACAAACTCTCTGGCATCCCATACTACTGGAGCATACACTCAACAAATAGAAAACAAGGGTGAAGCCGAACATAGAATAAATGATATGATGAAACTAGGTGGTACCATATCCACTTCCTCTGATGCCCATAGGACCATTAGGTAGGACCTATAAAAGGCTTCCCTCGTATACCTCTACTACTTCATATACTCCTCCTCCGACACTCTCAGCCCATAGCCTCTAGTCAAGATTGACAAGGTCCATGGAGGTCTCCGCGATCATATACAACTCTCAATATCTCAGTAACCGTGCCCAAAATCTATCCTGGTAAAAAGGTCATGTCTAGCGCTCTAGCCCAGCCGAGCCTAGTATCGTATCAAAAATCAAAATAGAAAATCATCTTTAGCACTCCTGCCTAGCCGAGTCTAGAATTAGTGTGAAAATCATCTCAAAAATCTCTTTTACTCCAAGAAGATCCAAAAACTAGTTTAAATCCATTCATAGTCATTTGTACTGAAAACGGGCCCCTGGGGCGATGCAAAGTTAAAAAACCAGTGATAATTTTGCCTGCAACCATAGTAGTAGTAAAAATCAATGCAGAAAAACCCTTCCTCATAATAATGATGATATGATCACGAACAACCAATAGCCCAATGGCTCACATTACCTATCGGCCTTGTACAGGCTCAATCTGCTCTACAACACAGACAACAAGCTCAAAATAGTAAATCAATGTCTGGGACTCATACACATTTACAAATTATCCCACCATCTATAGTCCAGAGGAAAATACAAGGCCACACGGGGACATATTGGGCACAAGGGTAATACGATAAAAAGAGATCAAATACGAAAATGAACGTATGAAATAAACTAGTCAGAAAGAAAGCGGACAAGGTCTGGGGTGCCAATCTAGTACACCCAACCCAAAGATGCTAAATAATATAATTATAGCCTACATACGCAAAGTCTAAGGTATAAAAGTCGTAACCTACCTGGCGTTTGATGACAAGATGTTGGGAAACCAAAGCGCTAGCCCAAACTTCTCCGAGAAGCTCCAAACAACACTCAAACTATCAAAAACGTAATCTTTAAATTAAAACAAAGCTTATGACAACCATATTGCTAAAAGTTTAGCTGGGTCAAAATCTAGGTACCACACGGTTCCCAATGTTACTGGGAGCACATGCTCAAAAATTGAGCAAAAAATGAGTAAAGAAAAGGCCTAAAACAGCCCAGAGAAGAAGAGGAATTATCAAAAGAAAACTTTACAAAAATCAAGATTAAAAGCGGAGAATTACTTAGCACTTAAGGAGGGAACGAGGGCAACAAGCTGACACACGCACCGCAATGAATGAATAGTCCAAACAACAGCTAAAACATAAGAGAACAACCCTAAGCTAAGACAATGAAGCTTTAATGGAAGTTTTAGCCATAGCAAAGAAGAATTTAGGGAAAAAGAACTTACCAAACGAAGAAGGAAGAAATAATATCCTCTAATTGATGAATTTCCATGGCTAGGAACTGATTTAAAAAGATTTCTAGTAAGGGGAAATGTTTTAGAGTGAGAGGAACAAGAGAAAGTGGCTGGAAAGTTTGAGGAGGAATCTATATAAATTACATGTTGCAGACCAGCACGATCGCGGTCCACCTGCGCTATCGCGCTAAAGGAGGAGGTAGTGCATTAGCGCGATCGCACTGAAGGAGTAACACATGAACCTGCACAATCGTGGTTCCTTGGATCAATAACGCAGAAGGGAAAAGGCGCCAGGGGTGAGATAGCGGTGCTCAAGCATGATCGCGCTGAGCAGTGCTCTGCTGTAGAAATACCAGTAATATGAGATAATCCCACGGGAGATACCGAGCACAATTGAAACCTAATGCTCTCAAACCAAATATGTAACTAGAAAGGAAACAATGTTCTGGACTCAATGGAATTCATGAAACTTCCATACAAGGTCATCTCAGTGAAATGTTGACCCAAGTCAAAACTTGTGATTTCCAACCAAACACCTAAAATGAGTCCGGCTCACCCGAGACCCAAACCAACTACCTACCTAATCCAAACTTGACATTCCATAGCTGCCAGAACTATCGGATTTTGAACCCGAAGCTTCAATCATCAAAAGTTGACCAAAGTCAAAGTTCTAACTCCAACTAGCCTAAAATCTCAAAAAGTGAGATAGAATCATATCAAAAGTTCTCAGGCCTCGAGTAAAGGTCCAACTAGACAAAAATCCATGTTCCGAAGCCAACAGAACTGCCGGATTTGATTCTGAGCATGCTAGCTAAGAATGTTGACTAAAGTCAATAATTTTCTAAGTTAAGGATCTAAAATAGGGAAATGGTCATAACGACCTAACGAATGACCAGGGCACCAAACCATCAGTGCCAGCAAGTTTAAAATGACTTAGGGATGCTACAAGAATGCTCTAACTGTACAAAGAAAGAAAAAATGTAGGAATGACAGGAAAGGTCATTACATCATCCACTACTAATAAGGACTTTTGTCAGCAAAAGTCAAGAAGAAGGGAGTACCTGAAGGCTCAAACAACTATGGATACTGATATGACATCTCTCTCTTGGTCTCCCAGGTAGCCTCCTTAGCCAGATGGTGCCTCCATTAAACTATAACCACAAGAATCTCTCTATACCTCAAACTCCTGACATCTCTAGCTAGAATGGGTACTAGCTCCTCAACAAAGGTCAAACTCTCATCCAACTACACTGTATCCCACGGCAACACATATGACTCATCGAGAACATACCACCTCAACATCGATACATAAAAGACTAGGTGCATGGCTAAAAACATCGAAGGCAAGGCTAATTTATAAACAACACTACCAACCCTCTGAAGAATCTCAAACGACCCAATATACCTGGGGCTAAGCTTGCCCCGCCTATGAAATCTCATCATGCCCTTCATGGGTCAAACTCAAAGACACACTAGATTGCCAACACTGAACTCTAAAGCATAAAGTCTACGATCTGTGTAGCTCTTTTGCCTACTCTGGGCTACCCAAAGTTTGTCCTGAATCACCCGAACTTTGTCTAAGGAATCATGAAGTAAGTCTATAATCTACAGTATGGACACCAACCCATCGAACCAACTTACTAGCAATCTGTAATGCCTATCATACAATGCCTCAAAAGGTTCCATGCTAATACTCGAGTTGTAACTATTATTATAAGAAAACTCCCCCAAAGGCACATACTGATCCCATGAATCTCCAAAGTCAATAATACAGGCTCGTAACATTTCCTCTAGGACCTGGATAGTCCTCTCGAACTGGCCATCTATCTAACGGTGGAATGTGGTACTAAGCTGAACCTTTGTACCCTTCCCTCGCTGAATAGTCCTCCAAAACTGAGAGGTAAACCGAGTACTATGGTCTGAAATGACAGAAGCTGGCACCCCATGTAAATGAACCATCTCACAAAGATAAATTTGGGACAACCTCTCTGCACTATAGGATGAATTAACTGGCAAGAAGTGTGAAGACTTAGTCAGTCTGTAAACTATAATCCAAATAGAGTCAAACCCTCGAGAAGTGTGTGGCAACCATGCTATAAAGTCCATAGTGATCCCTTCCTACTCCCACTCAAGAATAATAAGTCTCTGCATTAATCCACAAGGTCTCATGTACTCGAACTTAACCTGCTGACAGTTCAAGCACCAAGATAGAAACTCCACTATGTCCCTCTTCATACCACTCCACCAGTAAAGCTACCTAAAATCTCTATCCATCTTAGTTGCGTCCGAATAGATGGAATATATGGAATAATGTGCCTTATAGAGAATCAACTGAATCAAATCCCCAACTCTCGGAACACAGAGGTGACTATCAAACCTCAGAACACCATCAGAATATAAAGTAGCCCTGCTGGCCTCACCCCAAACAACCTTATCACGAATGTCACATAACCACTGATCCTCAAACTAATGCTGCTGAATCTGATTAACCATAGTAGAACATACCTCAATACTGGCAAGTACTCTTCTAGAGTTTGACAAGTCAAGCCTAACCAAATAGTTAGGCAAGGATTGGATGTCCAAGGGTAATGGTCGCTTTGAAATTGGGAACTAAGCTGCCCATACTCACTGCCTTTCGGCTCAAGGCATCTTCTACCACGTTTTCCTTGCTTGAATGGTACAGAATTGTGAAGTCATAGTCCTTCAGTAATTCAATCCATCTCTGCCGCCTAGAGTTCATCTCCCGCTGTCTTGTAATATACTAAAGACTACGGTGGTTGGTGAAAATATCACAGTGAACTCTATATACGTTGTGCCTCTAGATCATGAGTGTGAAGACTATCGCTGCCAACTCCAAGTTATGAGTAGGGTAGTTGTGCTCGTGAACCTTCACCTGCCTTGACACATAAGCTATTACATGACCCTTCTGCATCAACAGACAACAAATACCAAGTAACAAATCATCATAATACACTGAGAATCCCTAACCCTCAACTGGCAAAGTCCACACCGGAGCTGAAGTTAATAAGGCCTTAAGCCTCTTAAAACTATCCTCGTATTGATGTGACCACTTAAATGTAATATCTTTCCTAGTTAGGCTAGTCAAAGGGGCTTCAATGGAAGAAAACCCCTCAATGAACAATCTGTAATACCCTGTCAAGCAATAAAGCTATGAACCTCAGTAGCAGTAGTAGGCCTCGGCCAATCACAAATGGCTAAAATCTTTCTTGGGTCCACTCTAATCCCATCCTTAGACACCACGTGCCCTAGAAATGCTACTGACTCAAGCCAAAACTCATACTTTGAGAACTTTGCATAAAGTTGATGATAAGTCAAAGTCTGAAGTACGGTCCTCAAATGTTGCTCATGCTCCTCTGCACTCCGCGAGTATATCAATATGTCATCGATGAAGACTATCACAAACAAATCCAAGTACGGCTTGAGCACCCTGTGCATCAAGTCCATGAAAGTTGCGGGTGAATTATTCAACCAAAAAGACATGACCAGGAACTCATAGTGGCCATAACGTGTCCTAAATGTTGTCTTAAGGATATCTTCCACCCTAATCCTCAATAGGTGGTAGCCTGACCTCAAATCTATCTTTGAAAACACAGCTAAACCCTAAAGCTGAACCTTAAGCTCCCTCAACTCAATTGGAGCCATACGATATGGAGTAATGAAAATGGTCTTGGTGCCCTGCTCTAACTCAATGTCATAGTCAATATCTCGCTCAGGTGAAAGGCATGGCAGGTCAGTCAAAAATACATCTAGGAAATCTCTAACCACATGAACCGGCTCAAGAGAAGAAGTGTCAACATTAACATCCTAGACATATGCTAGATAAGCCAAATACCTGCACGAAATCAACTTCCTATCCTGAAGCCAAGAAATGATCCCAGATGGTGTGCGGCTAACAAAACCCTACCATACAATTAGGGATTTGTTTGGCATGGATATGGTAACGGTCTTGGCATAACAATCCAAAACCGCTTGTTCAGGGTATAACCAGTCCATGCCTAGAATTATATCGAAATCTAATATATCTAGAATCATCAAGTCAGCCCAAGTCTCCAGACCACCAATAGCTACCAAAAGGGATTTAACAACACAATCCACTACTACAGAATCGCCTACCAGGGTAGCAAGAGATGCAGGAACTAATAATGGCTTATTAGCCAACCCCAAACAAGGCACAAAGTAGCCAGATACATATGAGCATGTAGAACCAGGATCAAACAATGCTAAAGATGACTGGCAAGAAACATAAATCATACCTCTGATTACCGTATCTAAGGCCTCTGCCTCTGATCTACCAAGTACCGCATAGAACTATCACTGACCACCACTTGACTAACCACCATATCGACCACCTTTCTTTCCATGCTAGGCACTAACTCTACCCAGAACACCACCTCATCTGGCTAGTGGCTGCATTACTCTGAGAAGCTGAGCTGGCGGAGTGGCTGGTTGAATTGGACCTTACTGGGGCACTCTCTGGCATAGTAACCCATGATACCACACTCATAGCATGACCCTGATAGACCACCTTGTTGGGATGAACTATCAGAACCGGTATGTCCATCACAACCTGATGCCCCAGATGTTGTACCACTTGACGACTGACCATTGTAACCATGCTGACCACTATGACCCTGATCAAACAAAGGCCCACCTGAAGCCTGAAGTGATGCCTGAACTGGCCGGCTAGATTGACACAAATACTACTATAGATTATACCTCGGCCCCACTGTCCTGAACCTCTGCTTCCAAAATAGAAACCACTATAACCGCCCTGATAGCATGGCCACTTATGATGATGCAAATCCTCCATAGTACGGACATGGTCTTCTATAGCTTGAAACAGTTACCTACTGGCAACTAGTATCTCAGTAGTATGCCAAAGCTCGATCCTCAACCCCAAACAAACCAACGAACCTTGTCTGGCTTTATAGGAATGATCATAGCCCCAAATGGAGCCAAAAAGTGGAAATAGGTCTGATACTCAGAAATGGACATAGATCCCTACATTAATTTGGTAAACTACTCCCTATGGTGCTCACAGTCACTTTGAGGCAAGAACTTGGCCATAAAGGCCTCATAAAACTCTCTCCAAGTCAACTGAGGAGACTGGGATGGTTTGCAAGCTATTGGGTCGTCCACTATAGCTTAGCTGGGCCCTCCACCTAATAAGTAGTATAACTAACTCGTGAGTATCTAATAGACCCAGATGGTGAAGTATCTTCTTGCAAGTAGAAATGAAGTCATAAGCATCCTATATGGGAGAACCAAAGAACCTCAGTGGAGACAATCTCAGGAACTGGCACAAAGCCTTCTACTCCGACTCTGTCATAACTAGGCAAGGAGAAAGAGGTTGGGCAACTTTAGGTACTGGAAAAACCTAGGCACAAAGAGCCACACTAGCGGGCTGTGCTCCTAAACTCTGAGGACCCAGGGATATCCCCTAAGCGGATGTCTGTGCTACATCTAAAAGCTAACCATCAATCATACCCAACAACTTAAGAAGAAAACCCTAGATATATAATGAAGCTGGGGCTGGTGCGGATACAGATACTGGTGCTGGCCCTGGTGGCACCTGGGCCGCCCCTAGACTATGGGCTGCTGATTTAGTACTATCTCAGGCTCAAACTCAATGCCATTAGCTCTAACTGGTATCGCTACTCAGCCATGTCATCAACTTCTACCTCTACAACCACCTCGGCCCTAGCTAGAGTTCGGTGTGCTGGAGTCGAAGACTCTCCCTCACCTATTATTAAAGATCTCGTACGAGCCATTTATGGAAGAGTGAACCAGAACAAATGAGATTCCAGGAAATTATCTGGGATAAGGTGCACAATATAGAATCAATAAAAGGGTCATGTTTCCTAAAATGCCACTGTAGCCTCCCAAAGATAGAGTACGGACGTCTCTGCCCTAATCCGCATGACCCTACAAGATATTGACTCCTATATCGATGACATTGATGAACCTAGGCTCTGATATCAAGCTGTTATGATCCAATTTCTCAGGTTATGATGGCACCTACAACCCACTGTAGGCGAACCAATCCCCGTAGCCCAGAACGGTTAGTAATGGGCTACTCTCTAAGCAAGCATGGGGAAGAAGTATAATACGCAGAAGCAAGATAAATAAATAAGGAAATAGAGCAACTAGAATATAAATATATAGAGAAAGTTAAACCATCCCACGACCTAGTATCATAGTATAAGAGCCACTACTAAATATACATATTACAAGAGGGTATAAAAATTAATATACAACTGTCTCTGAAATAGCAAAAGAGTACATGGTACAAAAGAAGAGATAAAAGCCAAGCCCCAGTCGCTAGGAGAAGTCTCAAATGTCTGGAAGCACTTCACGAGTCTGCGCGCGATCAACGGTGATAGCTCAAACTAGGATCTACACCAGAAGATGCAGAAGTGTAGTATGAGCACCAATTGTAAAGCAGCAGGTACCCGATAGGAATTATAGGCCGACTGAGGGCATATAAGATAATATAACAATAATAATAGAAAATAATGAAGAAAGTAGTCACAGAAGAAAACATGGAAAGCACACGGAAACTAACAATAAATAGGAGACAGGGAAAATACAAACATGCCCTGCTAGCCATAGAAGATATATATATATATCACAGAACATAGGTGAAAGGTTAGAGAACGCACTTGGATCCTTGCAGTAACAATATATAGAGAGAGTTTTTGAAGTATGGCAGTATATCAGTAACCTCAAATATAAGGGGAAGGAGTAAAAGTAACTAAATATAAATATGCTTGAAATACAACACACAATGTCAGGATGATCCACCTATAAAACAAAAGTAGCTATAATATGAAAAGGTACTACAACAGAAGTAAACTAATCTACCTACAGTCTCAATGGGAGCCCATAAACCCGAGGAACACATAGAAATGAAAATAAACCCTCCGGCATCCCATACTACCAGGGCATACACTCAACAAACAGTAAATAAGGGTGGAGTTGAACATAAAATGAATGATATGATAAAACCAGGTTGTATTGTATACACCTCCTCCAGTTCCCGTAGGATCAATAGGTAGGACTTGTGGAAGGCTTCTCCCGTATACCTCTACTACTCAGTATAACCCTCCTCCGACACTCTCAGTCCATAGCCTCTAGTACAGATCGACAAGGTCTATGGAGGTCTCTACAACCTCATACAACTCTCAATATCTTAGTAAACATTCCCAAAATCTATCCAGGTCTATAATAAGTACAAAAAGTCATGTCTAGTGCTTCGTCCCAGCGAGCCTAGTATCATATGGAAAATCAAAATAGAAAATCATCTTTAGTATTGCAGCCTAGCCGAGTCTAGAATCAATGTGAAAATCATCTCAAAAATCTCTTTTACTCCAAGAAGATAAAAAAACTAGTTTAAATCCATTCATAGTTATTTATACTGAAAATAGGCCCTCGGGGCCATGCAAAGTTAGAAAATGGTGATAATTTGGCCCGCAACCATAGTAGTAGTAAAAATCAATGCAGAAAAACCCTTTATTATGATAATGGTGATATGCTTGCGAACAATCAATAGCCCAATGGCTCACAATCAACCTATCGGCCCTGCACAGGCTCAATTCGCTCTACAACATAGATAACCAACTCAAAATAGTAAATCAATGTCCGAGACTCATGTATATTTCCCAATTATCCCACCATATTTGATCCAATGGAAAATACAAGTCTATATGTGGCCACTAGGGTAATACAAAAACTAGAGATCAAATACTAAAATGAACATATGAAATAAACTGGTCGGAAAAAAAGCAGACAAGGTCTGGGGTGCCAATCTAGTAAACCCAACTCAAAGATGCTAAATAATACAAGTATATCCTACATATGCAAAGTCTAAGGTATGAAAGTCGTAACCTATGTGGCGTCTAATGACAAGCTGCTGAGAAGCTAAAGCCCGAGTTTGAACTGCTCCGAGAAGCTCCAAACAACACTCAAACTATCAAAAATAATATCTTCGCATTAAAAAAAACTAATGACACCCATATTGCTAAAAGTTTAGCCGGGTCAAAATCTGGGTCACAAGTAGGCTCATGGGCCTTGCTAAGAATGTTGACTAAAGTCAATAATTTCCTAAGTTAAGGCTCTAAAATAAGGAAATTGTCAAACGACCTAACGAATGGACAGGGCATTGAACCACCAGTCTCAACAAGTCATAAATGACTTAGGGACGATACAGGAATGCTCTAATAGTACAAATAAAGCAAAACACAGGAATAACTGGGAGACATTACACTTATATATCCTGTTATTACTATTCATGAGATAATATTCTTATTAGTATGAAGGCAATATATAATCTAAAATTTTTGTGAAGACATTTGAGTTAAATCAAATATTAGTATGGATTTGTTTATTCTAACCAATTTTTTTGAAGGTTCATTGGGTATGAATGTACAAAAAAATTATTTGATCTATTTGAAGTTTGATATCAAGAAAGTAATCTGTTTATATGTGGGAATACTGTCATATCATGTTATTTTACAAGATTGTCAATTTTATTATCATGAAAAGAAAAGTGTCTATCACTTGGTTGTTGCTATGAACTAGTTGAATGAGCAGTTTGTCTGCGATGATGAGGTCACAAGCAGAATGATTATCGAGTGAATATATTTTAGCTGAGTTCAAAGACTCAACATGTCTAGGAGATAAGAAAAATATATATCAAGATGAGCTTAAGGATGCAACATATTTTTAAATGTGATTTATTCACTAAAGCATTACCAACATAAACATTTAATAAGCTAATATGCAAGATTGGGTGTAATGACCCTTTCAGTCATTGTTGCATTCTCACATTCTTTGTACTATTAAAGCTTACCTGTAGTGGCCTCAAGTTATTTATGTCTTGCTGGAGATGGTGGTTTGGTGCCCAGGGCGACCGTTAGGTCATTATGACCATTTCCCTATTTCAGAGCTTTAACTTAGGAAATCATTGACTTTAGTCAACATTCTTAGAAATTATGCTCAGAATCAAATTCCAGTAAATCCATTAGCTCTGGAGCATGAATTTTGGTCTAGTTGGACCCTTGTTTGGGTTTTATGAGCATTCAATTTGGTTTTATCTCACTTTTTGAGATTTAGGCCAATTGGAGTTGGAAGTTTGACTTTGGTCAATATTTGGAGAAGGCAGCCTCGAATGGCATTTTTGTCAGTGCTGTTAGCTCTGGAATGTTGACTTTGGGCTAAAGGGACCTTTGGTTCAGGTCCTGAGGCTTTCGGACTCATTTTGGGCTATTGGGTTCTGCTTTTGCAAAGTTGGCTATTTGAGCGTGGGGCCCACTTTTTATTCAATCGACCTCTATTAGAAATTTTATCAATTCTGTTGAGTTCAAAATATCATTTCTAGTATGGTAACATAGCTTATTTTCATGCACGGGGTCCTAAAAGAATCCTGAGGACCCGTACGATGACTTTGCAACTTGAGAAAAATTGTTGGTTGTTGTTGTAGGTGCAGGCCTCAGGCTTTAATTGCGACTATAAGGAAGGCCACGAAATTGTGATGGTCTACCTCCTTGGGCATCACGACCATGAGGTCTGCTTCACGCGATCGCGATAAAGGGCATGTGGACCCCGTACCCTTTGCTTTTTGCGATCACGAGGTTCCTTCTTCACGACCACGATGAAGGCCCTGTACCTTTATTCTTCACGACTGCATGTCTATACTTTTTGGTCATGATGGTCTAGATAGTGTGGTCATCTTGACTGCGTGGGAGTTCTACACGATCACTATAAAGGACTCCTGGCAGTATATAAACTCTCCTCCAATGTTTTCTTCTTCATTCAAACGACATCCACCATTTTTCTTTGATCTCTAAGTTCCCTTTTTGTGTGGGAGATTCTGTGGTCCGTGGTCGATTCCTAATTGCAAATTGTAAGTTTCTAACCTTTAATTCTTTTATTTCCTTCAATCCATTCCTTAATTTGTTCTTAGGGTTACGCATGTTTTAGGCCCTTCCCTTACTCAAATTATGCTCATTTTCTGAGCATGTGTTCCTGGAGATGTCAGGAGCATTGTGGTAACTTTCATTTTCAATCTTGGGTTATAAGGCCCACGAGCCCGCTTTTGACCCATATTTTGACTGAGCTAAATCATTAGCATTATGGGTATTGTTAGCTTTGTATTGACTAGTAGTTTGTGTATTTAGTAGTTTGACTTCTATTCGAGCTTCTCAAAGTAGTTTGGGCTTGGATGATGTCTTCCCAACGGTTTATCATCGAACGTAAGGTAGGTTATGGCTTACCGATTTTAGACTTTGCTTATATAAAATATAATTTATACTATTTAGCATCTTTGGGTTGGGTTTACTAGTTTGTCATCCCAGACCTTGTCCGCTTTCTTTTTGTTTGTTCAAACTTCTTATGCTTTTGTATTTTAGCTAGTATGGTACCCTTGTGGCCATGAGTGGCCCTTGCATATGTCTTTAATTTGAACCATAGATAGTGGGACATTTGGGAAGTGTCTGCGAGTCCCATACATTGTTTCGCAATTATAAGCTTGTTATCTGTGTTGTAGAGTGGATTGAGCCTGTGCAGGGTCGGTAGGTTGATTATGATTTGTTGAGCTGTTGGTTATATTTGAGCATATCATCATTATCATGAAAAGAGCTTTTTATGCACTAGTTTAATACTACATTGTTGCGGGCTTGACTATCACCAGTTTTCTAAACCTTGCATGGCTCGAGGGTGAATATTCAGTTATAATGGATTTAAAATTTGTTTTACGAATTTTCATCAGATAAAAGAGATTATAAGATTGAACACACTGATACTCGACTTGTTCAGGCCAGAGTGCTAGACATGATTTTATCACTGATTTTGAGCTGATACTAGACTCAACAGGGCCGTAGTGCAAAACATGATTTTATCACTAATTTTGAGATGATACTAGACTCGGTTGGGCCAGAGTGCTAGACATAGTTTTATTAGTGATTTTACACCCATATAGACTTTGGGCATGCATATTGAGATCTTGGGAGTTTGTATGTGGTCTCAGAGACCTTAATGGACCTTGTCGATCTGGACTAGGGGTTACAGGCGAGAGTGTCGAAGGAAGGGTATACAAGGGAGTGAAGGTATATGGGGGAAGACTTCCATGGGTCCTGCCTTCTGGGTCTATGGGTGCCGAAGGAGCTACATATGGTATCACTAGCATTTTATATCATATCATACATTGTTTGCATGATTCCACCCTTGTTTGTTGCTTCTTGAGTGTACTCTCCGGTAGTGTAGGATGCTGGTAGGTTTTGTTTTCACTTGTTTGTATTCCTTGGATGTATGGGCGCTCGTTGGAATTATAGGTAGATTAGCTTCATTCGCTCCTAGTGTAGTACTTATTAGTTTACTTTTTGATTATCCTTACCTTGTGAGATGTATTGCAAGCATGTTTATGTTTAGTCACTTTTTCTTTCTTTCGTTATTTGAGGTTATCGGTACACAACCCTGTTCATTTAACTTTTTCTATATATTTTTTTTGCAATGATCTAGGTGTGTTCTCTACTCTTTCACTTGTATTTTATGATATATCTTCTGTGGATAGCATAGTGTACTTGTATTCTTTCATGCCTTCTGTTTGTTGCTAGCTTCCTTTTACTTATATCTAATTGCTTCTGCGACCTTTTCTTTATTATCTACTATTCTACTATTTTTATATTTTATATATGTTCAGTCGGCCTATGATGCCTACTAGGTACACATTGCTTATGTAATTGGTGCTCATACTATAATTTTTCATCTCTCTGGTGCAGATTTTAGTGTGATCTATCACCGTTGACGTAGGGATTAATGCAGCTCTTGACATCCGAGACATATGGTAAGCCCCTGAATACTGGGGCTTGGCCATATCTCTTCTTTTGGCACTGTTTACTCTTTTGTATATTCAGAGACAGTTGTATATTTTACTTTCGTACTCTCTATGTTGTACTCTGTATATTTAGTAGTGGCTTCTGTACTATGATACCATATAGTGGGATAGTGTGTGTGTATATATATATATATATATTCTGGTTGTTCCTTTTCTGTACTTCTTTACTTGCTTCCGCTTACCTCCTTTTTTGGTACATGCTTTACTTAGAGTGTAGCCCATTACTGACCGTTCCAGGCTACAGGAATTGGTTCGCCTACAGGGGGTTGTAGGTGCCATCATGACCTGAGAAATTGGGTTATGATAGCTTGGTATCAAATCCTAGGTTCACCCATGTCATCCGTATAGGAGCCAATGTCTAGTAGAATCATGCAGATTGGGGCGAAGACTTCTTTACTCTATCTTCGGGAGGCTATAATGGCATTCTAGAAAACAAAAATCTTCTCTTGTTTCTATATCATGCGTCTTATCCTCGATGGTTTCATGGAATCTCACTTGTTCTATTCACTCTTTCGCAGATAGTTCGTACGAGATCTTCAGCAGCGGAGGAGGGTAAGGCTTCAACACCAACAATACCAGCTCCTGCCAGGGGACGAGGTAGACATCGAGGTAGAGGCCGAGGATGTGCCCAGAAGCAGCACCAGCTAGAGCACCTGAGGCCGAGTAGGAGACTGAGCTAGTTTTGGATCACAAGCCCGTGGACCAGGGAGCAGCCCAGGTGCCACCAGCGCTAGTAGCAGCATCAGTATCAGCACCAGCCCCATCTCCTTCATCAGATATCCAAGGTATGCTTCTTTAGTAGTTGGGTATGGTTGGGGGTTATCCTTCGGATACAGCCCAACCATCTGCTCAGGGCATAGCCCTAGCAGTTCAGAAGCACAGTCTGTTACTACAACTCCCCGTGCATACGTTCTTCCAGTGCCTACATTTTCTCAGCTTCTCGCCTCTAGCCTAGTTATGTTAGAGTCAGAGCAGTAGGCCTAGGGCCAATTTTTGAGATTATCCCCACCAAGGTTCTCTGGTGCTACCGGATAGGATACCCATGAGTTTATTACTACTTATGAGGAGATGATCCATCATCTTAGTCAGTTGGATGCCTACGGAGTAGATTATACCACCTATTAGTTGGAGGGGCCAGCTAAGCTTTGGTGGAGGGCCCAAGTAGCTTACAGAACTTCTGAGTCTTCTCAGTTGACTTGGAGAGAGTTCGATGAGGCCTTTATGGCCAATTTCTTGCCACAGTGTGATCATGAGCACCGTAGGGAGTAATTCACTCAGTTGATGCAGGGATCGATGAGAGTGTCTGAGTATGAGACCCATTTTCACCAATTGGCTCTATTTAGGGCTATGATCAATCCTACAAAGCTAGAACGGGTTCATCAATTTGTTTGGGGGTTGAGGATCGATCTTTGAAAGACTGCAGAGATACTAGTTGCTAGTGGGTGACCGTTTCAGGCTATAGCGGACCATGCCCACACCATGGAGGATTTGCATTGCCAAGACCTGAGGGCCAGAGATAAGAGGTTATGCCATCAACGTAGACACAGTGGTTTCCCTCTTTCAGTAGATGTTTAGGTCAGTGAGGCTGTCACGCCTCAAGCCTACACCCTAGACGTAGCACAGTACTTAGAGTAACAAGTGACCATAAGCTAACCCATGGCCTGGCATACTTGTGAGATACAGACTGAAAGATAATGCAGAAGATAAAATGAGCTGAGCTCTTGAAAGAAATATTAAAATAAAATAAACTTTCATAAATTGAGATACAATAGCATTTGAAAATTGATACAACTAACTGGTTGATTGTCTAAATGTCTATGAAGCCTTTATTAACACTGACTATAGTTAGCCGGGACATGACCCCAAACTATCTCTAATCAATGTATAAAACTAAAAATAAACTGCTACGACTACTACTGACTGGAGTTCTCAAATAAGGAGAACTCATCCCTTGCTGACTGGAAGCTGCATTCTGTCTAAACCTGATCCTTGGAGCTAGCACTGAAACTTACATCATAAAATGATGCAGCACAAGAAAGGTAAACAGTCAGTACTTTGAATGTACTGAGCATATGAGATATGCACTAACTTAAAAATCATGAGAAACATATATGTACTGAAAACATGGGTAAAAACTGGACTAAGTATAACATTTGGGGTGCATAAGTCAAAACTATAGAATATAAGTTCTTTTTTTTTTGAAAAAGGTATAGATCATGTTTCTGAACTATAGTTGTGATATCATGATATTTTAAGTTATAAGTTGATGCAATAACAAAGTATATAGACATGCAACTGTATAATACTGAAGTAAACTGAATAACTGAATACAATGTCATGCAATAATAAATATGAACTGTGGGAGATACTATTAACCGATATACCCCAAGCTGAGCTAACTATGGTGCCAACCTGTAACCTTGGATGGAAGGGTGTTCATACCTTGCCAAGGGTATGAACAAATCTGACGTGGATCCACTAAATTGATGTCCACAAGGGACAAGGGTTCCTAGCCTAATCTGACAGTTGACGCCTAGATACCTACAGTGGCACCGTAGTTCTGAGACTTAGGGGCTTCTACTAAAGGCCTCAGCCTAATCTGACAACTGAGCGTTCATCCCTTCATATGCTCAGTGCTAAGGCTACGCCCAACTGAATATAAATTAATGAATGCAACTAAAATACTGGATAGTTCAAATATACTAATGTTCTGAGAATGTAAAATATTATTGAGGCTGAAGTATTCTAGTCAGGTAATTCAGATTGACTGAGTGCCTGACTAATAATGCATAAGAATGGTTTGTATCATGTGATATATCTGAATGTCAAAATTGTTCATATTTAAAACAGATTTTGTAGATCATACTGAAGGTAGGCCGAAGCCTGCTAAATCATGCATAGTTCTTTTGTATTTAAAACAACTGGACTAAAGTGATTGGGAATAATGAATACTTGTATGGAAGATAAAACCCATAGTTAAAATCATCATGAGGAAACTTAAACTTGTTTAGGCTGAATGCTAACAAGATGAACTAAATTTTAAGGGAGAGCTAAATTCTGAGAAAATATTGTAAAATCAGGCTAAAACATGCTTTTTCCAAATATCTTAGGTTTTGAAATCTATTTGCAGGAATTCATGTAAAAATCATTCTAACAAGGCCAGTAGTTATGTAGAATCATCAAGAAATTGAATTCATAGTGAAAGATATATTTGGGTAAGAACCGTAGAATCCTAACTTGTAAAATCATACTAAATCTAAAACTTTGGGCATGAGGATTAAAGGAAACCCTAATTGAAATCCCACATACCTGGTGGATGATAATCCTTGAAGAGAACCTAAAGTTTGAAGCTTGATGGAGAAAGCCCTAGGTCTGAAATTTGGAGAAGAGCGCTCTTTTCTCCTTTGAAACGGACTTGAGAGAAAGAATGAGGAAAGCTAATAATTTGGGAGTATTTATTTAATAAAAATAAGCCTGAAACTATTTATAGTCGAAACTAAAAGGAGAAGAAATGGTCTGAAATACCCCTGGGAAATTAAATTAAAAATTGCTAAAATTCTAAGAATATCAAACCACGAATTGGTTGACGAGCCGTGGTTCTGAATGACAGTCTGTCAACTGAGTCATGGTTCTGTCCTTGAGTTATGGGGTTCTTTGAAGGTGATTCCATGAGTTACAGGATGGACCGTCATTTGAAATGATGACCCGTGAAGTCACCCATGGAAATCTAGAAGAAAGGCAGAAAATTGACAAACCACGGGTCATACTATGAACCGTGGTTTTGGTCTATGGGTCGTGAACCATCTCGTCATTTTGAAGGTGAAAATTGTAAGTTGCAGGTCTGTTTTCACGAGTCACAGTACGGACCATGGTTCAGAACCACGGTTCATCATCCCGTTCGTAGTCACTGACAGTGCTGCAGTAAAATGCACATAACTTTTTACTCCAGACTCGAATTAATGCGCGGTTGGTGGAGTTAAAAAGAAGACTCAAAAACCTTTAATTTGGTGGGTACTAGGATAACCTAACTCTTCATATTTTAGGAGGTGTGATCATTTAAAGATGGCACTAGTTTAGTCTTACATGAAAACTTCTTTTGTTGGGGTGCTTCCAACTTAACTTGCTTCTAAGAGTTTCTTATGAACATGATTCACATCCAAAGCACTCACCACACTAGGGAAATGATCATTACACTCATAGAAATATCTTGGGTCTTAGCTTAGAATTTTTGGGGTGTTACAATATTTCCCCCTTGGGATCATTCATCCTCGAATGAAGACTAAATAGGCCGAGGTTGTGGGGAAAGAGCTATAATTCCACCAACTGAGTTCTAAAAGCTGGTGTACTTGACATGGTAACTTATTTCTGCCTTAAATATGAACTAATCTGGGTTTGTGAGGCATGTATACATACTAAGAGCATAAGAACACTAATAGGATATGAAACTGAATGTCCAACATGATAACTGGTCTGGGGTGAGAGTAGGGGCTTAGCTGAAACTCATAAAGAATGAACGCATTCTTAGAAATCATAATTAGCTGAAAGGAATATAAAAGTGAGAGGAATAACTATACAAGAATACTATTCTCTTCTAAACTGAACTCACTAGCATGGACTGAACTGAGCATAGGGCCTTCTGCCCATAGGAATGATTACCAATTGGTCTAAACTAGTCTGATGTGAGGAGTCTACTATATTCCTATCTGAAGCTGCTGGACAAAAGGTATGGGCACCCTGGACAGAGAGTAAGAACAAGACTATTTCCTCCTTAAACAAATTAGTTGACAACTTTTAAGCTTAGGAACACCCTTTTTAGCTACACCAACTTCTCTAAATACCACACTTGCCATCTGCAACTAAAGTTTTCATCACCACATATAGATGCTAAGGTCTGAGTCTAACTACCTGCTTTCACCATGTTCAAGACTATCTCAACTAAATCTCTTGCATCTGGAGTTATCTATCAAGAATGATATTCCTTCTTATCACAAAAAAAATCAACTAACCTTGAAGTCTAATCAATGGGTCACTAGTCACACAAAGCAAAGGCACATACGTATTTCATCATGACATTCAAGCCTATTACTATGACCATCTTATGGATTCTTTGTAGCTGACACTACTTGAGAATCATCTCTTCTTCCTAGGATATGTAGAAACTATAACTGCAAGAACTTCTACAAAGGGACACCAAAAGAGGAAAATCTAGTACTTCCCATCTAGGCTACTACTTAGCTATCTCTACTAACAGTTGTGACGACATACACTAAGATCACTGAAGGAATAGAGTGGGAACATGAGAATCACTAATGAAAGAATATTGATCGGTCTGGACTTATATTTAGCACGATCTAGACACTCAAGGTGAGTTCAAAGAAGTCAAGTGCAAAGGCCTGAGTGTCTCACATTCTAGATATATGAAGCATGGTTAGAGTAAGGAAATCATAAGCATGAACTGTTCAATAAATCTGGTCTGAGCATATACATGATGTAACATGATTTCACTAGGCATTAAGGCATATCTTGAGGACTGAACTGAGTAAATAAAACTGAGCATACTGTGAGACATGAGTTTACTTGTATAATGAGTCTCATGGCATAAAGCTAGAATTCATAGAATCGTAGAGTAAGACTGGAATCGCTATCTGGAGTAATTTTTATTTGTTTTAGGAGCTGAGTATGGACATAAATCAATATGGAGTGCATGAACTTATCCGTGAGTATGACACAAATATGTCTGAGTATAGTGTCACCTTGACTGAAGTGCTAGGAAATCTGTTGGAATAATAATAGATCGATATCCCATCATAGCCCTTTCTAGAATTTTGTACTGATTGAGTCACAAGACTCGAGTTGGTTCTTCATTCTATCATCTCCCCCTTAGCTGGAAAGCCACCCCTCTAAGTCTGTGGATCTCTCTCATGAACTAGGCTATAATCAACTAACTCTTGTAAGGTCGGGGTATAATGGTATTCATGGACCCTAAAACTCTCCCTGATAGGTTATAACTGAAGATGCTAAACCCTTGCTAGTTCTTCTTCTGAGGCATCTCTTAGCTTCCTCTTTACCCTTATGGCTATCACTAGAGGACTCATGCCCTTACTGGCACACCTAACCACTTCTTCTAACACTTTGGCAATGTGACCTTCACTTATCTGTCTACTAACATTGCATCTCTAAGTTCACATCCACCCAAATCAACTGAATTAAATCCACGCTAAGGGAGTCAACATCATCTATCTATAATCTCCTGAACATCATGCAACAACATACTACTTTAGGTACACATCTACCTTCTTAATGCTTAAGGCCTTTTCTTTATAGATCTCATGGCTTAGTCATAATTTACCAATTCATCTAGGGGTCATATATACATACTACCTACACTACCATACTAATTTCAATTTAATCAACTTAATTCTCTACATATATTATGTCAAGACTATTGTGTCAATTCTATAAAACTAGCATCACCATCCTTATCTTATAGCTACTATACTTCTTAATTCGTGCATCTAGTTATGGAGTCATTCTACTACTTATGGCCTATAACATCTTAATTCACACTAACTATTGAGTGATTTTGCTACCCAAATACTCATACAACCATACCCCTGGGCTAAGGCACCATTTGTAGTAAAGCATCTGGGAGGGGGTCTGAGAACACATTCTACTATAGGCTCAACTACACGAGTGAAAAATGATACATGCTTTTGAATCAGTAGACTTACGTATTGGTGGCTCATCTAAATCTCTTGTGCAGTCTATTAACTTTCTGATGGATTTATCTGAGAGCATCTCACTGACAGGAATCTGAACTTTACTGTTCCTACCACCTCAAAAATGAGGAATGATAGGAGGAATTGGATCAACACATGAATCTACATAAGTTTCTGAAGGAACAGTTCTACTGCATGATCTAGAGTATGAAAGAAGGGAAATATTTTGTACATGCCCTGTAGCCTCCTGATTATAAGTGTGGTGCAAAACACACCCATAAGCAAGACTATACTAGACACGGCTTCACAGACACCCTAGGACACTTCAACTCTATGCTCTGATACTAAGTTTGTCACACCCCGAGCTTACACCCTAGAAGTAATACTGTACTTAGAGTCACAAGTGACCCTAAGCTAACCCATGGCCTACCATACTAGTAAGGTACATACTGAAAGAATGCGGAAGCTAAAATGTGCTAAGCTCTTGAAAGAAATATTAAAACAAAATAAACTTTCATAATCTGAGATACAATAGCATTCAAAATCTTATACAACTAACTGACTGACTATCTGTCTGTCTATGAAGCCTCTATTAACACTGACTACAGTTAGCCAGGACATGACCCCCAACTATCTCTAATCAATGTTTAAAACTGAAAATAAACTGCTGTGACTACTACTGACGGGAGTTCCCGATGAAGGAGAACAAATCCCTTGCTGACTGGAAGCTGCACTCTGACCATGATCCTGGGAGCTAGCACTAAAACCTACATCATAAAATGATGTAGCACAAGAAAGGTATGCGGTCAGTACTTTGAATGTACTGAGCATGTGAGATATGCACTAACTTAAAAATCATGAGAAACATGTATGTACTGGAAACATGGCTGAAAACTGGACAAAGTATAACATCTAAGGTGCATAAGTCAAAACTATAGAATATAAGTTCTTTTTTTTTTGAATAAGGTATAGATCATGTTTCTGCACTATAACTGTGAGATCATGATATTTTAAGATAAGCAAAATTGTTACTTGGGAAACCCATGGACTGGAAAGATGAATTATGTATGTAAATAATGAAATAGTGCAATTGAACTGAAAGTCATGAGTCATGATAAAAGTCATGTTTAAAGTAAATCCTTATGTGAGTTTCTTCTACTGAACATGCTAAAAATACTGATATAGTGTACTGAATGCAAGCTGAAAGGTATAAGCTAATGACCAAATATATAGACATGCAACTGTATAATACTGAACTGAACTGAATAACTAAATACAAGGTCATGCAATAATGAATATGAACTATGGGAGCTACTATTAACCGACATACCCCAAGCTGAGCTAACTATGGGGACAACCGATAACCCTAGATGGAAGGGTGTTCATACCTTGCCAAGGGTACGAACAAATCTGACGTGGATCCACTAAATTAATCTCCACAATGGACAAGGGTTCGTAGCCTAATCTGACAGTTGACCCCTATGATACCTACAGTTGCACCATAGTTCTGAGACTTAGGGACTGCTACTAAAGGCCTCATCCTAATCTGACAACTGAGCCTTCATACCTTCGTATTCTCGGTGCTAAGCCTACGCCCAACTGAATATAAATTAATGAATGCAACTAAAATACTAGATAGTTCAAATATACTAATGTTTTGAGAATGCAAAATATTACTGAGGCTGAAGTATTCTAATCAAGTAATTCAGATTGACTGAGTGCCTGACTAATAATGCATGAGAACGATTTTTATCATGTGACATATCTGAATGTCAAAATTGTTCATATTTAAAACAGATTTTGTAGATCATACTGAAGGTAGACCGAAGCCTGCAAAATCATGCATAGTTCTTTTGTATTTAAAACAACTGGACTAAAGTGATTGGGAATAATGAATACTTGTCTGGAAGATAAAACCCATAGTTAAAATCATCATGAGGAAACTTAAACTTGTTTATACTGAATGCTGACAAGCTGAACTAAATTCTGAAGGGAGAGCTAAATTCTAAGAAAAATATTTTAAAATCAGGCTAAAATATGCTTCTTCAAAATATCTTGGGTTTATAAATCTATTTGCAGGAATTCATGTAAAAATAATTCTAACAAGGCCAGTAGTTATGAAGAATCATCAAGAAATCGAATTCATAGTGAAACACATATTTGGGTAAGAACCGTAGAATCCTAACTTGCAAAATCATACTAAAATCTAAAACTTTGGGCATGAGGATTAAAGGAAACCCTCATTGAAATCCCACGTACCTGGTGGATGATAATTCTTGAAGAGAACCTGAAGTTTGAAGCTTGATGGAGAAAGCCCTAGTTTGAAATTTGGGGAAGAACGCTCTTTTCTCTTTTGAAACGGACTTGAAAGAAGGAATGAGGAAAGATGATAGTTTAGAGGTATTTTACTTAATAAAATAAGACTAAAACTAAAAGGAGAAGGAATGGTCTGAAATACCCCTGGGAAATTAAATTAAAAACTACTGAAATTCTTAGAATATCAAACCATAGATTGGTTAACGGGCCGTGGTTCTGAATAACGGGCCGTCAACTGGGTCATGGTTCTGTCCTTGAGTTATGGGGTTCTCTATAGGTGATTCCATGAGTTACAGGATAGACCATTATTTGAAATGATGACCCGTGAAGTCACCCATGGAAATCTAAAAGAATGATTGAAAATTGACAAACCACGGGTCATACTATGGACCGTGGTTTTGGTCTACAGGTCGTGAACCAACTTATCATTTTGAAGGTAAAATTTTTAAGTTACAGGTTTGTTTCCACGAGTCACAGTACGGACTGTGGTTCAGAACCACGGTTCGTCATCCCATCCGTAGTCACTGATAGTGCTACAGTAAAATGCACATAACTTTGTACTCTAGACTTGGATTAATGCGTGGTTCATGGTGTTGGAAAGAAGACTCAAAAAACTTTAATTTGGCAGGTACTAGGCGACTTAACTCTTCATATTTTAGGAGGTGTGATCATTTAAAGATGACACTAGTTTAGTCTTACATGAAAACTTCTTTGGTTGGGGTGCTTCCAACTTAACTTTCTTCTAGGAGTTCCTAATGAAAATGATTCACATCCAAAGCACTTACCACACTAGGGAAATGATCATTACACTCATGTAAATGGTTTGGGTCTTAACTTAGACTTTTTGAGGTATTACAGGGGATAAGGATATCAGCCATAGCAGCATCAGGGTCAGTCTAGTTAGCCAGTTCAGGCATTACTTCAAGCTTCAGGTGGGACTCAGGTTGATCATAGTTATATCAGTCATCATGGTTTTAGTGGGTCAAGTTCTGGTCAGTCTTCGAGGGTTACATTATCTAAGGCATCAGCCCGTGGTGGCCATCTAGGTTTATCCAGTTTGTCATGCCAAAATGGGCCATCAGGGCCTTTCTATGAGTGTGGTATCATTGGGAACTTTTCTAGAGATTGGCCCAAGTAGGGTATAGTTAAGCCAGCCGCTCAACTGGCTCAGTCTTTGAGAGAAGTGCAGCCACCGATCAGAGAAGGTGGTGTCCCTAGTAGAGGTAGTGCCAAACATGGTAAGATAGGTGGTCAGGATAGTAATTTATTAGGTAGAGGTCGGAGTTAATTCTATGCAGTCCCTAGTAGATCTGAGGCAGAGGTCTCAGATGTAGTGATTATAGTACGATCTCTATCTGCTGCCAGTCAACTTTAGCATTGTTTGATCCTGATTCTTCATGCTCGTATGTTTCTTCCTACTTTGTTCCTTGTTTGGGGTTGTCTAGTGAGCCATTATCTGTTCATATATTTGTTTCTACCTCGATAGGAGATTCTTTAGTAGTGGATTAGATTGTCAGATCATGCTTGATAGTTGTTGGTGATTTTGAGACTTTGGTTGACTTGATGATCTTAGATATGCTAGATTATGATGTGATTATGGTCATGGACTGCTTATCCCCTCACCAAGTATTTTGGATTATTATGCCAAGACCATTATCATAACCATGCCCGATATATCCCAGTTGTATAGCAGGGTTCTATTTGCCGCACACCATCTGGGATCATTTCTTATCTCCAAGCTAGGAGGTTGATTTCACGTGGGTGTTTGGCTTATCTAGCATATGTACGAGATGCTAGCACCGATACTTCTTCTCCCAAGTCGGTCTCTGTGGTTAGGGAGTTTTAGATGTGTTTTTGACCAACCTGCCAGTCCTTCCACACGAGCGTGATATAGATGTTTCCATTAAATTAGATCCGTATATCATGCCTATTTTCATCACTCCAAATTATATGGCTCTAGCCGAGTTGAGGTAGCTTAAGGTTCATCTTTAGGATTTGTTAGCTACAGGTTTCATCAGGCTGAGTGTGTTGCCTTGGGGTGCTCTAGTTCTATTTGCAAAGAAGAAAGATGGCTCGATGTGAATATGTATTAACTATCGACAACTGAATAAGGTGACTATAAAGAATAGGTATCCCATGACGCATGTAGATGACTTGTTTGATCAAATCTACGGTGCAACAATGTTCTATAAGATAGATTTGAGATCAGGCTACCACCAGTTGAGGAATAGGGCTGAGGATATCACTAAGACAACATTCAGGACACGTATCGCCATTATGAGTTCCAGGTGATGTCTTTTGGGTTAACTAATGCCCTAGAAACTTTCATGGACTTGATGCACAGGGTGCTCAATACTTACTTGGATTCATTTGTGATATTCTTCATTGATGACATATTGATATCATCGTAGAGTAGGGAGGAGCATGAGAAATATTTGAGGATTATACTCCAGACTTTGAGAGATTATTGGCTTTATGCCAAGTTCTCAAAGTGGGAGTGTTGGCATGAGTCAGTGGTATTCCTAGGACAAGTGGTGTCTAAGTATGGGATTAGAGTGGACCCAGGAAAGATTGTAGTCATTCATGATTAGCAGAGACCTACTACTCCTACCAAGGTTTGCAGTTTTGTTAGGTTGGCAGGATACTACAGACAGTTTGTTGAGGGATTTTTTCCCATAACAACACCTTTGACTAGGCTGACTAGAAAGGATGTTCCTTTTCAGTGGTATGATAAGTGCGAGAATAGTTTCCAGAGGCTTAAGGCCTTATTGACTTCAGCTCTAGTATTGTTATTTCCAGTTGAGGGTCAGGGTTTCCCAGTGTATTGTGATTCTTTATCAGTTGGTCTTGGTTGTGTATTGATATAGCAGGGTTGTATGGTAGCTTATGCATCTGGGCAGCTGAAGGATCACGAGTGGAACCACCCCACTCATGACTTGGAGTTGCCAATGGTAGTTTTCGTGCTCAAGATCTAGAGGCAGTATCTATATGTAGTTCACTGTGAGATTTACACTGACCACTGTAGTCTTTAGTACATCATGATTCAGCGAGAGTTGAACTCTAGGCAACAGAGATGGGTTGATTCTAATGGTGTTATGAGATTTTATGGTCGCCTTTGTATTTCGAGAGTTAGGGATTTGATTCAATGTATTCTCTATGAGGCTCATTATTGCAGATATTCCATCCATCCAGGCATAGCTAAGATGTATAGAGACTTGAGGTAGCTTTACTGGTGGAGTGGTATAAATAGGGACATAGTAGAGTTGGTATCTCGATGCTTGAACTACCAGCAGGTTAAGTTCGAGAACATGAGACCTGGCGGATTGATGCAAATACTTCCCATTCTTTAGTGGAAGTGGGAAGAGATCACTATGGACTTCATATCACGGTTACCATGCACTTCTCAAGGGTTTCACTCTATTTGGGTTATTGTTGATAGGCTGACTAAGTCTGCACACTTTTTGCTGGTTCATTCTTCTTATAGTGCAGAGAGGTTGGCTCAGATTTATCTATGTGAGGTTGTCCATTTGCATAGAGTTATAACTTTTATTATTTCATACTACGGTACTCAGTTTACATCTCAGTTTTTGAGGACTATTCAGTGAGAGATGGGTACAGAGGTTTAGCTCAGCACTGCATTCCATCCTCAGATAGATGACCAGTATGAGAGGACTATCTAGGTCCTAGAGGACATACTACTGGTCTATGTTCTTGACTTTGGAGGTTCATGGGATCAGTACGTACCTTTAGTTGAGTTTGCTTATAATAACAATTATCACTCGAGTATTTTCATGGCGCCTTTTGATGTATTGTATGGTAGGCATTTCAGATCGCCAGTGGGTTGTTTTGATGATTTTGATTCTTGGCCGCAGAGTACAAATCTACTTTATGATTCCTTAGATCGAGTTCAGGTGATTCAGGAAAGTCTTCGAGCAGCCCAGAGTAGGCAGGAAAGCTACGTAGATCATAGACTTCGTTCCTTAGAGTTCAGTGTTGGTGATCGGATGTTTCTTCAAGTGTCATCCATAAAGAGCGTGATGAGATTCAACAGGCGGGGCAAGCTCAGCCCCAAGTATATTTTGCCATTTGAGATTCTTTAGAGGGTTGGTGATGTTGCTTATCTATTACCTTTGCCTTCTATATTCTCAGGTATGCACCCAGACTTCCATATATCCATGTTGCGATGTTATGTTCTGGATGAGTCATATATGCTACAGTGGGATTTAGTGAAGTTGAATAAGAGTTTGGCTTTTGTTGAGGAGTCGGTAGCCATTCTAGCCACAGATGCAAGGAGATTGGGGTCTAGAGAGATTTCAATGGTTAAGGTTCAGCAGAAGCACTATTCGATCAAGGAGACTAACTAGGAGACTGAGAGAGATGTGTATTCAGTATTTGCATTTGTTTGAGCCTTCATGTACTCCCTTTTCTTGACTTTCAAGGATAAAAGTCCTTTTTAGTAATGGATGATATAATGACCCTTTTGGTAATTTTCACATTTTCACTTTCTTTGTACTATTAGAGATTGCATGTAGCAACCTCACGTCATTTATGGCTTGCTGGAATCGATGGTTCGATGTCTTGGCCATTCATTAGGTCGTTATGACCATTTCCATGTTTTAGAGCTTTAACTTAGGAAATCATTGACTTTAGACGATATTCTTAGCAAGCATCCTCAGAATCAAATTTTGGCAGTTCCATTAGCTCTAGAGGATGGAATTTGGTCTAGTTGGACCCTTTGTTGGATTCTAGGAGCTTTCGATTTGGTTTTATTTACCTTTTTGAGATTTTGGTCCAGTTGGAGTTAGAAGTTTGACTTTGGTCAACATTCGGAAAAGGTGGCCTTGGATGGAATTTTCATCAACATTGTTAGCAATGGAATGTCAACTTTAGGCTAGAGGACCTCTGGTTTGGGTCCTGAGCCTTCTTTACTCATTTTGGACTATTGCATTCCATTTTGGCAAAGTTGGCTATTTAGGTGTGGGGCCCACTTTTCATTCAATATACCTTCATTGGAAATTTCTTTGATTCTATTAAGTTTGGAATGCCATTTATAGTATGGTAGCAAAGCTAGTTTATGCGCGTGAGGTCCCAAATAAATCTCGGCGACCCATCCAGTGACTTTGCAACTTGAGAAAAGTTGCTGGTCGCTGTTGCAATTACAGGCCTCAAGCCTTAATCGCAACTGCAAGGGAGACTACGCAATCACAATGATCTGCCTTTTTGGGTATCACGACCGCGAGGTCCCCTTCACGCGATTATGATAAAGGGCATGTGGACCTGACACCCTTTGTTCTTTGCAGTCGTGAGGTTCCCTCTTGCAACCACGATGAAGGCCCTGCCCTTTTGTTCTTCACGATTGCATGGATGACCTTCGCGATCGCGATGGTCTAGCTAGTGTGGTCATCATGACCGCATGAGGGTCCTTCGCAATCGCGATGAAGGAACCCTGGAAGTATATGAACTCTTCTCCAATATTTTCTTCATCACTTAAATGACTTTCACCATTCTTCTTAGAGCTCTAAGCTCCTTTTTCCATGTCGGAGCTTCCTAAGGTGCTAGGATAGTTTATCCATGGTCCGTGGTTGATTCCTAGTCACAAATTGTAAGTTTCTAACCATTAATTCTATGAATTCCTTCAATTGAATCCTTAATTTGTTCTTGGGGTTAGGGGCTATTTTAGGCCCTTCCCTGACTCAAATTATGCTTATTTTCTGAGCATGTGTTCTGAGCAACGCCGGGAGCATTATGGTAACTTTTATTTTTGATTTCAGGTTGTAGGGCTCACATGCATGCTTTTGACTCGGATTTTGACCCAGCTAAATCATTAGCATTATGGGTATCATTAGCTTCATATTGACAAATAGATTGTGTATTTTGTAGTTTGATTTCTAATTAGGTTTCTCGTAGTAGTTTGGGCTTGCATGACATTTTCCCAGCGGCTAGTCGTCGAACATCAGGTAGGTAATGACTTACCAATTTTAAACTTTTCTTATATATATATTATAATTGTACTATTTAGCATCTTTTGGTTGGGTTTACTAGTTTGGCACCCCAGAACTTGTACGCTTTCTTTATGTCCATTTTTACTTCTTACGCTTCGGTATTTGAGCTAGTATGTTAGTGTTACCCTTGCGTCCCTGAGTGTCCCTTGCATATGCCTTTGGACCATAGATTGTGGAATATTAGGGAAGTGTTCGTGAGTCCCAAACATTGTTTAGTGATTATGAGCTGGTTATCAGTGTTGTAGAGCGGATTGAGCCTGTGCAGGGACGATAGGTTGATTGTGAGTTGTTGAGCTATTGGTTATATTTGAGCATATAATCATTATCATGAAAAGAGCTTTTTCTACATTGGTGTACTACTACATGGTTGCGGTCCTAACTATCACCAGTTTCCTAAACCTTACATGGTTTGAGGGCCCATTTTAAGTTATAAATGAATTTAAAATTGGTTTTATGGATTTTCTTAAGATAAAAGAGATTATGCGATAGTTTATCACACTAATACTACACTCGGCTGGTCCAGAGTGATAGACATGATTTTATCACTTATTTTGAGATGATACTAGACACGATCAGGCCGGAGTGCTAGACATGGTTTTATTATTAATTTTAGACGCAAATAGACTTTGGGCATGCATATTGTGATCTTGGGAGTTTGTATATGGTCTAGGAGACCTCTATAGACATTACCAATCAAGACTAGGGGCTATGATATGATAATGTCGGAGAAGGGATATACGGGGGATTAGAGGTCTATGGGGACAGCCTTTCATAGGTCCTACCTGATGGGCCTACGGGCACTAAAGGAGGTGTATACAGTATCACTGGCACTTCATATCATATCATACATTATTTGCACGGTCCCACCCTTGTTTGTTTCTTGTTTAGTTTACTCTCCGGTAGTATGGGATGCCGGTAGGGTTTGTTTTCACTTGTTTGTATTCCTCAGGTAAATAGACGCTTGTTGGGATTGTAGGTAGATTAGTTTTACTCGCTCCTAGTATAGTACTTTTTAGTTTACTTTTTGACCATCCTTACCTTGTGAAATGTATTGCAAGAATGTTTATGTTTAGTCATTTTTCCTTCTCTTCCGTTATTTGAGGTTCGGTGCACTACCCTATTTGTTATACTTTCTGCATATATTATTTTTGAAAGGATCCAGGTGCGTTCTCTACTGTTCAGCTGTATTCTGTGATATATTTTATGTGGCTAGCATAGTGCACTTGTATTCTTTCATGCCTTTTATCAGTTTCTAGCTTCCTTGTACTTATCTCTAAATGCTTTTGTGACCTTTTATTTGTTATATGCTATCTACTGCTTTTATATTTTATATATGCTCAGTCAGCCTATGATGCCTATTGGGTACCTGTTTCTTATGTAATTAGAGCTCATACTACAGTTCTGCATCTTCCTGGTACAGATCCTAGTGTGAGCTATCACTGTTGAGGTGGGGATTCATGCACCTCTTGACATTCGGACATAGAGTGAGCTCCTGATGATCGGGGCTTTGTCATATCTCTTTTTTTGGCACTGTTTACTCTTTTGTATATCCAAAGACAGATGTATATTTTACTTTCGTACTCTCCCTCTTGCACTTTGTATATTTAGTAGTGGCTTATGTACTATGGTACCAGGTCGTGGGATGGTGTAGCTTTATTATATATATATATACATATAGATATATTCTAGTTATTCCCTTTTTATACTTCTTTACTTGCTTTTGCTACCTCCTTTTATGGTGCATGCTTTACTTAGACTGTAGCCCATTACTAATTGTCCAGGGCTACGGGGATTAGTTCGCCTATAGGGTAGTTGTAGGTGCCATCATGACCTGAGAAATCGAGTCGTGACATTAGGACGCATTGTCTCCATAAAATTATATGATGTTTCCATTAGGGGGAGTCAAATACGTGCTGCACTCTTTTTTCATTGCCTTAGGTTTTGTCCAAATGGGTTTTCCTGGCAAAATTTTTAACGAGGTAGCAAATAATGCGTATTAAAAGATATGTGTACTCTTTTTTCCACAGGGTTTTTCCTAGTAAGGTTTAAACGAGGCATATCATCTATGGACATCCAAGGGGGAGTGTTGTAAATAATATAATTATGTGGATGTCCATAACTCTATGAAGTTATTCCCACCAATCTTCTTCATAATGTATAGTTAATCCTCCACTACTCCATACACCATTATGAGTGTAACTCTGTCTCCCTGTAACCTTTTTTCCATTACCTCCATAGTTAATGTCATGTTTATGACATCCTTTAGGATACCTCTATGAACACTATAAATATAGGCATAATGATTCATATTGTGCACAATTGAAGATACTTGGAAGAATAAGAAAAGCTCTCATCTCTTGTCTCCCTCATTCCTTGTCTATTTTCTTACTTCATATTGTTATCTTTTTAGTTTGAATTTACAACATAAAGGTATATTTTGACCTTTTCAATTACTTAGAAGTATGCTTTAAATTATTGCATTTACTTTTAAATATATTTATGGTCAAATTATTGCATCTTTCATAAATATCAACCAAAGCTCTAATATGAGGAAATTACGCGTAGTGTCCTTCATAGTGTTCAGTCTTACATTTTTTATTCTGCTTCATAATTTTTTTTAAAATGACCTTAATTTGAAAAAAAATGATTGGAGATTAAAATAACAACTTACGCCTCATGGACAATAGTTCGCACTGTATCACTAAGTCTTACTTATGAGACATTGTATAACTCTTGCCTTAGAGGCAAAACTTAGCTAAGAGACTTTACAAAAACTAACTTTTTCCCCATGAGCAACAACTTACACTATTTCACTAAGTCTAACTTATGGGGTACTCTACAATATTTTCCTTAGAGACAAAATATAGCTCGGGGGCTTTAAAAAAATAAATTATGCCTCACGGATAATAATTTACATTATTTTACTAAGTCTAACTTATGGGATACTCTATAACTTACGTTTTATGGCAAATGTTAGAACTTATGTCTTGTCATGCCCCGAGACTACCCTTTAGATGTAACACAGAACCCGAGACCAAAAGTGCCCCAAGTTAATCCTTCGTCATAGCATAACTCAGATAATCACAAAATAACCTAGAGGAAGCATAAATAAAAAGCTATGCAACCCAATCCATAAATGATAAAGTCAAGAAGAAACATAATCTGAAAGAGAGAGTTGAATACTGTCTATGTCTGAAAAGCCTCTACATATGACATAAGGAGTTGCTGGGACAAGACTCCATCTAACTCTAAATATCAAAAGAACAATAAAAAGCTAAACTCAAGAATCGGCCCTCAGAAGATGAGGACTCACCAACACTAGCCTGATGGCCTGCGATCTCTAACCATGTGTTTAAGGAAGAAAACCTGAATCTGCATCATCAGGAGGATGTAGCGCAAAATATGTGTCAGTACTATAGGATGTGCTGAGTATATGAAATATGCAGAATCATGATAAAAACATACTTAAAACTGAATTCATTATTAAATAGAGAAATCATAAGTAAATATGCTAATTGAAAGATAAAGCACGAGATAGAAGTCAAACCTCAAGATAAGGTATCATAAGATTTAGAAAACTTAAAAACATTCCTATGAGAGTTTCTTATAACCGACAATAGATGATATGAACTATATGGAATCTAACTATAGAACCATAGTTTTTTAAGCTTCCTCAAACCTTGCCAAGGTATGGGGCACCATAGTCCAACTATACAACCCTAGTTGGCAAAGCTGCACTATGCCCCGCTAAGGCAAGGGCACCATGATGTCATACCGTGGAACCATATTCATAAGCCCATTGGGCGATACATAACGCACGCTAGCAATGTAGTTTTGGACTTGGGTTATCTAGAACCCTTATCGCTTGGTGCTAAATACTACTTCCAAAACATACATATAGCTCATATAATACTTTCGACATATCTGATGTCAAAACTGTTTTAAAAGCATAAGGACATATCTGATGTCATACAATTCTCATATCATAAGTCTTAAAGCTTAGCCTAGTCATAATTCAAAACATACTTTTCTTTCTAAATTCATAGCTTGAAGAATTAGGCACGCAATTTTATAATACTAGAGGTCATGTTCTCTAAACATGCTAAATTTTCACTTAAAATATGCAATATAAAGGAATCATACTAGAAATGATTCTTTATGCATGTGCTTTTGATAATACTTAAGGAATCTTAAATAACATGGGTAATGAATGAGAAACAATAATTTGATACTTTAAAACTGAATACATAAGTTTCTCCCAATTTAGGTAAGAACCCTAATTTCATAAATTGATAAATCAAAGTAAAATCTTGGGGGTTTTGGGAAAAAGGTTTAAAGGATCCCTTATTGACTACCCACATACCTGAATTTAAGCTTGTTAGATCTAGGATGAAGATAAAAGGAGACTTGAACTTGGAGCTTGAGACTTGGAGTTAATGAAGTTCTTTTCTTCTTTTGATAGATGAATGAGGAATAATGAGAGACTTAGCCTAATAGGAGTAGAAACCCTACTAAAATTGGCCAAAACAACCTCACTTCAGAGTTAAGAGGGTGGGTAGTTACAAAAATACCCCATGGATTTAATTAGAGAAAAGTTGTTAAAAACCTCGGCCTTAGGTTCCACGGGTCCTTTCCACGAGCCGTAGAAGTAATCACGGTTTATGGGTTGGAGTCATGGTTTCTGAGCCAAAAGATAGGCTGCGGATGACATTCCACGAGGTACCAGGATGACTCGTGGAAACTAACATGGGTCGTAGAAACCTCTCGTGGTTTCTGAGGAATTTGACTACTCTCAGTCTGAGTTCCACGAGTTGGTTCCATGACTCGTGAAACAATCCACAGACCGTGAACCTGACTCATGGTCCTTAGACCTGAGGTTGATCTGTAGGACTGGATTCACGAGTCACTTCCATGACTCGGGAACTCGACTCGTGATTCATGGAAATTCTAAATTTTGTAGATTTTCTAAGTTTAAAAGCTGAATCAAATTTAGGGGTGTTACAATATCTCCCCCTTGGGATCATTTGTCCTCGAATGAAGACTAAGCAAAAAAATTGAAGAGAAAACAGCCAAACCAACCAAAAAACATAAAACTCAAGGATAAACATGAAAACTGAGCTCTTTAACTTAAAACATAACGAGACTAACTTCCGAAAATATGAATGCATGCTAGGATCATGAGAGATGCTGATGGAATAGAATCGGTGGGACATACTAAGAAGGAAACTATTACCTCAAGCTGAAACTGAATCGAAAGGAAAGAGATGAGGGTACTTGGCTTTCATGGCTGCTTCAGCTTCCCAAGTAGCTCCCTCAACTAGCTGATTTCTCCAAAGGACCTTTACCGAAGCGACTTCTTTCTTTCTTAACCTCTCAATCAGACGATCAAGAATCTCCATGAGAACTTCCTCATATATAATGCTATCCTTCACACTCACATCCTCCAAAGGAACAATCAAGGTTAGATCACCAACACATTTCTTCAACAAGAAAACATGAAAAATCGGATGAACCACTCTGAAATTTGGTGGCAACTCCAGCTCACAAGCAACCCTACCAACTCTCCTTAGAATCCTGTATGGACCTATATATCCGGGACAAAGTTTTCCATTCTTACAAAATCTCATCACACCCTTCATGGATGACACCTTCAGAAAAACCCAATCATCAACCTCAAACTCCAACTCTCTTCTTCTCACATCTGCATATGATTTCTGTCAACTCTGAGCAGTTTTCAACCTTTACCTAATGATTTGGACCTTCTCCATAGTCTCATGAACCAAATCTGGACCAATTAAAGCTGCCTCATCTATCTCAAACCAACCAATAGGAGATCTACACCTCCATCAATAAAGTTCCTCATAGGGAGCCATCCGGATGCTAGAATAAAAGTTGTTGTTGTAGGCAAACTCGATAAAAGGTAAATGATCATCCCAATTACCTTTGAAATCAATCACACAAGCTCTCAACATATCCTCTAAAGTCTAAATAGTACACTCTTCCTGGCTATTCATTTGTGGGTGAAAAGTGGTGCTAAGCTTAACCTACGTACCAAGACCCTTCTGAAATGACCTCCAAAACTGGGATGTAAACTGATTACCCCTATCTAAAATGATAGAAAATGGAACACCATGCAATATTACTATCTCATTAATATAGAGTATGGAATAATCCTCTGCTGAATCTGTAGTCTTGACAACCAAGAAGTGGGCTCATTTAGTCATCCTATCGACAATTACCCAAATAGAATCATGTTGCCTGCCAGTATGAGGCAAACTTGTAATGAATTCTATATTGATCACTTTCCTCTTCCAAATAGGAAGATCAATATCTTGAGTCATACCACCCGGTCACTGATGATCTACCTTTACTTGCTGACAGTTGGGACACTTTGCCACGAAACTTGCTATGTCCCTATTCATGCCATTCCACCAATAGACTTCCCATAGGTCACGGTACATGTTATCGTACTGGGGTGAATAGAATACCTGAAGCTATGATCCTCTATCAAAATCTATTGTCTTAACCCACCTACGTCAGGAACACACAACCGACCTTGATATTGAAGCACACCATCTCCTTTTTTGGAGAAAACCTCTACCCTTTATTGATGGACTGCACTCTTTAACTGGTGTAAAATAGGGTCACTGTCTTGCTTCTCTTTCACTTCAGCTACTAAGGATGATTCAGACCCATTCTGAATGATAACACCACCATCTGTAAAATCCATAAGGAAAACTCCTAATCGAGCAGGTCGATGAACATCCTTGGCCAATTCCTTCTTCCTGTCCTCAACTGAAAACACACTACCCATAGACAACCAACTAAGTGCATCCACCATGACATTGGACTTACCGAGATGGTAAATATCACTAACATCATAATCCTTAAGAAACTCAAGTAATCTCCTTTGATTAAGATTCAATTCCTTTTGAGTGAACCCATACTAAAGACTTTTATGATTGGTGAATACATCTACATGAACACCATATAGGTAGTGTCTCCAAATCTTCAAAGCAAAAACTACGGCCGCTAACTCAAGCTTATGAGTAGGGTAGTTATTCTCATGAGTCCTCAGTTGTCTATAAGCATAAGCAATCACCTTACCACACTTCATCAAAACACAACCTAAACCAATCCTAGAAGCATCATAATACAACGCAAAGTCATCTGAGCCCTTGGGTAGAGTCAACACTGGAGCTGTGGTCAACCTAGTTTTCAATTCCTAAAAGTTTTGCTCACATACAGAACAATGAAAATTTACCTTCTTCTGAGTCAAACGAGTCAATAGGGCTATGGAAGAAAACCCTTCCACAAATCTCCTGTAGTAACCAGCCAAACCCAAAAAGCTCCTAATATTAGATGGGGAAGTGGGTCTAGGCCAGTTCTTCACTGCCTCTATCTTCTGTGAATCAACTCGAATACTATCTCTCGTCATAATATGATCTATAAAAGCAACATACTGCATCCAAAACTCAGACTTACAAAACTTAACAAATAATTGTTGATCCTTGGGAGTTTGCAACATAACCCTCAAATGGTCTGCATGGTCCTCCTCACTCTGAAAGTAGATAAGAATATCATCAAATGAACACAATCACAAACATATCCAAATATTTCTTGAACACATGATTCATTAAGTCCATAAAGGTTGCAGGAGCATTTGTTAGTCAAAAAGACATCACCACAAATTCATAATGACCATACCAAGTACTGAAGGTTATGTTTGAAATGTCGCACTCCAAAACATGGAGCTCATAATAACTAAATCTAAGGTCGATCTTGGAAAAGTAATTGGCACCTTGAAGCTAATCAAATAAGTCATCAATCCTAGGAATGGGATACTTATTCTTTATTATGACCTTGTTCAATTGATGGCAGTCGATACACATTCAGAGAGAACCATTTTTGTAATGACCTATTCCGTCATTACTAAAAATATTTGTGATCAAGGAACGTACCTCTCATTCGTAATAAGAGTTAGGATTAATTCCTTAGTGTGAGAGTACCTTTGGTATGTACTATGGTCATACAATACTCCTAGCACAAAGTTAAGTTGAAAGTTTCCTTAACGATTTAGTTTTGGGCTAAGTTTAAAATAGGGTCAACTTCAAACTAGTAATCCTCCTAGAATATAAGGATTTAGGGGTCCCAATACCACTAAATTAAATATCTCTCAGTTCTCTTTCCAATTCCACTGATCGTTTGTTAATCTGCTTCCCGAGTAAAAATATATGACTGTTTTACTAAAGATTGTCCGTGCTGAAAAGTTGAGTCCGCTGTAGAGGAATTTAAGTCACTATACGGTACTGCCATAGCAGTTGGCAGTCTTCTATAGTGGAATCATGTTGGTTTTATAATCCCATTCTCCCTTCTTTAGTAAAAAAATAGACGAGGGTTGCTCCAAAAACCCTTCTAAGCTGCTCCCAAGCGTGGGAGCCATGGGGAAGGGAGATTCTGGTTGAAGGAGTGCAAAACCATGGATTTTGGACTCATCATCCACCAGGGAATGCCTTCACGAATCCAGAATATGCATTATGCAGCTTCTTCACATCCAGGTAGTTTAGGTTTTCATTGAGTAAACTTTTGACCTATTTTCATTTCATACTGTAATGTAGATTGATGGGAGAATTCATGTTATAGTCCTTTGGACACGGAGTCTGGAGGATTATTGTATTTGTCTGGCTATTTATTAAATAGGGAATTATTGGGTCAGGGCGACATGTTCATTAGGGTGTATTTTATACTTGTTAGATTGTGTGTGATGCTAGACTCTGGGAACCTAAATGGTTGGGTAGGTTCAGGGAACCGGTAATGTTTGTGGGATGAGGGAATTGCTAAGTTGTAGTGGGTTCCAAGGAATATTTATATAAGGTAAATGAGATCAACAGGCAGGGTCCAGAGTCAATATTATCATGGGTGAAATCCCTAGAATGCGCTTACTTTTCAGGAAAGGAGCCCGGATTAGATGAAAACAACTATATGTGTTTAAAATGATGAGCGGGGGATTAGTCTTAGGGCGGGTCTAACTATACATTATTGGTCATATTTGTTGATCGTCCCATGAGTGGACTGGGTTTAATTGCTGGGACTGTGATTATTGCATTTTGGCCTGTGAGAGGCCGGGTAGTTGAACTTAAGTGTGGGCTTTGTCTTAGTGTAGACTAGGATGACATGTTGAACACTTAGGTGAAGATTATGGATCCCTAATATGTAATAGGTGTTCATGTATTATCACTTGGTATTGTATGAATTACATGCTTAGGGAACAATTTATGAATCTTTATTATCTAGTTATCAGTCTTGTAAAATGAGCCGGGTGTTATTGCTTGTTGATTTACAAGTATATTTTGTTCATTGATTGCGATTTATTGGACTTGGTGTGATATTCAGTTGACTTGAGTACCACGCCTGGTACAGGAAATACTAATGGTTGGATCAGGTACCACGCCTGGTATGGGAAATACTAATGGTTGGATCGAGTACCACACCTGGTATGTGAATACTAACGGTTGGCTTGGGTACCACACCTGGTATGGGAATACTAACGGTTGGATCGAGTACCATTCTTGGTATGGGATACTAATGATTGGCTCGGGTATAACGCCTGGTACGAGTTTAATTATGCATCATTGACTGTTTTTATCAATGGTTCCATGAGTAGACCAGGTAGATTGTTAAATCTGTGATTGATTACATTGATCCTTGAGAGGCCGGGTTGTTACACTTAAATGTGGGGATACTCCTAGGGTGAATCGTGCATCACATGTTAACACTTAGGTGTCAGTCTAGGGACCCTTGATTTGTCTGGGTAATGAAAAAAGGTAAATGTCATGTTTATTATTGTTTTTGAATGATTGTTGAACCAGCTTTCTGTGGTTGATAAGTCAGGAGGGTAGACTGAGATTCTAGAGTTATACTACTGGTTGTTATCATATGTTGTACTGCTTTAATCAGTACATGTATACTACTTGTTCTTTACACATTAGATTCTTGAGAGGGCTAGGATTTAGTATTATTTTGCATACAGTTGGTCTATGAAGGGCCGGGTTAGTATGCATAAGTGACAAGGTGGTTCTTCTGTGAACCACGGTCAGAGGTTATTGGTGTAGATGATGTCCTAGGAATCCTTGTTTGGTCTGGATTATGTAAAAAGGATATATGTTTGTTGTCACTGAGAATGTTAATGTTAGTTAGATTTGTTATGTGTGGTTGATGTGCTAAGAAAGAGATTCATAGTCTTGTTATAATATTGGCTGCTGTTACTTGTCAAGTATAGCACTGGGGTCATTTGGGCAGTTTTTTACTAGTAGGTGGCAGTATGGCGGGTGCAGTCTATCTCACTAAGTAGTGGGGTTTACTCCAGGTTGTTGAGTCATAGTGGTTGACTTAGGTAAGAAAATAGTAGTCCGAGTATGGACATAGATGTAGGCAAAGGTTAGTGTGACTTGAGAAGTCTAGGTGATAAGTGTGACTTGAGAAGTCTAGGTGATGAGTGTGACTTGGAAAGTCTAAGTGATAAGTGTGACTTGGGAAGTCTAGGTGTCAAGGTGACTTGGGAAGTCTAAGGGACATGCAGGCTTGGGTTGACATTGGGTTTTGGTAAGGTGAATGTTGAAGGGTTAAGTATTGTAATTAATTGTGCATTCCCTCGATTTGTTATATGATGGTATAAGTGGATTCAGGTCGACTGATGATGCCTACTAGTATGTGTATTTCTACTGATTCTACTTTTGCGATACCTTTTTGGGTATAGTCTGGTTACAGGGTGATAACAAGATTACAACAAACAAGAAGAAACGAAGGAAAAGATATGAGAATTAATAATTAGGAATTGAAAATATGGGCAACAAGGGGCTAAAACCCTCACCTCCCAATTAATTCCAACAACTAGAAACTAATTCAACTCAATTAATCAAGGAAACCTAAATGAAATCCACAAGTGAGAGACCTTCGATTAATTAAGTAAAGAAGTTAAACTAACAATCAAGAGAGTCACCCTAATCACTCACTAATTCCTTAAGGGAATTACACTAAGCCTTACACTAGCAACTACAAGTTTAGAGTATCAATCTTTAATATGCAAAAACTAGTCTTCCAAAATGAAGAAAAGCTACTACTTATACTAGGGAATAAGAAGACACTAGCTATTATAGTTTTGCCCTTAATGAAGTAAGGGCCTTGTTTGGTTGCCTTCTTTTGGGAATTCTTCAATTCCTCCTTCCACCTCACTTTAATGGACCACCCACACATTGTATGATTTCCTTTGCATGAACATCGTACGTGTCATCTATACCATCCATGCTCGTGTCAACCATGCTATCCATGCTAGTATCATCCTCCCCTTCTTGAAAATGATTCGTCCTCGAATCCAAACCTTAAAGACACATGAGAAGGACAACAACCAAAACATCCTCAAAGCATGAGGGTTAGTACAAGGATTAGCAATAATATCATCATGCCAAGGAGGCACAAATTTGAGGTACAACCAAATATCCTTTGCTTCCAATAAAAGCAACTCATCATACAAGGTGCAAAGGTTTTGGTTATGATAAACATCAAGAGACAAGGCAAACACAAAGGTCTTTGTGGCATCAAGTATCATATTTAACTTTGGAGCCATAAGACACAATTGTTTCATTATCTCACAAGTAGGCCACACCAAAAGTGGTGCAATCACCCATAAGGGTTCATTCGGGTCAAAAAAGTAAAAGACCCACATATCTTTACCTCCATACAAAATAAATCTCACACCACTACGGGTATCATCATAAGCAAAAAGGTAGTAGAGAAAGGTGTTAAGCTTACTATTCTCATCTATGGAATGCCAAAAGATAAGGACACTGACAGATAAGAAGAGACATTTTAAGCACAAAACAATCCTCTCTATAAGACAACTTTCCAAAGGAAGAAAGTGCACCAACAAATCCATGCTACTAGAATAGTCGAGGGATTTATTAGGAGTCAAATCACTCCATGCCAAATAATACTCCTAAGAAGTTGGGGTCCCTCCTATCATAGAACCAAACATGCTTCCAAAAGTTCCATTTGAAACTTCAACTTGTCCAACCCTATGAAGGTGACAAGGAGCTTTCAATATCCATGGACTCTCCAAAAAATAAATAAGCAACTTAGCATCCACTCGAGGGTTCTCAATTGCAAATACACACTTTAAGAAAAGAATGTTAACAAGATGACATTCACAATTTGGAACATAAGAGGACGAGATTAAGCATTTCAAGTACACTTCATTATTATTCCTCAAACAAACTCCCACAAAGAATGGATAAACAAATGGAGTCATGCTTTTAAGAATCCATCCTAACACCTCAACTTGTCTAACCACATAAGTGTGACAAGGAGTAGAATACTCAAATCAGGCATCACGAATGCACCATGGATTCTTTCCTAAACAAAAACTATGGTTGGCATTCAAAACATGAAACACACATAACTTAAGCATATCCAAAACCAACCATGAATACATTGGAGCTATATCATCACTCTCATGGTAGGGTATGAGGTCATACAATTTCCAAAACCTACCTACCATAGGAAAAGTGTCATCATGACTCCAAGGATTGCTTGGAATAAGAGGGGAAGGGTACATACCTTGAAGACAGGCTTTTGAGTCTGCATTCTTGTGCACCACACTTGGTTTCCCAAAGCTTTCCCTCCAATGCATCATTTTGGACCCATAGACTTGGTCTTTGTGTTTCTTCTTAAGAGTTGACTTTCTAGGTAGCTCTATTATTAGGCCTTCAACCCTTTGTTCATGAGGGACTTTGTTCGGATCCTCCTTTAGAAATATTTGTCCATGAACCTGCAAAAGAGAAGGGATGGTACTAGGCAAAATGCTAGCACCATGGTTAGTAGGTAACAGGGGATTGGTATTGGCAAGTCCCAAAAATAAGTGCTCCTTGTGCACTTCTTTTAAGTCACTTCTTGGCTCATCAATCTCATACAACTTTCCTTCTTGAGCCAATTCTTTCTTCTCCTTTTTAAGTTTCTCTCTCTTAAGTACTTTCTGAAGCTCCCTCATTATCTTGTAGTCCTCACTCACTTGATAGGGTGTTAAAGGTACAAGAATGTGCCTTCGTCCTCCAAATACAAATGAGTATTTATTGGACTCCACTTGATATCGAACATCCCTACCGGCTAGCCAAGGTCTACCAAACAACATATGACAAGATTGAATGGGCAAAACATCACATAACACCTCATCTCGATACTTGCCAATGCTAAAATTCACGACCACTTGTTTGGTTACCTCTACTTCATAATTCTCAATGAGACATTGAAGTGTGTATGGCTTGGGGTGTCTTTGTGTAGGAAGCTTCATTCTATCAACCATAGTGCAACTCACCACATTAGTACTACTCCTACCATCAATGACCAAGGAACATACCCAATCCATCATCTTGAACCTTGCATGAAATAGGTTCACACTTTGATCAAGTTCCTCTTTAGAAAGATCCCCCATGATTCTCTTTAGATCACAAGAAGAGTTCAAATCCTTCTCCAATTTCTCATCAACAACATTTGAGGTTGCTTCATCATGCCTAACCTTAGGTTCATCACAACCATTCCCAACCTCATACTCTATCACATTTTTAGCACAAGGTTCATCACACAAGATAACATTTGACCTCTTTTGTGGACAATTTCTAGCAATATGTCCTTCACCTTGACACTTATAACATCGAATGATAGAAGGAGAAGAAGATTGAGGTATATCATGATTACCTCCATAGGCTTGGTCTTCCCCTTTTGTGTTGTAGTTAGCTTGAATAGCTTGACTACCATCTTGGAACATTGGAAGACTCGCCATGTTGTCACCCATCCCATGATTTGGAACACCTTGACCACTATATCAATCACATCGGTCTTCACACCTTCCTCCTTCATTCCTATACCTATCTCCACTATCCCATTTTCCTTGACATCTCATGCCTTGGTTCATACCAAAGCCTTCGGGTTCTTCCCACCATTCATTCGGGCTAACCTCTTCACACATTTCATCATAAAGAGGGTTTTGATAATAGATATCTTGGTAGGGTACTTGTGGGTAGTGTTGTTGGGTTGGAACATAAGGTACATGCAAGGATGCATGTGATATATTTTGTGGAGGTGCTTGGCTTCTATCTTGGTTTTCCACAAAAGGACTCCTTTGTGGTGGATCATATGGTTGTGTATTTGGATGTGGGGTGACTTGCCTATCATAGCTTGGGTTCATTCGGAATGTAGTTTGAGGGTAGGTTTGGTTCCAATTTGGTTGGGGGTAGTATAGGTTAAATTCTTGACCCGAGGTCCTTCTTGTTTCTTCACTTTGACTTGTCATAAGGAACCTCCTTTCATTCATACTATCCATCCTTTTTACCCTTTCCTCTATACCTCCAAACCTCTCATTTGTTTCAACCACCCTTTCATTCATATTGGTCACCCTCCTTGACACATTGAAATTCGTCCCCATGTTGTTCACCAAGCTCCTTACTCCATGGTTATAAGGAAAATGATTAGACATTGTACCTACAAAAACTCAACAAACAATATTAGTAGAAAAAAAGCCTCACATCACTCGTATGTAAACTCTCAACTCATCTTCTATGGCGTCGTCTCAAAATTGATAGTGAACTAGCTCCACTAAATCAACACAAGGTCACCTATCCTTTGTGGAGGAGTAGATTATTGTGACTCTTGAAAGAAGGACGACTTGAAAGACTCTAAACGGACTTGAAACAAGAAATTAATCAACGAAACAAAACAAGAAAAGAAGGAGGAAGAAGCACGAAAGAATTTGGACTCAAGAATTAAATAACAAAAGTAGGAGAAACTACTTGTTGTTGCTTAATTTGGAGAATCAAAGAGATGATTTAATATTCTAAAACTAGTTAACAAGTAATTAAAAATGTTAATTAGATGTTAAATAGTTGAGAAATCGAAGAAAAATGAGTGTAGAAGAAGAAGTTTGAGGTTCCAACACTTAGAAAAATTTTGGAGTCTTAAAAGTTCCAACACTTAGAAAAATTTTGGGGTTCCAAAATTTGAGACCCCTAAAAAAAACTAAGTATAGAACCTGCAGATTTTTGCTCTCTGAAATTGGGCAACACGCGCTGACGTGGCTGCTGACGTGGCAGGTCCACGTGGTTTTTTTTTTCTTTTTTTCTTTTTTTTAAAATTCTACTTGTGGACCCAACAAACATTTTTGACCACTTTGACTTGGAAAAAGTTGGATCAAATGTACCTTTTGGCTTCTTCTTCTTCAAGATATTCTTGATGAATATCAAAAACACCTAGAACACCAAGAACACACACTAAACACCAACACCTTCAAATGAGCTCGGAATTGGCTCAAATTTTAGGATTAGCTTCCCCTTAACGTAAGGAACAAACCCCAATAGTTTTTAAGCTCCAATTCCTCCTCAATCAATAGACCCACTTTCAAAGTTTGTAAAGCTTCAAAAGCTCAAAACCCTTTAATGACAACTTCACTTCTACAACTCCAAATCACACGAAATTTGAAATCTAGACTCAAAAAACACTAGGGAATGAAGATCTAGTGTCAAAAACAACAAATCAAAACAAAAAAAATCGGTTTTTTTTTTTTTTTGGATTTTGAAGATATCAAATTCCCAAGACTTAGATTTGTGGAAACAAATCTAAATCGAGCTCTGATACCAAATAATAACGGGAATACAACAAACAAAAAGGAAAGAAGAAAAAGATATGAGAATTAATAATTAGGAATTGAAATTATGGGAAACAAGGTGCTAAAACCCTCACCTCCCAATTGATTCCAACAACTAGAAACTAATTCAACTCAACTAATCAAGGAAACCTAAATGAAATCCACAAGTGGGAGACCTTCGATTAATTAAGTAAAGAAGTTAAACTAACAATCAAGAGAGTCACCCTAATCACTCACTAATTCCTTAAGGGAATTACACTAAGTCTTTCACTAGCAACTACAAGTTTAGAGTATCAATCTTCAATATGCAAAAACTAGTCTTCCAAAATGAAGAAAAGCAACTACTTATACTAGGGAATAAGAAGACACTAACTATTACAGTTTTGCCCTTAATGAAGTAAGGGCCTTGTTTGGTTGCCTTCTTTTGGGAATTCTTGAATTCCTCCTTCCACCTCAATTTAATGGACCACCCACACATTGTATGCTTTCCTTTGCATGAACATCATACGTGTCATCTATACCATCCATGCTCGTGTCAACCATGCTATCCATGCTAGTATCACAGGGTTGGTGATGTTTCATAGGTATACGATGATGAGAATCTCTAGCAGCTCCTACTTCTTGCTTTTATGGTGGGAGTTGTGTTTTCTTTTATTTTAGTATTACTCTTGTAGTAGCTATTGTATCGGCTTAGACTAGGTTCTAGGAGGGCTATTTTCAAATTGTAAAAGGTTTTTCCGCATATCTTGTAAACATTTTCATATATTAAAAAGGCTTATTTAATGATTTATTTCTTTTTCTGTATTCCCTGTTGGTTCGGGTGGTAAAGATTCTCCTATCTAGGTGGACTAAAGTAGGTGCCTGCATAGCCCGATAGTTGGGTCGTGACAAATGGTATCAGAGCCTAGGTTACCAGTCTCCTAGTACAAGAGCAAAATGTCGAATAGAGTCCTGCGGATTGGTGTGTTGATGTCCACATCTAATCCTAGGGAAGCTAAGAAGCGTTCTAGGAAATATCTCTCTTCTTTCATTCATTTTCATGTAGTTCATTTACTTTCTTGTATGGGTTGAATCCAAATGGTATCTCTCAATTCTAATTAGTATCTCAACAAAGTGAAGGATGTTATTGGACTCTGGTTGTGATAAGACAAGTAAGGGAAATTGGAACTGGGAAGGTTTCAATTGGTATCTAGCCTGGTTTGTAAGGGATGGATGAATCAGCTAACGATCATCCATGAAGCGAATAAAAGGTAATAAAACTGATTTGATTAAGTGTTGAAGCTTGAGACTTGAGATTGTGCTTATGTGTATTCATGTTGTTTGAATGACTGCGAATGTGTGGTGCGCAATTATTCGATTGTGATGTGGCTTGAAACTTGAAACTATGTGTATTGTACTACTTGTATGATTGCAGTCGGGTGGGGTGAAATTGCTTGCCTTGTGATGAATATTTTGGTCTGGGAGGAGTCATAACTTGAATTTTCGTGCTTTTGTTGGTAATGACTTTCTATGTGTACTTGAATGGATCAGTAAAGTGGTAGTACAATTTGGAAATGGAGTTTCCATTGGTAAAAATGGTAAGGGAACAAGGCTTATGACTGTGGGGAAGCTTTGGTTTTGGGATAGTCAGGATTGGTTGGGATCCATAGAAAGGAAAAAAAAGGGAACTAGTAGTGTACGATAGTGGGAATATGTTATTGTACGCAGTTCTGATGCATTTCGTAACTGATTTTATGAAAATGTGGTGCTAAATTCTCAATAATGCATAGTTGAGGTTGGTCTTGAGGTTATGTTTTAACACCATAACATGATTTCTTGTGTTAAAGTTGAAACCAAGGAAGAGGAATGAGGGAATTTTGCAGAAATGGAAAATGTTCTGGGCTGCTACTGTTGGGGGTCGCCATAGCGATGTGCAAGTTGCTATAGTGGAATGGGCAGGGCATAATCCCTGTTCTATTTTCCCTTATTTTGTTTTTCATTCTCGAGTTGTTTTAAATTGCTAGTTTATTTGTGAGCTAGTGCATGAATTATAAGGATTAATATCCATGTGCGATAATAGGAAATGGGTTGATATGTTATTACTTGGGTGTTATTTTCCTTGAGTGATTGAGACATATTGAGTCAATAATTTGATTAGTTATAAGCTAGTTGTGAGGCTAAATAAGCATAGCTTGACCTTGGGTGTAACTAAAAAAGTTGGTTAGTTATAAATGATTGATTGATGAGGGTTAAATAGACTAATGTAAGTGATGGTGGAAAATATACGTGTTAATGAAACCCATAGTGGTGTATTGGTTAGTGATTATACTCTGGATGGTCTATTCTTATGTGTTGATCATAAAAGGGTGAAAAGGGTCATAAGGTAAATGTCCCAAAGGGAAAACCTGGTGTAGTGTTTGGTGATATTATGTTTGGTATATCATTGTTTAGGGTGTAATTGCCCAGGTTAAGATTTTTCTTGGGTTAGGAGTTAGAATTTTAAGGCTAGGCTAGTCTGGGATGATTTCTGAGCAAGGTATGGTCTAGGGATATTGGGGTGAGGATTGGGTAATGTGTCTTGTGGTGAGATAGTTTTCTCGTTAGCTAAGGTATAAAAGAGTTCGGGGGACTTTCCATAATTGAATTCAGGTAAGTAGAACTCTCGGTATGTAGGTTGACATGAATGGGTTATTTCGGAACGTCATGAAATTAAGTGTATTGTAAAATGGGCACTTTCGGGGAACTTTATGACTTTCTGCGGTTGACACATTGCTATTGCGACCTCCACTACAGCGGAGAAATTATCGCTATAGCAGAAGTCAATGGCAGTCAGCACCATAGCGTGGGAATTAAATTTTGGTCCGTTATGTTTAAATTCGTTTTCTTTAATATTTCAAAGAGGCCTCGGATTTCTTGGGAACTCGAAGAGGGGTAATCTAAGTGGTCTCGTATAGCCCAAAGAAAGAAATTCCTTGACAAAGTAGAATCGAATTAAATTTTGGTTGAGCTTGGGTACACCCAGGGGATTTGAGAGTTTCAGTGGTTTGTGTAAGGCTATTTCTATGATGTCATAGTAGAGAGTTAAGTTCTAGGGGCTCGTTCATTCTTTTCCTTATACCTTAGAGATCGTTCGGGGATGAACAATGGATAAATTGGTATCTGTAGTAATGACCTGTTCCGTCATTACTGAAAATATCTGCGATCAAGGCAGGTACCACTCATTCATAATAAGAGTTAGGATTAATTCCTTACTATGAGAGTACATTTGATATGTACTAAGGTCATACAATACTCCTAGCACAAAGTTAAGTTGAATGTTTCCTTACCGATTTAGTTTCGGGCTAAGTTCAAACTAGGGTCAACTTCAAATGAGTATCCTCCTAGAATATAAGGAGTTACGGGTTCCAATACCCAAAAAATTAAAGATCTTTGAGTCCTCTTTCCAACACCACTGACCTTTCGTTAATCCAGTACTCGAGTAAAAAGTAATGATTGTTTTACTGAAGACTATCCGTGCTGAAAAGTTGAGTCCATTGTAGCAGAATTTAGGTTGCTATAGCGGTACCTCCATAGCGGTTGGCAGTCTTCTATAGAGTAATGATGGAACCAGAAAGGCCAGAAATGGGTTTTATAATCCCATTCTCCCTTCTTTAGTCAAAAATAGGTGAGGGTTGCTCCAAAACCCCTTCTAGGCTCCTCCAAAGCATGGGGGCCATGGGGAAGTGAGATTTCGGCCGAAGGAGTGCGAAACCATAGATTTAGGACTCATCATCCACCAAGGAACGCCTTCACGGAGCAATAATATGTGTTGTGCAGCTGCTTGGCATCCAGGTAAGCTAGGTTTTCGTTGAGTAGACTTTTGACCTGTTTTCATTACATACTGTTAGGTAGATTGATGGGAGAATTCATGTTATAGGCCTTTGGGCACGGAGTCTGGAGGATTATTGTATTGGTATGGCTATTGATTGAATAGTAAATGATAGGGTTGGGTGACATGTTCATTCGGGTGTATTTTATACTTGTTAGATTGTGTGTGATGCTAGACTTTGGGAAACTAAATGGTTGTGTAGGTTTAGGGAACCGGTAATATTCGTGGGATGAGGAAATTGCTAAGTTGTAGTGGGTTCCCATGAATATTTAAATTAGGTAAAAAGCTGAACAGGCAGGGTCCGAAGTCCATATTCTAAGGGGTGAAATCCCTAGAAGGCGTTCACTTTTCAGGAAAGGAGTCCGGATTAGATGAAAATAACTATATGTGTTTAAAATGATGAGCCAGGGACTAGTCTTTAGGAGGGTCTAATTATACATGATTGTTCATATTTGTTGATTGTCCCATAAGTGGACTGGGCTTAATTATTGGGACTGTGATTATTGCAATTTGGCTCGCGAGAGGCCAAGTAGTTGAACTTAAGTATGGGCTTGGTCTTAGTGTAGACAGGGGTTACATGTTGAACACTTAGGTGAAGGTTATGTGTCCCTAATATGTAATAGGTGTTCATGTATTATCATTTTGTATTGTATGAGTTGCATGCTTAGGGAACGGTTTATGAATGTCTAATATCCGGTTATCAGTCTTGTAAAATGAACTGGGTGTTATTGCTTGTTGATTTACAAGTATGTTTTGTTCATTGTTTGTGATTGATTGGACTTGGTGTTATATTCAGTTGGCTCTAGTACCACGCCTGGTATGAGAAATACTAACGGTTGGCTCGAGTACCACTCCTGGTACCAAAAATACTAACGGTTGGCTCGGGTACCACACCTGGTATGGGAATACTAATAGTTGGCTCGGGTACCATGCCTGGTACAAAAATACTAATAGTTGGCTCGGGTACCACGCCTGATATGAGATACTAATGGTTGGCTTGGGGAACACGCCTGGTATAGGTTTAATTATGCATTATTGACTATGTTTGTCGACTGTTCCATGAGTGGACCAGGTAGATTGTTAAATCTATGATTGATTACATTGGTCCTTGAGAGGCCGAGTTGTTACACTTAAATATGGGAATAGTCCTGGGGTATACCAAGCATCGCATGTTAACACTTAGGTGTCAGTCTAGGGATTCTTGATTGGTTCGGGTAATGATAAAGGGTAAATGTCATGTTTAATATTGTTGTTGAATGATTGTTGAACGTGCTTCCTGTGATTGATAAGTCAGGAGGGTAGACTGAGAGTCTGGAGTTATACTACTGACTGTTATTATATGTTGTACTGCTTTACTCAGTGCGGGTATACTACTTGTTCATTACACATTAGGTTCCTGAGAGGGCTGAATTTAGTATTATTTTGCATACAGTTGGTGCATGAAGGGTCGGGTTTGTGTGCTTAACTGACAAAGTGGTTCTTCTGTGAACCGAGGTCAAAGGTTATTGGTGTAGCTGAGGTTGGTCTTGAGGTTGTGTTTTAAGACCATAAAATGATTTCCTGTGTTAAAGTTGAATCCAAGGAAGAGGAATGAGGGAATTTCGCAGAAATGGAAATTTTTTAGGGCTGTTACTGTTGGGTTCACAACAGGAACTGACTAGAGAGATGGGGTCTCGAATATCGTGTTCATAACCCAAACTATATAATAGACATAGCCCTTAGAAATCAATTTCCTAGCCCTGAGATAAGATATAAAATGAGCCTTTGAGAATGGAGTACTACCTTTCCACTCTAAGACGGGTTCATTTGGAAACTTGAAACTGACAACTTGGGTACGACAATCAACCGCGGCATAACATGCATACAACCAATCCATACCAAGAATGACATTAAAATCAGTCATCTCCAACTCAACTAGATCCGCTGAAGTGACTCTATGAAGGACTGAGATAGGGTAATTTTGGTAGATTTTTTGGGATAGGACTGACTCACCAATAGGAGTAGAAACACAAAAGGGTTCTAAAACATGTTCAGGGCAAATTTTGAACTTGCAAGAAACATAAGGGGTCACAAAAGATAGGGAGGCACCGGGGTCCAATAAAGAATACACATCAAGAGAGAAGACTTTCAACATACCAGTGACGACGTCTGGGGAACTATCCTAGTCCTGGCGAGAGGACATGGCATAAAGGCAGTTCTGGCACTGACCACCACCAGAACTAGAAACAGTGCCCTGCTAGGCCGGTCGACCTCCTGGGGCTGCTGGAGCAGACTAAGTCCTACTACCTCCTTGTCTCTTCTTAGTTGAAGGGCAATCTCAAATCCTGTGTCTAACCTGACCACACCCAAAACACTCTTCTGAACTCGCTAGACACTCTCCCGTGTGATTCTTTCCACACTTGTTACAAACGGGGTGAGAAGGACCTTTTGCAACACTCCGCTAAGACTGCAAACCTACTCTTCTACCTAACTGATCATGGCTAGGCCTAGGGGCCTGAGTACGAGCACTAGCTTAAGAATACACGGGTCCTGATGATCTCTTCTAAAATGAAGAACGGTGTCTGCCTTTGGACCTCTGATGGCTAAAACCCAAACCCTTTGATCTGACCCTCTTGTTCTCTCTTTCTATTTCCCTTAACGTATCTCCCTCAATCTGATGGGACGATTCATAAGTCGAGAAATATCCATGTCACCCAAAAGCATAGCAGATCTACACTCCTTCTTTACCAAGTCCGACACTCCATAAATGTACTTACTCATCTCATCCCGCCGGTCAACCACTATGGAAGAAGCTAACCTAGAAAGATGGGTGAACTTCAACCCATACTCATGAACCGAAATAGAGCCTTGCCCAAATTCATGAACTCTTCGGCCTTAGCCTCCCTCAACTCCCTAGGGAAGAACCGGTCAAGAAAATCCCTTTCAAATCATTCCCAAGTTATAGGGACCACATCCCTAGTCCTAGCATTCCTCCATTGAGTAAACCAAATATGAGCCACGTCCTTGAGTTGATACGAAACTAGCTTAATACCATCAATACAAACCACCTTCCTCACACCAAAGATTTTCTTCACCTCATCCATGAAATTTTGTGGATCCTCACAAACTTTTGAACCCCAGAACTCAGTTGGGTTCATACGAATGAAGTCTCGAACTCGAGCTGCCACTTCAGCTTGAAGGTGGAAGGGGATAGGATCCTGTTGATTGGCCTGAGCGGTCACACTATGAGATAGCATATTAATGGCATTTTGAACTCTGCGTTCGTGACCTCGAGGTCCAGAATTGGAGGATTAACATTTTGGGCATTGTCTCGGTCAGGCATGGCATGGTAAGAAGGCATGATCTGAAACGTATAAATATTGGATTAGGAGAGAAATAGAGCTTAACTCTATTGAAAGATATTGATCATGAAAGAAATGAAGTTTTTCCTAGGACATCTCGTAGCTTCCCTCTCATAAGTGTGGCTCTCTTCACACACATGAAAGAGACTCTATGTGATGCGACTTTCAGACACCCTAGGACTCTGAACCTAATGCTTTGATACCAAATTTGTTTTTTTCCCAAGGCTACTCTCTAGATGTAACACGGGACCTGGGAATGCAAGTGCCCCAAGTTAACTCTTGGTCATATCATGACTTAGATAATCACAAGATAACATAGCGGAAGGATAAATAGAAAGCTAGGCAACCCAATCCATAAATGATAAAGTCAAGATGAAACATAATCCAAAAGAGAGACTCAAATATTATCTATGTCAAAAAAGCCTCTACATATGACATAAGGAATTGATGGGATAAGACCCCAGATAACTTGAAATACCAAAAGTATGATAATAATCTAAACTCAAGAACCGTCCCTCGGATGATGAGGACTTATCAACACTAGTTGGATGGACTGCAATATCTAACGAAGTGTCTGAGGAAGAAAATTTGAATCTACATCATCAAGAGGATGCAGCGCAAAATATGCATTAGTACTATAGGATGTACTGAGTATATGAGATATGTAGAATCATGATAAAAACATACTTAAAACTGAATTCATGCTTAAATAGAGAAATCATAAGTAAATATCTTAATTGAAAGATAAAGCATGAGTTAGAAGTCAAACCTCAAGATAAGGTATCATAAGATTTAGAAAACTTAAAAACATTCGTACGGGAGTTAACCAATAACAGACCATGTGAGTTATATGGAATCTAACTATATAACCCTAGTTAGCAATGTTGCCCTGAACCCTTCCAAGGTACGAGGCACCATACTCCAACTATATAACCCTAGTTGGAAAAGCTGCCCTATGCCCCATTAAGGCAAGGGCACCATGATGTCACAGCATGGAACCACATTCATAAGCCTATCAAGTGATACATAACCTAAGCTAGCAACATAGTTTTGGACTTGGGTAATCTAGAACCCTCATCGCTCGGTGCTAAATACTACTCCCAAAACATACATATAGCTCATATAATACTTGCGACATATTTGATGTCAAAACTATTTGAAAAGCATAAGGACATATCTAATGTCATGCAATTCTCATATCATAAGTCTTAAACTTAGCATAGCCATAATTCAAAACATACTTTTCTTTCTAAATTCATAGCTTGAAGAATTAGGCATGTAATTTCATAATACTTGAGGTCATGTTATCTAAACATGCCAAATTTTCACTTGAAACATGCAATTTAATGGAATCATACTAGAAATGATTCTTTATGCATGGTCTTTTGAAAACTCTTAAGAAATCTTAAATAAAACATGGGTAATGAATAAGAAACCATAAATTGATTCTTTAAAATTGAATACATAAGTTTCCCCCAATTTGAGTAAGAACACGAATTTCATAAATTGATAAATCAAAGTAAAAGCTTGAGGTTTTTGGTCCTAAGGGTGAAAGGATCCCATATTGATTACCCATATACCTGAATTGAAGCTTGTTAGATCTAGGATGAAGATAAAAGGAGACTTGAACTTGGAGCTTGATACTTGGAGTTGATGAAGTTCTTTTCCTCTTTTGGTAGATGAATGAGGAATAATGAGAGACTTAGGATAATAGGAATAGAAATCCTATTAATAGTGGTCAAAACAACCTCACTTAAGAGTTTAAAGGTTGGGTAGTTACAAAAATACCTCAAGGATTTAATTAGAGAAAAGCTGTTAAAAACCTCAACTTTAGGTTCCACGGGTCCTTTCCACGAGCCGTAGAAGTAATCACGGTTCATGGGTTAGAGTCATGGTTTCTGAGCCAAAAGATAGGTTGTGGATGATATTCCATGAGATACCAGGATGACTTATGGAAACTTTCATGGGTCATAGAAACCTCTCATGGTTTCTAGGGGATTTGAATACTCTCAGTCTGAGTTCCAGGAGTTGGTTCTATGACTCATGGAACCATCCATGGACCGTGAACCTGACTAGTGGTCCTCAAACCTGAGGTTGATCTACAGGACTAGATTCACGAGTCACTTCCATAACTCATGGTTCTAACCATAACTCGTGAACTTGACTCGTGATTCCTGGAAGTTTTGAATTTTGAAGAGTTTCTAAGTTTAAAAGCTGAATTGAATTCTGGGGTGTTACATGTCTGATGGAAAACATACCTAAGTTCTAACTTTTGCATATAAGGAAGAATTTTTGGTCAATTGTACAAATTTACTCTTGAAATGTCTTGAACATCTACCTTATGGGCAAAAGATAGAACGTCTACACTATGGACAAAATTTGTTAAGTGGGAAAAAATATCAAGACCACCCCTTATGGAGGTCATTTTTGTAAAACTTTTCTTATGGGGGATAAAATATCAAGACAAATCCATTTTAGGGCAATTTCTAAACTTGACCAAAGAAACACAATGATTGTGATGAATTTTATCACAAAATGTTTTCACAATATGCTAGAATTTCATATGTAAGAACATATAAAAATTGGAATTTACTTGAAGTACTTAGGGAATATTTAGTTCTTTTGTTGTTTTAATTTGTGAACTACTTTCAGTTGTTTCACATATTCATTTTTACCTTATTTGGCATATTTGAACTTGTAACGACCCTCATGATTGTTTTATAATTTTTACCTATTTTCCCCTAATTGACCCTCCGCAAAGCTTCTTTTAACTTTCTGTGACTTGCAGAGATGAGTATCTCTATTTTCGAGGTGATCTAATTTGTTTCCAAAAAGATTTTCAATTTTGAAAGTTTGATCAAATCCAATATTTTAGGCTAACAATGTTGAATTCGAGTTTTGAAAGCTCTGTTAGGTCCGACAGATGATTTTTAATTAGGTTGGACGTTTTACATGGGTCTCAAGGCATTCTGGAGTAATTTGGGTCATTGAGTTGATTACTAGTCTCTTAAATTTTGGGGTTGACTATAGTCAATATTTTGGTAAGATGACCTCAGAATGACGATTTGATGATTCCAACATGTTCATAACATTTTTTAAGATTAATTTGCACTAAGGATTGTGTCTATGGAGTCCCAAATGAGTTTTGAGTGATTAAACCAAGTTTGGGAGAAACTAAAAATTACTAATATCTTGTACGAGCGTGATAACGCTATAGAAGCGCAATCGCGCTGAAGGAAGTTTGTGGACAACACCATTAGTGTAGAGTGGGCTCTATCATAGAGTAGGCAAGCCACACGTGGACACAAACTACATGAGTTGTGCGCCATCATGGAAGAGGGAAGGTAAGGGTAAGTGTAACGACCCATCCCATTGTTAAGGGTGAAGTATTCATGTGAAGAAATGAGTTACAAAACTCTGGGTTGGGGAGTTAGAAATTTTGGGCTAGGCCAGTCTTAGATGAATTCTGAGTGAAGTAAGGTCTAGGGAAATCCAAGAAAGGATTAAGTAAAACGTATAAGGTTGAGATATATTTCCTATTATCTAATGTGTAAGAAGTTCGTAGGACTTTTTGGAAATGAATTCGGGTGAGTAGAACTCCCAATATCGAACTTGAGATGAAAGGGTTAGTCTGAAATGTTAAGGTTGGAAGTGTGTTGTAAAATGGGAAAAACTGAGAGGATTCCCGATGTTTTTTACCGTGTCAGCCGCTATAGCAGGTGACATGCTGCTACATCAATATGAAAAGTCAAGGCGGTCAACTCCGCCATAACGGGCGGCTTCAGCTACAGTGGCACTGCTATAGTGAGATTCGGCTGCTATGGCAGGGTAAGTCACAGTAAATGCAAAAACTTCCCCAAAATTATTAAATAATGTTTTGGGGAAGGGAAGAGACAATTTGGACGATTCTCTATCGATTTTCCACTAAGTTTCTTCCTAAAAGTAAGTATTTCGTTCCCCTACTTTTGTACTTCGAATTCTATACATTAGAATCGATAGTTACGGGCTTTCGGGAGGTTTTGGCTTGACCTAGGATGAAAACTCTAGTAGAACAAGGAATGTGGGTGTAGAAAACCTTGAGTTTTGTGTATAAATTGTGTAGTTTATGATTTTGATACCGTAATTTGCTAATGTGACCATGAAATTTGTAATTTTAGGCAAATTATTGATGGAAACGCCCTAGGTTGGGTGGAATGATCATAGGTTTGGCCTGGGGGGATTAAGATTAGGATAAAATCCGAGGATATTTAGGTCACATTGATTGACTTTGGGTTATTGTGATTCTCTTTAGACCAAGAACAAGCTAAAGCTTCACAAAAAGGGAAAGCTCAAGTTCAGTAGAGCATTCGGGCGTCATTCGAGGTAGGTGATAGTCCATTGTTTTCCATTTGCGATATATGTGCATGTTAACTATTATATTATTGTTTCCTGTACAATTCATTTGTTAGGGAATAAGATAATGAATGTTACTGATATTTGGTTGCCAACCTTGTGAAATGAAGTTTTCTTTAATACTTATTGGTTTTACAAGTGTGGTGTGTGTTCATTGTGATCGGTTGTTGTGTTTCCTGTGACATTCGATTAGCTCGGGTACCACACCTGATACGGGATATCTATCAATTGGCTCAGGTACCATGCCTGTAATAGATTCTATCATGTTTGGATCAGGTACCACGCCTAGTACATGTTTGATTGTGATTCTGTGTTTTGTTCTATGAGTGGACCGTGTTTGTCCTTGTGATGTAATTGTTTCATATTAGTCCATGAGTGACTAGGTGGGTGTGTTTAAATGCTTGGTTGGCTCTTGTGTAGATCAGGATTGTATGTTAAACACTGTAGATGTTGTCTTTGGGATATTTGGGTGGTATGAGTTACTTGAAAGGAGTATGGCATCGCATATATTGTTGTTGTTGTGGTTTTGTACATGTTCCATTTAGTTGGTTAGTCAAATTGACGGTTGCGAGTCTAGGTTATATTTGCTGACTTGTTTTTACATATTTTGTCCTCCTTTACTATGTTTTAGTTAAGTGTTCAAATTTGTATATTGGAGATGGCCGATGATCATACCAGTACACTATTGTTTTTATGTACTGATACTGCACTTGATCTTCTTTTGTTGAGTACAGGGCATATTCTACCTGCTGTTGCGTGACCTTAGCCGTGACACGAGCATTATCAGAATCTAAGGGTGAGCTACTTCTTTCAGCTGCCATGGATTAGTCTGTCCTTTCTAGTCCATTGTTCGGACTCAGACTACTTTTATTTTGGGGTTGCATCCCCCTATTCTAAACTTGTTATATGTTTTGGTACATTACTTTCAGATTCTAGGGGATATTTCTGCAGGGATTTATTATTTCTTTATTGTAGACGTGAATTTTGGTTTTAATTAATGCAATTTGGTTTTAGCTGCTTAGTTTTTATAACTGTTGACTTGGTTACCTTATTCGCTCACGAAGGATTTAGGATCGGTGCCACTCGTGGTGGTTTAGGTTATGACAAAGATCATATCAGAGCCCTGGGTTTATTGATCTCGTCATACCAAAATAGGTCTAGTAGAGTTTTGCGATATGGTATGGAGACATCTGTACTTTTCTGCGAGAGGCTACAGGACTTTTGGAAACTCTCTCTTCCTTCTTCCTTCATGCTATACCTTGATTCCAATTTGTATCTGGCGATATAAATTGGTATCTAACTCCCTTCATTCTTTGTCCGCAAATGGTTAATCCCAGGAAAAACATAGCAAGGGCAGAAGCTCTAGTTGAAAAACTGGTAGTCTAAATGTGAGGGAGAGGCAGGGAAAGAGAAAGAGGGAGAGCAACACCCGCTAGAGGTGGAGCTCAGAAAGCTGCTGAGCAGAGGGAGGCGACCCCTCGCCCACCCCAGGATCATATTGAAGAGGGGGTTGAGGTAGTACATGAGGATGGCATGGAACTTGAGGTGACAGCATCGATTGGAGGTACAGGTCTTCCCCCAATATTGTCCGAGGTGATTCAATAGGTGTTGGAATTTATGAGCAGGCTGGCAGGTTCTGGAGCCACCCCCATTGTGCTAGCGGATCAGGTTCTGGGCACTCATCCACTATGGCCATAGCTCCTAGGATGGATGAAGTATCAGGTCCTAATGCATTCTTCCATCCGGTGTTAGGCCCTGTTATGACCGGGACTGAGCATGAGTTGTTGACCAAATTCTTGAAGTTGAAACCTCCATCATTTCATGGTACAGAGAAGGAGGATGCCTTTGAGTTTATTCTGGATTGCTATGAAAGGTTGCATAAGTTGGGGATTTTACAACAGCATGGGGTGGAGTTTGTTACTTTTCAGCTGCAGGGTGATCCCAAGCAGTGGTGGAGGGCTCATGTAGAGTGTCAATCTTCAGCCTTGCCTCCGATGACTTGGGCTAAATTTCATTCCCTATTTTTGGAGAAATATGTGCCTCGCACTCTGAGGGATCGCAAGAAGGATGAGTTTCTGGCCCTTGAGCAGGGCCATATGTCTGTTTTAGCATAAGAGGCTAAGTTTCATGCCTTGTCTCATTATGCCGCCCAACTATTGGGCACTGAGGAGGAGCGGATTCATCTGTACGTTAAGGGTCTGAACATTGAGTTGCAGGTTCTTTTTGTTCATATGACTTTGGAAAGGAAGAGTTTTAATGAAGTAACTGACTATGTAAAGAAACTAGAGGGGGTCAAGCAGGTTGGGCAGGCTAAGGTATTAGCTAAGAAGTCTTGAAATGAGGGTAACTTCAGTGGTTCTTACTCCAAGGGTCCCAGTCAAAAGGTCTATTTGGCTCGTCCTATTCAGTTAGCCCTGCTAGCTTCTGTAGGTGGTGGTTCAGGGACCAATCAGTAGTTTTAATCTCCTAGAGGCCAGGGGTCTTCTTACTGTTTTGCCAGCATGCCCTCTATTGATCAAGAATGCTTTCATTGTAGTGATTCAGGTCATTTTAAGAGGGAATGCCCTCTCAGACAGGAAAGAAATTAGGCGCAGCACACTACTAAAAATAGATCAAAAAGGGATGGATAGAAAAGCGACGGACAACATCGCTTCTGAAAGGCGACGGAAAAAGTGACATTGTCCGTCGCTTTTCTATTTTTTTTTAATTCATAGTTATTTTTTTACAAAAGCGATGGAGAGCGTATCTATGTCCGTCGCTTTTTTTGGCAGATTTTTGCGCCAAAATTATTTATAAATAATTAATTATTTTTTATTATAAGCGTCGGACAGCATCGCAATTATTAAAAAAATTTAAAAATAATTTTAAAGAAAGCGCCGATGTCTGTCTCTTTCTTTAAAATTTAATTTATATTAAAAAAATAAGAAAGTGATGGACAACGTCGCTTTTCAGTCAATACCCGGTCAACTCATTTAAAAAAGCGACGGATAGAAGTAACGCTGTCCGTCGCTTCTTTAATTATACAGAGACCCCGTCGTGTCTCTTTCTCTTTTTTCTCTCCTCCTCTCCTCCTCTCCTCCACCACTTGCTCCACCGCTCCCTCCACCGCACTGCCAACCTCCTTCCTTCAACCTCCTCCGATTTTGAGGTTAGAGGTTTTGTTTATTTGAAGGTTAGGGTTTAATTTGGGTATTTTTATTTTCAAAAATTGATAGTGTATTCTAGACTAAGGTATGTTGTTGTTGTTGAATTCTAGACTAGGGTGTATATGTTGTTATTGTTGTTGTTGAATTCTAAACTAGGATTTTGAGAAATTGATACTGAAAAATTTCTTTTTTAGATTATATTCATAATTTATGAACTTTAATTAGTTTAGGTTTGCTATTAGTTTGTGAACCTTAGTTTAGGCTTGCTAATTAGTTTGTAAACCTTAGTTTAGGTTTGCTATTAGTTTGTGAACCTTAGTTTAGGCTTGCTATAAGTTTGTGAACATTAGTTTAAGCTTGCTATTTGTTTGTGAACCTTAGTTGAGGTAATTCTTGCTATTAGCTTGTGAACCTTAGTTTAGGTTCTTTTTTGAACTTGAAATATATATGTTATTGAATTAGGTTGGTTCTTGAATTTTAAATTAGGTTCTTGAATTAGATTATTAACTTGAATTTGGGAACTTTGAATTTGAAATAGGTTCTTGAAGTAGATTATTAACTTGAATTAGGTTCTTGAAACTTAGTTTTTTTAAGTTAAACTCTTTTAAGTTAAGTTTGTTAGTTTTAAGTTAAGAATTAGTTTTCAACTTTAGAAATGATTTTTTGAAGTAGAATTAGTGTCACGACCAAGACCGTCGTCAGTGACACCGACCCAACCCCCGGATGAGCGAACCAATAGAGTCCAACTCTTAGCCTAGACTAACAGCCTAAAACAACCAAACAGAAAATAAACTAGAAATTCAAATACGCAAGGAACCATATCATTAAATAAGCCTACAGAAATTCCCTAGAACCTGAAAGTCATCGTACCAAACGCTACCAATACTAGAGTACGGGGATACAACCCCAAAACTTAAAACAATAAAAAATAGTCTAAGCCCAAAATAATTGGGATGTAACACAAAAGATAGACACCGAGGAAGCTTGGTCGAACAGCTCACCCTTGATATCTGGAACAGTTAGGCCTACAAGTGAGATGTATAAATGGAACTGTTTCGGGGAAGTTTCTGCATTAAATCCCATTGGGCTCCTCTATAGCGGTCGGCTTCCACTATAGCGGTACCGCCGTAGCGGAGTCAACCGTTATGGCAGAGATTGACCGCCTTGACTTCCGCTATAGCAGTCTTTCCTTCCGTTATACCGGAGGTCGCCAAAGTGGAGCCTTAGCACTCATCACAGGCAGAATTTCCAGAATTCTCCAAAATTGGTCCATTTTACAACACACTTGCTTCCCCCGATGATCTGAAACAACCCCTTCACGTCAATCTCGATTCCAGAAGATCCATCTATCCGAATTCGATTCCAAAAAGTCCCCCGAACTCCTTTATGTCTTGGCTATATGGAAACTAGCTCAAATAACGACATCTAACCCAATCCTTACCTGGATTTCCCTAGACTATACATCACTCCAAATCCAGCCAAGACTAGCCTAGCCCAGAATTTCAAACTCTCAAACCCAGAGTTTTCTAACTCCAAAACATGGCACGATGGACTACCCATAACAACGGACCCAGTCGTTAAAACAGATACCAATTTACCCATCATTCATCCCCGAATGATCAATCCCGAAATTACAAAAATAAAGGAAGGAAAGTGTAGTACCTGAATCCTCAAATAAGTGAGGTTACTTATCCCGTATGTCCTTCTCGGTTTCCAAAGTGGATTCCTCAACCAGACGATGCTTCCACTCAACCCTTACCATATCAATCACTTTTGTTCTCAACTTCTAGATATCCCAAGCAAGAATCAAAACTAGTTCCTCTTCATAACAAAGATCCTTATCGAAGAGCACCTCATCCCACTTGATGATGTAATCCCCATCCCCATGGTATCATTTAAGTATGGATACATGGAATACCAGATGTACACCCAACAAACTAGGTGGCAGTGCTAGCTTGTAAGCAACTGGCCCCACAATTCCAAGAACCTCAAATGGACTGATGAACCGAGGGCTGAGCTTGCCCTTCTTACCGAACCATATAACTCCCTTCATTAGTGTCACTTTCAACAGTACCTATTCACCAACCTAAAATTCTATGTCCAGAACCTTACAATCTGCGTATTCTTTCTGCCTGCTTTGGGCGGCTAGCAATTTGGTCTGAATGCCTCTTACCTTTTCATGCGCTTCCCTTACCAAGTCCATGCCCTGAGGCTTTACATCGCCTTCCTCAAACCACCTAACCGGTGATCTACAGCCCCTCCCATACAATGCCTTGAATGGTGCCATGTCAATACTGGAGTGGTAGGTTTTTTTGAATGAGAATTCGCACAATGGTAGAAACTGGTCCCAATGACCACCAAAGTCCATCACATATGCTCTCAGTATATCCTCCAATACCTGGATCGTCCTCTCTGACTAACCGTCAGTCTGAGGATGGAAGGTTATACTAAAGGTGAGTTGTGTACCCAACTTTTCATATAGCTTTCCCCAAAATTTAGAGGTGAACTATGTACCCCTGTCTGAAATGAATGACAGTGGTACGCCATGCAATCTCATAATTTCCTTCACGTAGATCTTAGCCAACTGCTATAAATTATAATCTACCCTGACCAGAATGAAATGAGCAAACTTGATCAGCCTGTCGACAATGACCCAAATTGAGTCATACCTCCCCAATGTCTTGGGAAGACCCACTACAAAATCCATGGCTATTCTCTCCCATTTCCACCCAGGAATGGGCATTCTCTGAAGTAGACCTGTAAGTCTCTAATGCTCATACTTTACCTGCTGACAGTTCTGACACTTGGACATAAAATCAACTATGTCCCTTTTCATCCTGGGCCACCAGTTATGCTACCTCAAGTTCCGGTATAGTTTGGTCACACTCGGATGAATTGAGTACCGTGAACTGTGAGCCTCTGCCCAGATATTCTGAATTATGTCATCAACCCGAGGAACACAAATCCTCCCCCTGAAATTTAGTACTCCACCATAGTCTAGCGTAACTTTCTTGGCCTCCCTGGATAATACCTTACCCTGGAGCTTACTCAGTTTTGGATCCTGAAACTGCTTGGCCTTAATCTCTTCTATGAAGGTGGCCTTGACCTCAATGTTGGCCAACAATCCACCTTTTTCTGAAATACCCAAGTGCATGAAATTGGACTCTAACGCCTGAATTTCCCTTGCTAGTGGTTATTTGGACACCCCAAACAAGCAAAACTACTCATGCTAACTATCTTCTGGCTCAATGCGTCTGCCACCACATTAGCCCTACCCGAATGATATTGAATAGTCACATTATAGTCCTTCAACAATTCCATCCACCTTCTCTGCCTCAAATTCAAGTCCTTCTGAGTGAACACATGCTGCAGATTGCGATGATCGGTGAACACCTCACACTTGACACCATCGAGATAGTGTCTCCAAATCTTGAGTGCAAAAACCACCATTGCCAACTCTAAGTCATAAGTCAGGTAGTTTCTCTCATGAACCTTCAACTGCCTAGACGCATAGGCTATCACATTCCTATCCTGCATCAACGCGACACCCAAACCAGAATGTGAAGCATCACAGTAAAAATATAATCTTTACCTTTAACCGATAAGGACAAAATAAGAGTCGTGGTCAGAAGTGTCTTGAGCTTTTGGAAGCTCACCTCGCACTTGTCGGACCACACGAATGGTACATATTTCTATGTCAGCCTGGTCAGATGAGTAGCAATAGATGCAAAATCCTTAACAAACCTTCGATAGTACCCTGCGAGCCCAACAAAACTCATCACCTCAGTCACAGACCGAGGCTGGTCCCAACTCTTGACTGCCTCAATCTTCTGGGGGTCTACCATCACCCCCTTCTCTGACACTACATGCCCCAAGAATGCAACTGAAGTCAACCAAAATTCACACTTGGAGAACTTCGCATAAAGCTTTTGACGTCTCAGTATGTCCAGCACAATACGAAGATGATTAGCATGCTCCTTCTTACTCTTGGAGTAGATCAAAATATCATCGATAAAAGCGATAACGAAGGAATCCAAATACCACTTAAATACCCCATTCATCAAACTCATGAATATTGTCGGCACATTAGTCAAACCAAACGACATCACTAAGAACTCATAATGCCCATACCGGGTTTGAAAAATAGTCTTAGGAATGTCCTCAGGTCTAATCTTTAACTGATGATACCCCGACCTCAAGTCAATTTTTGAAAACACTAATGCACCCTGGAGCTGGTCAAACAGATCATCAATACGGGGTAGTGGATACTTATTCCGGATGGTAACTTTGTTCAACTGCCTATAATCTATGCACATCCGCATACTACCATCATTTTTCTTTACGAATAAGGCTGGAGCACCTAAAAAGTCGAAGCACTAGGATAGATAAATCCCTTATCTAGGAGTTCCTACAGCTAAGTTTTAAGTTCCTGTAACTCTGCCGGAGCCATACTATATAAAGGAATGGAAATTGGATGAGTCCCTGGCTCCAAATCAATACAAAAGTCTATATTTCTGTCTGGAGGCATACTAGGCAAATCTGTTGGAAACACCTCTCAAAACTCAGAAACCACTGGAACCGACTCAATAGATGGGGACTCTACACTATCATCCCAAAGATGAGCCAAGAAGGCTAGAAACCCCCTCCCCACTAGCTTCCTAGCCCAAACAAACGATATGACCTCAACTAGCTTAGGCTTGTACACACCTTCCCACTCTTGCCTATCCTTACTCGGAATCTCTAGAGCCACAATCTTGGTGTTATAATTTAACACAGCATGATAAGGGGATAACTAGGTCATGCCCAAGATAATATTAAAATCAACCATATCCAAGATTACCAAGTCTACCCAAGTATGAAACCCCACAAACACAACAAAATAATCCCGGTAAACATGAGTCACAACCAAAGACTCTCCAATCGGGGTAGTAACATGGATAGGGAAATGAAGGATATCATATATCAAGTCCAGAAACAATGCAAAACTCACAGACACATAAGATTATGTAGAACCTGGGTCAAATAATACCGAAGCCATTTTATCGCAGACAAGAATGGTATTGTGATCACCGCATCTGATACTTCTTCCTTGGTCCTCCCTGGAAATGCATAGCAATAAGCCTAATTATCAATCCTGGCAACTTCCCAGGCTTGCTGCACTGCACCCCTAACTGCGCCACTATTCCCTCTGTCTCCCCGGCCACCCTGCAAGTTACCTCGCCCACCCTGTGGATGACCTCTAGCATTACTGTCTCTACCTGCCGGGATCACTGCTCTAGACTACTACTGACCTTGATTACCTGTCTGCTTGAGTGGGCACTTCCTCTTAAAGTGGCCCAGATCACCACAATGGAAGCATCCACAGTCAAGTGTAGACCTGCTAGCAGATGTATAGGACGCTTCCTGGCCTCTAGGAGCTGAAGATTGATGATTAGCTCCCTGAAAACCACCTATTGAAGCTGGAAGAGGTGACTGAATAGGACGGGCTGAGTATGCCTGCTGATTCTGGCCCCTGGAGTATGAACCACTAAAAATTCCCTTATTCTGGGGCTTTTCGGCTAAAGCCTTAGCCTGCCCCTCTTGCTTGACCCCTTCTAACTTCTTCACATAGTCCGTCACTGCATTGCAGCCCTTTCCTAAATAAGCCATGTAAACGGACAATACCTGTAAATCAGTGTTCAGACCCTTCACAAACAACTGGAACCTCTCCTCTTCCGAACCTAACAACCGAGTAGCATAACGAGACAAAGTATGACACTTAGCCTCGTAAGCTGAGACTGACATGCTTCCCTATTCCACATGCAAGAACTCGTCCTTCTTCCTGTCCCTCAAGGTACGAGGTACGTACTTCTCTAGAAAGAGAGAACGAAACTCTTCCTAAATCAAAAAAGGCAATGTAGATGGTCTGCACTCTACCTGAGACCTCTACCATTGCTTAGCGTCACCCTGCAGCCTAAATGTGATGAAATCAACCCCATGCTGACGTACGATACCCAACTTGTACATCCTCTCATAGCAATCCAAGATGAACTCATAAGCATCCTCTCTATCGGTACCCTGAAACGTCGGGGGCTTCAGCTTGAGAAACTGAGGTGCGGAAGGGGTTGCCTCTCGCTCTCCTGCAGCAGCTTGAGCCCCACCCCTGGCGGGTGTGGCCCTCCCTCGTCCTCTTCCCCTTCCCCTACCTGTGCCACCAGCTATCGAGCCCACTACTGGGACCGCTAGTATCGCTTTGTTGTTCCTTGTGTTAACCATCTGCGAACATAAGAGTAAATTAGGTTAGATAGCAATTTGTATCACCAAATACAAATTGGAATTAAGTTATAGCACGACGGAAGGAAGGAAGGAAGAGATAATTTTTCCTAAAGCCCCATAGCCTCTCGAAGAAAAGTACGAACATCGCACCGTCTCGCAAGACTCTACTAGACTTGTTTGGTATGAAGAGATCAATGAACTTAGGGCTCTGATACTATCTTTGTCACGACCCAGACCATCGTGAGTGGCACCCACCCAACCCCCGGATGAGTGAACCAATAGAGTCCAACTCTTAGCCTAGACTAACTGCCTAAAACCAGCAAACAGAAAATAAACTAGCAATTCGAATATGCAAGGAACCATATCATTAAATAAGCTTGCAAAAATTCCCCAAGAATCTGAAAGTCATCGTACCAAACGCTACCAATACTAGAGTACGTGGATACAACCCCAAAAGTTAAAACAATAAGAAATAGTCTAAGCCCAAAACCTTTGGGCTGTAACTCGAAAGATAGACACCGAGGCAACTTGGTCGAACAGCTCACCCTTGATATCTAGAACAATCAGTCCTACAAGTGAGGTTATGCGTCAACCGCTGGAAGATTTCCTGTACTCACAAAAAATAAGCAAGTGTAGTATCAGTATACAACCACTGTGTACTGGTAGGATCATCAGCCAATTCCAATAACAATGTATGAACAGTACAAGAATAGTATAGGAAACACGTAATCCAATTATGAAACACCTCTAACTACAAATCTCATCCTAACTTGTCTCTACATGCCATTCACTTCCAATACGAAAATCAATACAAGTCACACCCTCATATCTATATAGCCCAGACCCACCCTGGGATCCCCTCTAACCAACAACTAATTGTTCACAAGCTACTCGGTCTACACCAAAACCAACTCTAAATCAGATACAATAATAACCCAGCCTCACAAGGACCATAATGAAAAGTCACATCTCAATAATACTGCCAGTCCGCTCACGGAACCAATATCAATCAACACAATGCAACAAATGTGCATGCAATGATGCAGTAAAGTAAACCTGTGCCAGGCGTGGTATCCGAGCCAACCGAATGTCAACAATCCACAGTCACAACAATAAACAATTAACTTGTAAACCAAAAAGCAAAAATGCACAGTTCAATAACCAGACTGATCAAAAAGGACTATAAGACATTCCAATTCATCTCCTAAGCAATGCATCTCATACAATCACTTAGATAAAAGTACTTAAACACACAATGCATGAAGAAATCAAGCCATAACCTACCTCAAAATTATCCAAGCTCTACTCAATCAGAGCTTTCCCATTCTCCGAAGTTCTTGCCGGTTCTTTGTCTAAAACAACACATAATAACAAAGAACTAATCCCCATCGCCTATAATTTACCCGGATTATGCAAGAATCCTAAACCTCAGACCACTCATGATCATTCCACCCTTTCCCTGGGCTTTCCTACTGTTAATTCACCTAGTTCTATCATTTTTACGGATAAAATTAGGAATTTAAGGTCACATGACAAAAAACGGTAAATTTAGCAATACCCAAGAACTTCTACACATAGAATCCTCATTTTTCACCAGATTCTACCATTCCTATGTCATTCCAAACCTCTCCCCAAGTCCACCCCTAGCAATTCTATAGCATATAAAAAGTATTACAGAGTTTGGGGAGTAGAAACCTTCCCTTAGGGAAGAAAAATGATGAAGAACGGAGGAAAACTGCCTGAAATCGCCCTAGTTCTTCTCCCAAACGAATTGTAGAAAACTGAACTATTTTGGGAAAGTTTTTGGATTAAATCTTATTGGTCTCTGCTATAGCAATCGGCTTACGCTATAGCGGTACCACCATAGCAGAGTCAACCGCTATGGCGGAGATTGACCGCCTTGACTTTCGCTATAGCGGTCTTTCCTTCCGCTATAGCGGAGGTCGCCACAGTGGAGCCTTAGCACTCATCACGGACAGAATGTCCGGAATTCTCCAAAATTGGTCCATTTTACAACACATTTGCTTCCCCCCATGATCCAAAACAACCCTTCACGTCAATCTCGATTTCGAAAGATCTATTTACCCAAATTCGATACCGAAAAGTCCCCTGTACTCCTTTATGTCTTGGCTACATGGAAAACTAGCTCAAATCTATACATCTAACCCAATTCTTACCCAGATTTCACTAGACTATACCTCGCTCCAAATTCGGTCGAGGCTAGCCTAGCCTAGCCTAAAATTTCAAACTCCCAAACTCGGACTTTTCTAACTCCAAAAATTAGCACGATTTGACTACCCGTAATGACGGACCTGGTCATTACAATTAGGCTGATTCTTGAATTTGGAATTAGGTTCTTGAATTAGATTATTAACTTGAATTTGGGAACTTTGAATTAGAAATAGGTTCTTGAATTAGTTTTGGGTTTTGTTTTAGAATCTTAAATTAGTATTTAACTTTAACCTTTTCAATTAGTTTCTTGAATCTAAGTTTTTTTAAGTTAAGTTTATTACTTTTAAATTGTTAGTTTTGAGTTAAAAAATAGTTTTCAACTTTAGGAATATAATTTTTTTTTAACTGGAATTAGGTTGGTTCTTGCATTTGAATTATGTTCTTGAATTAGATTATTAACTTGAATTTAAGAACTTTAAATTTTAAATAGGTTCTTGAATTAGTTTTGGGGTTTTGTTTTATAATCTTGAATTAGTATTTAACTTTAACCTTTTGAATTAGGTTCTTGAATCTTAATTTTTTAAGTTAAGCTTTTTAAAGTTAAGTTTGTTAGTTTAAATTGTTAATTTTTATTTAAGAATTAGTTTTCAACTTTAGGAATGATTTTTTGAACTAGAATTAGGTTGGTTTTGAATTTAGAATTAGGTTCTTGAATTAGATTATTAACTTGAATTTGGAAACTTTGAATTTGAAATAGGTTCTTGAATTAGTTCTGGGTTTTGCTTTAGAATCTTGAATTAATATTTATCTTTAACCTTTTGAATTAGGTTCTTGAATCTAAGTTTCTTTGAGTTAAGATTTTTTAAGTTAAGTTTGTTAGTTTAAATTGTTAGTTTTGAGTTAAAAATTAGTTTTCAACTATTGGAATATGATTTTTTGAACTAGAATTAGGTTGGTTCTTGAATTTAAATTATGTTCTTGAATTAGATTATTAACTTGAATTTGGAAACTTTGAATTTGAAATATCTTCTTGAATTAGTTTTGGGTTTTGTTTTAGAATCTTGAATTAGTATTTAACTTTAACCTTTTGAATTAGGTTCTTGAATCTTAGTTTTTTTAAGTTAAATTTTTTTAAGTTAAGTTTGTTAGTTTAAATTGTTAGTTTTGATTTACGAATTAGTTTTCAACTTTAGGATTGATTTTTTGAACTAGAATTAGGTTGGTGCTTGAATTTGGAATTCTGTTCTTGAATTATATTATTAACTTGAATTTGGGAACTTTGAATTTGAAATAGGTTCTTTAATTAGTTTTGGATTTTGTTTTAGAATCTTGAATTAGTATTTAACTTTAACCTTTTGAATTAGGTTCTAGAATCTTAGTTTTTTTAAGTTAAGTTTGTTAGTTTAAATTGTTAGTTTTGAGTTAAGAATTAGTTTTCAAATTTAGGAATATGATTTTTTGAACTAGAATTAGGTTGGTTCTTGAATTTGTAATTATGTTCTTGAATTAGATTATTAACTTGAATTTGAGAACTTTGAATTTGAAATAGGTTCTTGAATTAGTTTTGGGTTTTGTTTTAGAATCTTGAATTAGTATTTAACTTTAACCTTTTGAATTAGGTTCTTGAATCTTAGTTTTTTTGAGTTAATTTTTTTAAGTTAAGCTTTTTTAAGTTATATTTGTTAGTTTAAATTGTTTGTTTTGATATAAGAATTATTTTTCAACTTTAGGATTAATTTTTTGAACTAGAATTAGGTTGGTTCTTGAATTTGGAATTATGTTCTTAAATTAGATTATTAACTTGAATTTGGGAACTTTGAATTTGAAATAGATTCTTGAATTAGTTTTGGGTTTTGTTTTAGAATCTTGATTAGTATTTAACTTTAACCTTTTGAATTAGGTTCATGAATCTTAGTTTTTTTTAGTTAAATTTTTTTAAGTTACGTCTGTTAGTTTAAATTGTTACTTTTGAGTTAAGAATTAGTTTTCAACTTTAGGAATATGATTTTTTGAACTAGAATTAGGTTGGTTCTTGAATTTGAAATTATGTTCTTGAATTAGATTATTAACTTGAGTTTGAGAACTTTGAATTTGAAATAGGTTCTTGAATTAGTTTTGGGTTTTGATTTAAAATCTTGAATTGGTATTTAACTTTAACCTTTTGAATTAGGTTCTTGAATCTTAGTTTTTTTAAAGTTAAGCTTTTTTAAGTTAAGTTTGTTAGTTTAAATTGTTAGTTTTGATTTAAGAATTACTTTTCAACTTTAGGAATGAGTTTTTGAACTAGAATTAGGTTGATTCTTGAATTTGGAATTATGTTCTTGAATTAGATTATTAACTTGAATTTGGGAACTTTGAATTTGAAATAGGTTCTTGAATTAGTTTTGAGTTTTATTTTAGAATCTTGAATTAGTAAACTTTAACCTTTTGAATTAGGTTCTTGAATCTTAGTTTTTTTAAGTTATGTTTTTTTAAGTTAAGTTTGTTAGTTTAAATTCTTAGTTTTGAGTTAAGAATTAGTTTTTAACTTTAGGAATATGATTTTTTGAACTAGAATTAGGTTGGTTCTTGTATTTGGAATTATGTTCTTGAATTAGATTATTAACTTGAATTTGAGTACTTTAAATTTTAAATAGGTTCTTGAATTAGTTTTGGGTTTTTATTTAGAATCTTGAATTAGTATTTAAGTTTAACATTTTGAATTAGGTTCTTGAATCTTAGTTTTTTTGAGTTAATTTTTTTAAGTTAAGTTTGTTACTTTAAATTGTTAGTCTTTGTGAACCTTATAGTTTAGGTTAATGCTTGCTATTAGTTTTCAATTTTAGGTTAGTGTTAGTTTTGAATTAGATTCTTGAATTTGGAAATTTTGAATTAGTTTTTGGTTATGCATACAGATGTCATCAGGTGATGGTGATCGAGGTCATCCTAGTAAAAGTACTAGCAAGACCAGTAAGTCTAGGAAGAGCTCTAGGAGGCCTATAGAGCATGGCGATATTCCAGGTCGTCTTTCATGTTCGCCACAGATTCGCTCTACTCCACCAGTGTTTGTCCCCTATGGCACTGGGAATCCCACAAATTTTCATGTTCCTAGACCTACTACTTCTCATCATCACATGACTTGCATGCCTACACCCACTATGCCTCCGCCACATGGCAGTGGGCTACTAGATTATCATCTGGTACGCCATCCCGTCGTGATTTTTCTTCACTCCACTTATCAGGCTTGCGACTTAGAGATCATACCAGCTCTGAGTCTGACACACAGACTTCTACTCCCTCATTGAATCACCAACATTATAGACTTCTGCCATTACCTGCATTAGCACTTTTTGAGGAGGAAGATTAGGTAAATTTGAGACCCAGTGAGAAGGACGCCATTGATAGAATCATGATTTACCCTAATGGATCATCGTAAGTTTTTTTCTAATTAATTGATAAGTTTATTTTTCATAATAATTAATTATTTATCACTTGATGACATGCTTATTATGTTCTTTGAAGGTTGGTTCCCACGAAAGAGCCCCGATGTTCTTTAAAGGAGGCAGTTAGGAGGCTTTTTACAGAACCTTAGAGCTCCTGGTCAGAAATTCCAAAATCGATCCAACAGGCCATGTTTGATGAGTTTAAGGTATATGCATATATATATATATATAAACTTTTCATAATATATATATATATATATATATATATATATATATATATCATCTAACACTAATCATTTCTCTCTTTCAGACAATGTGTACTTGGCAGCGAAAGTACAATAAGATCATTTCTACTACTTTCGAGAGGAAGGCTAGTGCCACGCTATGCCAATGGATTAAAAAAATTCGAGATAGTAAAAAGTGTGGATCTTGGCTTCTACCTCATCCTCATGAGAAGCTTAAAAAATATTGGGATTCGAAAGAGTTCAAAGCATTGTCTGAATAAGGAAAGAAATCCAGAAGCAGTGTCAAAGGTGGATCATTGCATACTATGGGTGCAAAGAGTAGCGGACCTTGCAATGGAAATGGTAAGTAATAATATTAACCTTTTAACTTATATGTTTATATAAACTTGATTAAATAATATTAATTACTTGATTATGTTAAATTTTATTTTGTTTGCAGGAGAAGGATTTGGGATGCCCTCTGACTCAGGCTGAGCTCTTTATGAAAGGCCACATAAGAGACAAAAAAAATGAGTCAGATCCGGATGTATGGGTTGAGCAGAGGGCTCAAGACGCCTATGTAAGTTTTAAAGCTTAAATATAATTAAAGTAGTAACATATACATATATATATATATATATATATATATATTATGTATATATTATAATTTTTATTTGTTTATATGCAGGATAAGTTTGGACGTGTTTTGTCTGAGTACAGCCCGACTCAGCAAGGTTTGGGCCTGCCAATCGAGCCTACAAATGAGGAAGCCACTCAAATATGGACCAACAAAGTGGCAGGGGGAGACAAAAGGGGAGAGTCTATAGTCTAGGCTCTAGGAATGATTTGCGACGAATCCAGTCAGGACTGGATAGTATTGGATCCTTGCGCCAGGCTGAGGCGGTGACTTGACGTCATCCTCACCTTCCTCCGACTTATCACCGGCAGTCTGTTCAGGGTTCCAAACTCAACGATGTCTGATAGGAAAGAAAACAATTACATAAAAAAATTTCATATACACGAGCGTCCTCCTACATTGTCCCCTAGTACAGCATACTTAAGAAAGCGGTTTCCAGGGTCAACCTTTTTAACTGCATGCCAGACCACTAAGTGATGAGATCGGGTGTTCAACTTGCACATATGTCATAGCAGATTGCAGATCTTACTAGGGCCTTGGCAGAATCCGAGAGAAAATAGGCTAAGACCACTAATTATTTGTCCAAGACCTTCTGATCTCTTCAACAACAAAGGTCATCCTTTGTTGGTCATCACCGTCGTAGTGTAAATCGTACTCCTTCCTCCTCCTCATCAAGTGACGACGTTACTGAGACTAGTTAAAATGAGGAGGAGTATGCGGATACTACCCCCCATTAGGATTGACTCATTTTGACACTTTTTGAATGTTATTGAATACTTTATAGGTCGTTATGGTGGACCTTTTATGTGTTTCGTTATATTATACTTCATTTTTAGCTTGTTATTGATGTTGTAATTGTTTTATGAATGGTGTGGAAACAATTAGTGCTGGTTTGGGCTATATTGAATTAGTTTTTGAAATGGCAGGTGGTGCGTATTGAACCTTCCAATATTTGCAGCTGGAAAAAATGCAGAAAAGCGACGGACAACGTCTCTTTTGTCCGTTGCTTTTTCGGAATTCTTTAAAAAGATTCCCAAAAAAGCGACAGACAGCTTCGCTTTTCTGGAAAAAATTTACCAGGAAAAGCGACATTTTCTGTCGCTTTGTTCTTCAAGTTCAAGAACAAAGCAACAGCCTGCGTCGCTTTTCTGGAAAAAAGAAAAAAATATCACTTTTTCATTTGCATCGCTGTCCATCATTTTTAAAGCAATGTTGTCCGTTGCTTCTGGAAAAGCGACAAGCCATTTTCCCACGGGAGTGACGCAGTCGCTATTCTGTCACTTTTGGCCTAAAAGTGATGGCCAGCGTCTCTTTTGGCCATCTCTTTTTGGCCTTTTTTAGTTGTGGCAGCAGACTAAGGCTGTAGTTCCAGCGGGTGGAGCTGTCCATAGAAGGGGCATCCACAGGCTGGGCAAGGGAATTTTCAGGGAGGCCATGGAAACTACGGGAAAGGGAGTGGTGCATCCAGCTAGAGAGGGTGTCTTGATTGATGACAGAGCGCATTGTTATGCCTTCCTAGGGAAGTTTGAGGCTGAGGCGTTTGATTTTGTGATAACAGGTACTATTCTCATTTGTGATCGGATGGCTTCTGAATTATTTGATCCAGGTTCCACATATTTATATGTATCCGTTAAATTTTCCTTGGGTCTAAAATTTATATGTGATGTTGTTGATTCTTCTATTCACGTTTCTACCCTAGTTGGGAAGTTTATTGAAGTGACCAATATGTATCGTACTTGCTCTGTGTGTTTGTGGATTTTCAGACTTGGGTAGATTTGGTTATTCAGGATATGCTACACTTTGATGTGATCTTGGGTATGACTTGCCTGTCTCCGTATCATGTTGTGTTAAACTGTATTTCTAATACACTAACTCTAGAGATTCTGGGTAGGGATAGACTTGAGTGGGAATGTGTACAGGCCTAAGCCGGCAAAAATCATTTCCTTTGTTCGGGCTAAGAAACTAGTGGGGAAAGGTTGTTCAGCCTTCTTGGCTCATTTTCAGGATGTAAGTATGGAGTCTCCTTCTATTGAATCTGTCCTAGAAATTCTGAATTTCAGGAGGTATTTCCGACAGATTTGCCTGGCATGGCTCCAGATAGATACTTTGACTTCTGTATAGATTTGGAGCCAGACACTTGCCCAATCTCCATTCCTTCTTATCCTATGGCTCCGGCAGAGTTGAGGGAACTTAAAACATAGCTTCAGGAACTTTTAAATAAGGGATTTATTCATCCCAGTGCTTCACCTTGGGGTGCTTCAGTCTTGTTTGTGAAAAAAAATGAATGGCAGTATAAGGATATGTATAGACTACATGAAATTGAACAAGGTTACCATCTGAAATAAGTATCCTCTACCCCACATAGATGACCTTTTTGACCAGTTGCAAGGTTCTTCGTTGTTTTCTAAGATTGACTTGAGATCAAGGTATCACCAGCTGAAGATTAGGCCTGAGGATATACGTAAGATGGCTTTATGGACTCGGTATAGGCATTATGAGTTCCTAGTAATGTCTTTTGGGTTGACCAATGCGCCGGCAGCCTATATGAGTTTGACGAATGGTGTCTTTAACTCATTTATGGATTTCTTTGTAATTGTGTTTATAGATGACATTTTGATTTTCTCCAAGAGTAAAGAGGAGCATACAGAGCATTTTTGCATTGTTCTAGGAATTTTGAGGAGCCAGAAATTGTATGCCAAATTTTCGAAGTGTGAATTTTTGTTGTGTTCGGTTACTTTCTTAGGGCATGTGGTTTTAGAAAAGGGGGTAATGGTGGATCCCCAAAAGATTGAGGCAGTTAAGAGTTGGGTCCGACCTAGATCTGTGACTAAGATTAGGAGTTTTGTAGGTCTTACGTGCTATTATCGCAGGTTGGTCAAGAACCTTGCTTCCATTTCTACTCACTTGATAAGATTGACTCAGAAGGAGGCACCTTTTGTTTAGTCTGACAAGTGTGAGGAGTGTTCCAAATTCTCAAGACACTTCTGACTATAGCTCATATCCTATCATTGTCGGATGAAAGTAAGGATATTATTGTGTTTTGTGATGCTTCACACTCGGGTTCGGGTGTTGTGCTGATGCAGGACATGAATGTAATAGTGTATGCTTCAAAGCAATTGAAGCCCCATGAGAAGAATTACCCAACCTATGATTTGGAGTTGGCAGCAGAGGTATTTGCACTCAAGATATGGAGACACTACCTCTATGTTGTCAAGTGTGAAGTGTTCATAGACCATCACATCCTGCAGCATGTGTTCACACAGAAGGATTTACATCTGAGACAGAGGAGGTATATGGGGTTGTTAAAGTATTATGATGTGACCATTTAGTATCATTCGGGTAAGTCTAATGTGGTGGCAGACACATTGAGCCAGAAAGCGGTTAGCATGGCCAGTTTGTCTTATTTGGGGTGCCTAAGTGACCCTTGGCTAGAGAGAGTTGGACTATATAATCCAAGTTCATGCGGTAGGGCATTTTAGAAAAGGGTGGAGTGTTGGCAAGTATTGAGGTTAAACCCATATTTCTAGAAGAAATCAAAACCAAACAGTTTAAGGGTGCACAACTGAACAAGCTTCTAAACAAGGTGGTGTCTGGGAAAGCTTGAGATGCCACACTGGACGTTGGTTGGGTTTTATGCCTTAGAGAGTAGATTTGTGTCCCTTAGGTCAATGAATTGATACAGAATTTATTGATAGAAGCTCATAGTTTTTGGTACTCAATTCATCGGAGTGTGACCAAAATGTACAGGGCTTTGAGGCGGCTTTATTTGTGGCCTGGGACGAAGAGAGACATAACTGAATATGTGTCTATGTATCAAATTGTCAGCAGGTAAAATATGAACATCAAAGGCCTGCACGACAACTTCAAAGAATGCCCATTCTTGAGTGGAAATGGGAAAGGATAGCCATGGACTTCGTAGTAGGTCTTCCTAAGACCTTGGGAAAGTATGATTCCATTTTGGTCATCATAGATAGGCTGACAAAGTTAGCTTATTTTATTCTGGTCAGGGTGGATTATAACTCCACACAGTTGGACAAGATCTATGTCAAGGAGATGGTGAGATTGCATGGGTGCCACTTTCCATCATTTCAGACAGAGGTACGCATTTTACTTTTAAGTTCTAGGGAAGTTACATGAAGAGTTGGGCACCCAACTCAATTTTAGCACAGCCTTTCATCTTCAAATAGATGGTCAGTCAGAGAGGATGATTTAAGTGCTAGAGGACATGCTGAGAGCATGTGCGATTGATTTTGGGGGCCAATGGGATCAGTTCTTGTCATTGTGCAAATTTTTGTACAACAACAGTTACCACTCCATTATTGACATGGCACTATTCGAAGCACTTTATGGGAGGGGATGTAAATTGCCCATAGGGTGGTTCGAGGTAGGCGATGTGAAACCTTTCGGCATTGACTTGGTGAAGGAATCTCAGGAGTAGGTGAGAGGTATTCAATCCAAGTTATTGGCAGCCCAGAGCAGGCAAAAAGAGTATATGCATCGCAAGGTAAGGGATATGGCTTTTCAGGTTGGTGAATAGGTTCTATTGAGGTATCACCGATGAAAGGGGTAATGAGGTTTGATAAGAATATTAAGCTTAGCCCTCAATACATTAGTCTTTTCGAGATTCTTGAAAGTGTGGAGTCGTTAGCTTATAGGTTAGTATTGCCGCTTAATTTATCCAGGGTCCATCTAGTTTTCCATGTTTCCATGTTGAATAGATACCATGGGTATGGGGAGTACATCACTAAATGGGATTCGGTCTTGTTAGACAAGGACCTTCAGTACAAGAAGGTTCCGATTGCTATTCTTGACCGGGATGTCCAAAAATTAAAGAAAAAGGAAATCAAGTCAGTGAAGGTCCTATAGAAACATTGTCCAGTTTAGGAAGCCACTTGGGAAACCAACAAGGACATGTGATATGGGTACCCTCACTTGTTTGAGGATTCAGGTACTACCCTTTTCTCTTTTTAGCTAATCTTTTTTAGCTTTGATCATTTGGAAATGAATGATGGGTAAATTGGTATTTGTTGTAATGACTCTTCCTATTGTTATGGGTGAACTATTCATGTGAAGAAACTAGTTAGAAAACTCAGGGTTGGGGAGTTGGAAATTTTAGGCTAGTCCAGTCTCAGACAAATTCTGAGCGAGGTAAGGTCTAAGGAAATCTGGGAAAAGATTAGGTAAAACAACTAAGGTTGAGCTAGATTTCCTATTAGCTAAGACATTAAGGAGTCTGTAGGACTTTTCAAAAATGAATTCGGGTGAGTAGAACTCTCGATATCAAACTTGACATCAAAGGGTTGGTCTTGAATGTCAAGGTTTAAAAGTGTGTTGTAAAATGGGCAAAACTAGGAGGATTCCCGAGGTTCTATCCTATGTCAGTGGCTACAGCGGGTGACACGCTTCTACAACAATGACCGCTATCGCAGAGAAATTCCTGCTATAGCGAAAGTTAAGGTAGTCAACTCCGCTATAGCGGGTAGCTTCCTCTACAGCAGCACTGCTATAGCAGGATTGGGCCGCTATGGCAGGGTAAGTCATAGTAAATATAGAAACTTCCCCAAAAATATTCAGAATTATTCAAGAATATTTTGGTGAAGGGCAGAGGCGACTTGGGAAATTCTCTATTGATTTTCCACCAAGTTTCTTCTTAAAAGTAAGTATTTTGTTTCCCTACTTATGTACTTCGAATTCTATACCTTATAATCGATAGTTACGAGCTTTGGGGAGGTTTTTGCTTGACTTAGGATGGAAAATCTGGTAGAACAAGGAATGTAAAGGTGTAGAAAACCTTGGATTTTATGTATAAACTATGTATTTCATGATTTTATACCATAATTTGCTAATGTGGCGATGAAATTGGTAGTTTTAGGCGAATTATAGGTGGAAAGGCCCTAGGTTGGATGGAATGATCATGGGTTTGGCCTGGGGATGAGGATTAGGAAATAATCTGAGATATTTAGGTCACATTGATTGAATTTGAGTTATTGTTATTATGTTTAGACCAAGAACAAGCTAAATCTTCACAATAAGGGAAAGCACAGGTTCAGTAGAGCATTCGGGCATAATTCGAGGTAGGTGATGGTTGATTGTTTCCCATTTGCGATATATATGCATTTTAACTATTATATTAGTGTTGACTATATATTTCATGTGTTAGGGAATAAGATAATGAATGTTACTGATATTTGGTTGTCAACCTTGTGAAATGAAGTTGTCTTTAATACTTATTTGTTTACAAGTGTGATCCGTGTTCATTGTGATCGATTGTTGTGTTTCCTGTGACATTTGGTTGGCTCGGGTACCACACCTGGTATGGGATATCTATCGATTGGATCAAGTACCATGCCTGGTATATATTCTATCATGGTTGGCTCGGGTACCATGCTTGGTACATATTTTATTGTGATTCTATGTTTGGTTCCATGAGCGGACCGTGTTTGTCCTTGTGATGTAATTGTAGCATATTGGTCCATGGTTGACCATGTGGGTGTGTTTAAATGCTGGGTTGACTCTTGTGTAGATCGAGATTACATGTTAAATATTGTAGATGCTGTCTTAGGGATCTCTGGGTGGTCTGGGTTACTTGAAATGCGTATCGCGTCCCATATATTATTGTTGTTGAGATTTTGGACATGTTCCATATAGTTGGTAAGCCAGGTTGATGACTGAGAGTCTGGGTTATATTTGATGACTTATTTTTACACGTTTTGTCATGCTTTACTAAGTTTTAGTTAAGTGTTCATATTTCAAACATTGGAGCTGGACGATGATTCTACCAGTACACTGTTGTTTTTGTGTACTGATACTGCACTTGCTCTTCTTTTGTTGAGTACATGGAATATACTGGTGGTGGCTGCATGACCTTAGCTGTGACATTAGCGTCTTCTGAATCTAAGGGTGAGCTACTTCTTTTGGTTTCCATGGATTCATCTATCCTTTCTAGTTCATTGTTCACACTCAGACTACTTTTATTTTGGGGTTACATCCCCATATTCTAGACTTGTTAGATGTTTTGGTATACGACTTTAAGATTTTAGGATATATTTCCCCAAGGATTTCTTATTTCTTTATTCTAGAAGTGAATCTTGGTTTTAATTAATGCAATTTGGTTTTAGTTTCTTAGTTTTGATCTGTGTTGACTTGGTTACTTGGTTCGCTAACCGGTGGTTTAGGTTAGGTGCCACTCGCAACGGTTTAGGTCGTGACAGTAAGGTGCTATCGCGCAGGATGGGCGCAATCACGCTGGCCTGAGGGCTCTATGTAATGATCCTTCCAGTTATTTTTGCTTTTATGCCTTCTTTGTACTGCTAGAGTTTTCCTCTAGTGGCCCCAAGTTATTTATGACTTGCTGGGACCGGTGATTCAGTGCCCTGGTTGTTCGTTTGTTCGTTTTGGTCGTTTGCCTGTTTTAGTGCTTTAACTTAGAATATTGTTGACTTTAGTCAAAATTCTTAGTAAACGTGATCGAAATCAAATTCTGACAGTTTTGTTATCTCCAGAACGTGGATTTTGGTCTAGATGGACCCTGGGTCGGGTTCTGGGAGCTCTCGATTTAGTGTTTTCTAGGTTTTTGTGTTTTAGCCAAGTTAAACTTGAAAGTTTGACTTTGGTCAATATTTGGAGAAGACGACCCCGGATATAAATTTCATCTGCTCTATTAGCTCCTGAATGTCGACTTTGGGCTAGGGGAACCTTTGATTTGGGTCTCGGGGCTTCCGGACTTGTTTTGGGGTATTAAGTTCTGAGTTAGTTTTGGGCATCGGGCCCACTTTTCCTTAAAACGATCTATGTTGGTAAATTCATTGATTCTATTGAGTCCGGAATATTATTTCCACTCAAATAGCTCTACTGGTTTGTGAGTATCGGGTTCCGATTGTGCCCAGAATGCCCCGTAGAAATTTAGAAAATTGTAGATTTTTCTAATGCGGACCAGCTTTAAATAGCTGTTGGCAGCTTTATTTTCAGTTTTTGCTCTCATCTTTCCCACACGTTTTCTCCATCATTTTTACACCAAATTCCTTCAAATCTTCACCTTCTCTTACCCATAACTTGGAGGAATAATTGTTGCTGATCCGGGTGTGTTTCTTGGCCTCGTGAATAGGTAAAATCTCTTGTTAACTTTCGTTAATGTTCGCAAATTTCATTCTTTAAATTCTTGTTTTTCACGATTTTCAGCTTATTTCTTTCACTTCCTTCAACTCCAACTTCAGTTTTCTCAACTCTAATTACTCAAGAACAGTGTGGCTCGTGAGAATTCTCTAAATTATCATTAATCTCACTCTTTTATCGTTGGTAAGCCTCTTTTTCTTCAAGCCTTGTTCTTCTCTTCAAGCTCAAAAACCTCCATGGTTGAGGCTCTTACAAGCTTTATTTTTCTTGAGTTAAAGCTGTATTGGAGAGCTTGATTGTTTGTGGTAGCTGTAGTTGTGGTCCGTGGTTGATTCTTGCTTCCAAATTGGTACGTTTCTGCCCTTGAAAATCACAATTCTCCACTTTTGTTCTCATGAATTAGTAGTACTTCGGGGCTGTTTTGAGCCCTGAAACGAACTCCATTTGCGCTCAAATTTTGAGCATGGGTTCCTAAATTTACCGCGGACATAATTGTGAATTTTATTTTCTGTTTCACTACACGAGCCCCGAGGGTCATTTTTCGACCCAATTTTTGGCCCAATTTTCCGTATAGCAATATGGTTGTCGTTCTTCTCCTCTTGACACCTAGATTATGTTATTGATAGCATGACAACTTTCTGAGGCTGTTCGAAAAGGGAAGGCATACGAGTGACGGTTCGTATTTACAGTTCGGCCCCTAGGTAGGTTATAGTTTAAACTTCTTAGACTTCGCATATATAAAATAAAATTGTACTAATGGGCAACCTTGGGTTGGGCTTACTTGTTGGTAGCACAGACCTTGACCGCTTTATGCATGTCCCATTCCTTTTCTTCCTCCGATAGTTGTAGTATTTGCTATAGATGATATTATCACCCTTGTGGTCCTGTGTGTCCTTGGTTGACTCTGGATCATAGATGGTGTGTTATATGGGAATGTATGTGAGTCCCGTGCATCATTATTATTGTTGTAGAGCTGGCTATATGTGTTGTAGAATGATTCGAGCCAGTGTAGGAGCGATAGGTTAATTGTGGGCCGGGGGCCACTGTTGTGATTGTGTATACCATTCATCATGCATATTGAGGAAATTTATTCATGATTTTACTACGGTTTTGGCTTCAGGCCTACTTTTGCTGAATTTCTAAACCTTGCATGGCTCGTGAGGCCCTTTTTGGTGAAAATGATTGAAAAAGGGTTTTGGTACCATCTTAATGAATCTTCTTGGGGTAAGGGGGAATTAAAGGATATTTTATCACTATTTCCACTTATACTAGACTCGATGGGATCGAGCGCTAGACTTATTTTACTACAACTTTTGGGGTGATGCTAGACTCGGTGAGGTCATGCTCTAGGACTATTTGACTTATAGATTTAGACCTGGATAATCTCCAGGCAGCTTTACTTGGGGATTTTTGAGATTGCAAGGCATCTAGTATGTTGGTCAGGGGCCTCCATGGACCTTGTCATTCCGATTAGGGGCTACGTGCTGCGAGTGCCGAAGAGGAGGTATACAGTGTAGGAGAGGTATACTGGTGTGACCTTCCATGGATCCTGTCTTCTGGGCCTTATAGGACGCCAAAAGAGGATAACATACGGTACTACAATCACTCTTGGCTTAGCATGGCATGTCATATGATTTATTTGTGTGAGGTACCACCCTTGTTTGCTATGTGTTGATTGTACGCTCTAGTAGTATGGGATGTCGGAGGGTTTGTCTTCACTTGTTTGTGTTCCTTAGGTGTATGGGATCCCGTGGGACTGTAGGTAGACTTATTGCTACTATTTCGCTATATTGTTTCCTGTTGTAGTTCTTATGACTTTGGATATTGTTAATCTTTAAATTGGGCTTCCAGTTATTGAATTCTTGACTTGAGATAGCATGCTTAGTTGGGTTATTGTTCATTGTATTTGAGCATTTTTATTGTTTTCTTCCTCTCCTTCTCTATTTGTTAAGGTTACGATATACCGCTTGCTTTCTAAACTCTTCTTTATATACTTGTTGTGGCGAGGATCCCGGGTACATATTTCTTTGTTTTGCATGTGATGTGTATTCTTTTAGCTATCCATATGTATTATTCCTGCTTGTATTCTATCTGTGCTAGCTTCCGTGTAATTATTTGTTGCCTTCTGTGACTAGTTGTTTTCTATTCTACTTATTACTGCTTTTTTATTTTATATGTGCCCAGTCGGCCTATGATACCTACTAGTTACTGGTTGCTTTGCAATTGGTGCTCATACTACACTCTGCATCTTCTGGTGATGATCCTAGTATGGGCCATCACCGTTAGCTCATTAGAGACTCGTGCAAGGAGCTATCTTTGAGATATTTCATACTAAGGGTGAGCTGTTGGTGACCGGAGCTTAGCTTTTAGTTATCTTTTATATCATGTATTCCATTACTACTTGGAGACATCTGTATATATTGTTTTGGATCCTTTGTACTACTTAAATGTAATTCTTACTCTATATTATGATACCAGGTTTTGGGGTTTTGGTTTAGCTTCCGCAGATGTGTATATATTCCTGTATCTACTTTCTTCAGCTTATTTCCCTTGCTTCTGCTTATTTATATCGTTCCTCTACTAAAGTGTTAAATAGTAGCCCATTACTAACTATTCTGGGCTACGTGGATTGGTTTGCCTACTGGGGGTTGTAGGTGTCACCATGAACGAGAAATTAGGTTAGGACATCTAAGTATCAGAGCCTAGGTCCAGCAGTATCATCGGTATAGGAGCCAATGTCTAGTAGAGTCCTGTGGATCGGGGCAGAGAAGTCCGTACTCAATCTTCGGGAGGCTATAATGATATCTTAGGAAATAAGACTCTCTTATTTTCTTCTATATCATGCGTAATCCTTGGGAGTTTCTTGAAATCTCACTTGTTCTCGTTCATTCTTCCGCAGATGGCTCGTACGAGATCATCAGTGTCGGGCAAAAAAATGAGTCTTCAACTCTAGCTAGGGGTCGAGGACGTCCCCGAGCAGCTACAGATGCTAGAGTTGAGATAGGGCCCGAGCATGATCATGAGACATAGTTTTCTCCCGAGCAGTATGTAGACCAGGGGGCAGCCCAGGTACCACCTGCTCCAGTTCCAGCTTCAGCCCCAGCTTAGTCTTTAGATATTCGGGGTTTATTGTTACAGTTATTGGGTATGATTGGAGAGCGGCCTTCTGAGGCAGCATAGACATCCGCTCAGGGGCATCCCTAGGTTCACCGAGTTTAGGGTCACAGCCTATTACTGTGGCTCCCCGTGGCGAGGTTATTTTGGTCCCATCAGTTACACAGCCTCTTGCTCCTCGCCCAGCTATGAGAGAGATGGAGCAGAAGGCACTATGTAGATTCTTGAGATTGGAACCTCTGATGTTTGCTGGTACTTCTTGGCAGGACCCCCATGACTTTATTACTGCTTTTGAGGAAAGCTTCACCATCTGAGGTTGTTGGAGACTTATGGGTTTGGCTATACTACATATCAGTTGGAGGGCCTAACGAAGTTATGGTGGAGGGCCCAGGTTGCTTGCAGACCATCATCGTCACCTCCTTTGACTTGGTCCGAGTTTTATGAGGCCTTTATGGATAAGTTCTTACCTCAGAGCAACAGAGAGAGGCAGATAGAGGAGTTCACCAAACTTACTCAGGATACCATGACCGTCTCAGAGTAGGAGACCCATTTCCATCAACTTTCTCCATTTGGGGACATAATTATGCCTACTGAGTCTGACAGAGTCTGTAGATTTGTTTGGGGGCTACAGAGAGAGTTTAGATAGCCTATAGAGATATTGGTTCCTAGTGGTCGGTCATTCTAGGCTATTGCAAACTATGCCTGTATTATAGAGGATTTGCATCATCATAATACCGGGGCTACAGAAAAGAGGCCTCAACATCAGGGTAGCTACAGTGGTTCTTGTTATGGTGGTAGGGGTGTAGGCCAGTGGGGCCTAGGTCATCATCTATAAAGGCACTTGGGTCAGTCTAGTTGACCGGTTTAGGCTTCACATCAGCCTCTAGTTCTCAGTTTGAGCAGCGTCAGAGCAGCCAGCATGGTCACAGTGGTCTGTATTCGAGAGTTACTACTTTTGGGGCATCAGGCTGAGGTGGCCACACAGGTTTAGTGGGTTCGTCTATGAGTGTGGAGTCAGCGGTAATTTTGCTAGAGATTTCTCCCAGTTGGGTACAACGTGCTATGAGTGCAGAGTTAGTGGTCATTTTGCTAGAGATTGTCCCCAGTGGGGTATATCTCAGCTAGCCACTCTGCCGGCTCAGCCTATTCACTCAGTTCTGACACTGGCTCCAGGAGGAGGTGGTCAGGGTAGAGGTGGTGGCCCATGATAAAGGATAGGTGGTAGGGTGACGGTCAGTCAGGTGGTGGTCGCCGTTAGTTCTATGTGGTCCCTGAAAGACCGGAGGCAGAGGCACTAGATGCTATGATCACATGTATGATTTTTGTATGCCATCGGCCAGCTTATGCTTTATTTGATCCTAGATATACATATGCATATGTATCTGCCTACTTTGTTCCTTGTTTGGGGTTGGCTAGTAAGCCGTTATCTATTCCTGTTTCTGTTTTGACCCTAGTAGGAGATTCTTTAGTAGTGGATCAGATTATGAGATCTTGCATGATATATGTTGGTGATTTGGAGACTTGAGGTGATTTGATGATACTTGATATGTTAGATTTTGATGTGATATTGGGCATGGACTGGTTTTCCCTTACCGTGCAATTTGGAATTGTTATGCCAAGACTATTACCAATGTCGTGCCTGGTGTATCCCCGGTTGTGTGGCAGGGTTCTGTTAAGCGAATGCCATTTGGGATCATCTTTTGTCTTTGAGCTAGGAAGCTGATTTTGCGAGGATGTTTGGCTTACTTAGCATATGTCTGAGATTCTAGTGCCAACCCTTCTTCCCTTGAGTCCATTCCTGTGGTTAGAGACTTCCTAGATGTGTTCCCTACCAACTTTCCAGGCCTTCCACCTGAGAGAGATATTGATTTCGCTATTTAGTTAGAGCCGGGCACCAGGCTCATTTCTATTTCTCCCTACCTTATGGCTCCTGCTTAGTTGAGAGAGCTTAAGGAGCAGCTCCAGGATTTTTTAGCTAAGGGGTTCATTAGACCGAGTGTGTCGCCTTGGGGTGCTCCTGTTGTATTTGTTAAAAAGAAGGATGGGTCGATGCGGATGTGTATTGATTATCGGCAGCTGAATAAGGTGACAGTGAAGAATAGGTATCCAATGCCGAGGATTGATGACTTGTTTGATCAGCTTCAGGGTTCAGCCGTGTTTTTGAAAATTGATTTGAGGTCAGGCTACCACCATTTGAGGATTAGGGTGGAGGACACCCCTAAGACAGCATTCAAGACACATTATGTCCATATGAGTTCCTAGTGATATCTTTTTGGTTGACTAATTCCCCCGCATCCTTCTTAGACTTGATGCACAGGGTGCTTAGCCTGCATTTGGACTCGTTCGTGATAGTCTTCATAGATGACATTCTGTTATACTCCCAAAGTAGAGATGAGCATGAGCAGCACTTGAGGACTGTACTTCAGATTTTAAGAGATCATCAGCTTTATGCCAAGTTCTCAAAGTGTGAGTTTTGGCTTGAGTCAGTTGCATTGCTAGGGTACGTGGTGTCTAAGGATTAGATTAGGGTTGATCTGGGTAAGATTTTAACGGTTTGTGATTGGCGTAGACCTACTACTGTTACCAAGGTTTGCAACTTTATTGGGTTAGCGCGTTACTACAAGTGGTTCATTCAGGGATTTTCCTCGATAGAAGCACCCTTGACTATGCTAACTAGGAAGAATATTCCATTTCAGTGGTCAGATCAGTGCAAGGATAGCTTTTAGAGGCTTAAGGCCTTATTGACTTCAGCTCCAGTTTTGACTTTTCCAGTTGAGGGTCAGAGTTTCGCCATGTATTGTGATGCTTCTGGGGTCGGTCTTTGTTTTGTATTGATGCAGCAGGTCGAGTGATAGCATATGCGTTGAGGCAGCTGAGGGTTCACGAGCGCAATTATCCCACTCATGACTTGGAGTTGGCAGCAGTAGTCTTCGCACTCAAGATCTGGAGGAACTACTTATATGGAGTTCATTGTGAGATATTCACCAACCATCATAGTCTTCAGTACATTATGAGTCAGTGAGAGATAAACTCGAGGCAGAGGAGATGGATAGAGTTACTGAAGGACTATGATTTTACCATTCTATATCGTCCAGGAAAGGCAAACGTGGTAGCGGATGCCTTGAGTCAGAAGGCAATGAGTATGTGCAGGTTAGCTTCACTTTCAGTTTCTAAGCGACCATTGGCCTTAGACATCCAGTCTTTGGCTAACCGTTTGGTTAGGCTTGACTTATCGGATCCTAGCAGAGTTTTTGCCAGTATTGAGGTTTGTTCTACTCTAGTTGATCAAATTCAGAGCCGACCGTTTGATGATCAGATTTTGTGTGACCTTCGTGATCAGGTAGTTAGGGATGAGGCCAACCGAGCTACTTTGGATTCTGATGGTGTTCTGAGGTTTGACAGTCGTCTTTGTGTTTCGATGTTGGAGACGTGATTCAGTTGATACTTCGTGAGGCGCATTGTTCTAGATACTCCATTCATCCTGGTGCGACAAAGATGTATAGAGACTTGAGATAGCTTTACTGGTGGAGTGGTATGAAGCGAGATGTAGCAGAGTTTGTGTCTCAGTGCTTGAACTGTCAGTAGGTAAAATTCGAGAACATGATACCTAATAGGTTTATGCAGCGACTTCCTATCCCTGAGTGGAAGTGAGAAGGGATTACTATGGATTTTATGGTTGGTTTGCCTCGTACCTCCAAGGGTTTTGATTCCATTTGGGTGGTTGTGGATCGGCAGACTAAGTCAACCCATTCCTTGCCAGTTCAGACTTCTTACAATGCCAAGAGGTTAGCTCAGATCTACATTAGTGAGGTTGTTCGGTTGCATGGGGTCCTAGCTTCTATCATTTTAGACCGCGACACTCAGTTCACATCTCAGTTTTGGAGAGCTATTCAACAAGATTTGGGTACGGAGGTTCAGCTTAGCTCTTCTTTCCACCCTCAGATAGATGGACAGTCCGAGAGGAACATCTAGGTCCTGAAGGACATGCTTCGAGCCTGTGTTCTTGATTTTGGAGATTATTGGGATTAGTTTGTGCCTTTGGCCTAGTTTGCTTATAATAATAGCTTTCATTCGAGTATCAACATGGCACTCTTCGAGGCATTGTATGGTAGGCATTGTAGATCATCGGTTGGTTAGTTTGATGGATTGGAATCTAGGCCATAGACTACTGATTTACTTCGGGACTCCATAGGCAATGTTAGGGTGATTCAGGATAGACTTTGAGCTGTTAAGCGTAGGCAGAAGAGCTACGCTAATTGTAGACTTCGTGCCTTAGAGTTTAGCATTGGTGATTTGGTATTCCTTCGTGTGTCACCCATGAAGGGCGTGATGAGATTTGGTCGGCGGGGCAAGCTTAGCCCCAAGTATATTGGGCTGTTTGAGATCCTCCGGAGAGTTGGTAGTGTTGCCTATCAGTTAGCCTTGCCTCTGATGTTTTTAGCTATGGATCCAGTGTTTCATGTTTCAATGTTGAGGTGGTATATTCTAGATGATTCTCATATGTTGCATTGGGAGTCGGTTCAGTTGGATGAGAGCTTATCCTTTGTCGAGGAGCCAGTTTCTATATTATCTAGAGATGTGAGAAGGTTGAGGTCTAGGGAGATTCCTTTTGTAAAAGTTCAGTAGATGCATCGTTCAGTCGATGAGTCTACCTGGGAGACCGAAAGAGATATATGGGCCCAGTATCCGCAGTTGTTTGAGCCTTTAGGTACCTCTTTCTTCTTGACTTTCGATGACAAAAGTCCTTTTTAGTAGTGGATAATGTAATGACCCTTCTGGTCATATTTGCATTTATGCCTTCTTTGTACTGCTAGAGCTTTTCTGTAGCGGTCCTAAGTCATTTATGACTTGCTGGGTGCTGGGACCGGTAGTCCAGTGCCCTGGTCGTTCGTTTGGTTGTTTTGACTGTTTGCCTGTTTTAGAGCCTTAACTTAGAATATCATTGACTTTAGTCAATATTCTTGGTAAACGTGCTTGGAATCGAATTCCAACAATTACATTAGCTCCAAAGCATGGATTTTTGTCAGGATGGACCCTAAATAGGGTTATGGGAGCTTCTGATTTAGTTTTGTCTGGGTTTTTGTGTTTTAGCCAAGTTGAACTTGAAAGTTTGACTTTGGTCAACATTCGTAGAAGACGTCCTCGGATAGAAATTTTGTTTGTGCTATAAGCTCCAAAATGTCGAGTTTGGGCTAGAGGAAGCTTTGGTTTGGGTCTCGGGACTTTAGGACTTGTTTTTGGGTATTGAGTTTCGAGTTAATTTTGAGCATGGGGTCCACTTTTCCTTAAAATGATCTCCGTTGGTACATTTTTTTATTCCATTGAGTCCAGAATGTCATTTACACTCAAATAGCTCTATATGTTTGTGAGTATCGGGTTCTGATTGTGCCCGAAATGCCCCTTACAAGTTTAGAAAATTGCAGATTTTTCTATTGCGGGCCAGCTTTAAATAGCTGTTGGCAGCTTTATTTTCATCTTTTGCTCTCATCTTCCCAACTCATTTTCTCCACCATTTTTACACCAAATTGCTTCAAATCTTCGCCTGCTCTTACCCATAACTTGGAGGAATAACTATTATTGATTCGGGTGTGTTTCTTGGCCTCGTGAATAGGTAAAATCTCTTGTTAACTTCCGTTAATTTCCACAAATTTCATTTTTAAAAGTCTTGTTTTTCATGATTTTCAACTTATTTCTTTCACTTCTTCAAACTCCAACTTCATTTTTCTTAACTCTAATTACTCAAGAACAGTGTGGGCTCGTGGGAATCTCCAAATTATCGTTAATCTCGCTCCTTTATCGTTGGTAAGCCACTTCTTCTTCAAGCCTTGTTCTTCTCTTCAAGCTCAAAATACTCCATGGTTAAGGCTCTTACAAGCTTGATTTTTCTTGGGTTAAAGCTGCGTCGGAGAGCTTCATTGTTCGTGGTAGCTGTAGTTCCAGTCCGTGGTCAATTCTTGCTTCCAAATTGGTACGTTTCTGCCCTTGAAAATCGCAATTCTCCACTTTTGTTCTCATGAATTAGTAGTACTTCGGGGCTGTTTTGAGCCTCAAAATGAACTTTGTTTGTGCTCAAATTTTGAGCATGGGCCTCGAGGGTCATTTTTTCACTGCGCGGGCCTCGAGGGTCATTTTTTGACCCAATTTTTGGCTAAATTTTCTGTTTAGAAATATGGGTGTCGTTCTTCTCATCTTGGTACCTAGATTATGTTCTTGATAGCATGGCTTTCTGAGGTTGTTCATAAGGGGAAGGTACATGAGCCATGGTTCGTGTTTGCAGTTTGGCCTCGAGGTAGGTTATGGTTTAAACTCTTTAGACTTCGCATATATAAAATAAATTGTACTAATAGGCATCCTTGGGTTGGGCTTACTAGTTGATACCACAGACCTTGACCGCTTTATTCATGTCCCATTCCTTTTCTTTCTTCGACGGTTGTAGTATTTGCAAGAGATGATATTATCACCCTTATGGTCCAGTGTGTCCTTATTTGACTCTGGAACATAGATGGTTGGTTATAAGGAAATGACTGTGAGTCCCGGGCATTGTTATTATAGAGATGACTATCTGTGTTGCAGAATGATTGGAGCTTGTGTAGGGCCAATAGGATGATTGTTGGCCGAGGGCCACGGTTGTGATTGTGTATACCATTCATCATGCATATAGAGGGAATTTATTCATGATTTTACTATGGTTTTGGCTTCGGGACTACTATTGCTGAATTTCTAAACCTTGCATGGCCCGTGGCTCCCATTTTTTGTGAAAATGATTGAAAAAGGGTTTTGATACCGTCTTAATGGATCTTCTTGGGGTACGGGGGAATTAAAGGATGTTTTATCACTATTTCCACTTATACTAGACTTGGCGGGGTCAAGTGCTAGACTTATTTTACTACAACTTCTGGGGTAATGCTAGACTCGACGGGATCGTGCACTAGGACTATTTGTCATACAGATTTAGACTTGAATACTCTCCAGGTAGCTTTACTTGGGGATTTTCGAGATTGCGGAGCATCTAGTATGTTGGTCGGGGGCCTCCATGGACCTTGTAATTCTGGACCAGGGGCTACGTGATGCGAGTGCCAGAGAGGGGTATACAGCATAGGAGAGGTATACAGGTGTGACCTTCCATGGATCCAGTCTTCTGGGCCTTGTAGGATGGCAGAAGTGGGTAACATATGGTACTACTATCACTCTTGGCTTAGCATGGCATGTCATATCATTTATTTGTGTCAGGTACCACCCTTGTTTGCTGTTTGTTGATTGTACGCTCTGGTAGTATGGGATGCCGGAGGGTTTGTCTTCACTTGTTTGTGTTCCTTGGGTGTATGGGAGCCTGTGGGACTTTAGGTAGACTTATTACTACTATTTTGCTCTATTGGTTCCTGTTGTGGTTCTTATGACTTTGGATATTGTTAAGGTTAAACTTGGGCTTCTAGGTGTTGAATTCTTGACTTTAGATTGCATGCTTAGTTGGGTTATCATTCCTTGTATTCTAGCATGTTTTCTATTTTCTTCCTCTCCTTCTCTATTCGTTGAGGTTACTGTTATACCGCCTGCTTTCTAAACTCTTCTTTATATACTTATTGTTGCGAGGATCTCGGGTAAGTGTTTCTTTCTTTTTCCTGTGATGTGTATTGTTTTAGCTAGCCATATGTATTGTTCCTTATTGTATTCCTTCTGTGCTAGCTTCTGTGTACTTCATAGTTGCCTTTTGTGACTAGTTGTTTTCTATTTTGCTTAATACTACTCTTTTATCTTATATTTGCCCAGTCGGTCTATGATACCTACTGGGTACCGGTTGCATTGCAATTGGTGCTCATACTACACTCTGCATCTTCTAGTGCAGATCCTAGTGTGGGCCATCGCCGTTAGCTCATTGAAGACTCGTGCGAGGAGCTATTTTTGAGATATTTCAAACTTAGGGTCAGCTCTTGGCGACCGGAGCTTAGCTTTTAGTTATCTTTTATATCATGTATTCTATTACTACTCGGAGATATCTGTATATATTATTTTGGATCCTTTGTACTCCGTATATGTAGTTCTGTCTCTATACTATGATACCAGGTTTTAGGGTTTTGGTTTAGCTTCCGCAAATGTATATATATTCCTGTATCTACTTTCTTCAGCTTATTTCCCTTGCTTCCGCTTATTTATATCGTTCCTCTGCTATAGTGTTAGATGGTAGCCCATTACTAACTGTTCCGGGCTATGGAATTAGTTCATCTACTGGAGAGTTATAGGTGCTATCATGACCGAGAAATTGGGTCGTGACACTCTATGTCTCGCGCAATTGCGCTAACCCATGCCAACAGTGTTAAGTAGTGTTTTTTCGCGATCTTTCACCATTTCCTGCCATATTTAGAGTTCTAGATCTCATATTGAGATAATTTTTGGTGCATTTTCTTTGTTTTAAAAGGGGATTAGTTTATAATCACTATTTTGGTATTTTCTGCTAATCTATCTTTGATTTTAAGCTTTAATTCATTTTTGAACATTTAGAATCGAGGAGTTTTCCCTAAGTTTCTAAAATAGTATTTTGATAATTTGAGGATCGATTTGAACTCGGGTTTTGATGAAATTTCATATTCAAGATGAACCTTATGGATAAACTGATTTTGAAAGAAAATTCCAATTTTGACCTAGGAGACAAGGGGTGATTTTTTTACTCAATTTAAGACCCAAACTTTTATCTGGGTATCAATGAACTCGTATACTCACGTGGAGTATTATTTTGATATATTGAGAGATTTTCGAGGTGGTTCAAAAGGAGAAAGCAATCGTGTGAGTGTTTGTGGCGCGTTTACTTGGCCTTTAATGTAGGTTATGACTTACACATTTTGATTTGGCTTAGATCATAACTTATTGTATAAAACATATTATGAGTTGGGAGTATTGATGAGATTGGAGAGTTGGAAAATAAATTGATATCATGAAATATAGGTTAAAACTTAGCTGATAGATGCTATATTACTTAAAAGATGTACTTGCCGTGAATTACTCTAATTTCTTGTGTTACATCATACGTTGATGAGTTGATGTGATGACTCTTCCGGTCATCTTCGTGTTTTTAAATTTATTGTACTGTTAGAGCCTTCCTGTAGTGGCACAAAGTCATTTATGGCTTGTTTGGACTGGTAGTTCGGTGCCTTGGTCGTTCATTTGGTTGTTTTAGCCGTTCGCCTATTTTAGAGCTTTAAGCTTAGAATATCGTTAACTTTAGTCAACATTCTTAGATAACATGCTCAGAATAGAATTCTGACATTTCCATTAGTTCTGGAGCGATGAGTTTGGTCTAGTTGGACCTTTAATTGAGGCCTGATAACTTTCGGTGTGGGTTTTGTGTGGTTTTCTCACTTTTCAGGCCATTTAGAGTTGAAAGTCTAACTTCGGATGACTTTCAATGATCGGAGTGTCAGATTTGAAATCTGATGATTCCATCAGCTCCAGAATGTTGAGTTAGGGCTAAGAAGATGGTTGGTTCGGGTTCCAGGTGAGTGAGACTCATTTCGAGCCTTTGAGTTCCTTTTCATTAGTGTTGACTTGGGTCAATATTTCTCCGAAATGACCTAGTATGGAAGTTTTGTAGATATCGTTGAGTCTGGAACATCGTTTCCACTCGATTAGCACTGTTGGTTTTTGAATATTGGTTTCCGATTGTGCCTGAAATGCCCCATCGAGTTTTCTAAAAAGTGCAGAAAATCAACTGCGGACAGCAGCTATTTATTGCTATCATTTCATTGTTTTTCAGCCCTTCTCCTCACTTTTCTCACTCTAAAACTCAAAACTCTCTCCGCCATTTTGCTCCAATTCAGTTCTAAACCTTGGGGAATTATTTTTTCATCCATTATCCGTAGTTCTTCGCTTCTTGGTAAGTAATCTTCCCCAACTTGCCTTCTTCGGTTTTTCTCTTAATTCCTCCATTGATGCTCATCCAAAGATTGGATGTTGTGATAGATTCTGCCCCCTAAGTTTGTGCATATTTGTGGGTGTGAAGTTTTATCCGTCTTGGGCTGATTTTCCGTTGTTTTGGTAAGTAATTCTTGCCCAATTTCCATTTTTATTTTCGAAATTTCCATTCTTTAATCCCCAACTTGGGCGGGCTGTTTTGGTGCCCTTCCCTTGTACAATTGTGCTCAAATTTAGAGCATGCCTTCTTGAAATCGTTGGGGTCATCGTGGTTCTTTTTATTTTTGGTTTTTAGTTGTGGGCCCCGCGGGCCTGCTTTTGACCCGAATATCGACCCGGCTACAATTTTAGGAATATGGGTATCGTTAGACTCGTCTTAACATTTTATTTATGAATTTGATAGTTTGATTCTCGTTTGGAGCTTTTTAGAGTAGCTCAGCCTCGGATATCATCGTTCTCACAGCTTGTCATCGGACGACAGGTAGGTTACGGCTTAACTCCCTAGACTTCGCATATATCTGGTAAAATTATACTAGTTGGCATCTTTGGTTTGGGTTATTAGATTGGTACAACAGACCTTGACCGCTTTTCCATGATTCGTCCTATTTTTTTCCTCCGTTGTCTGTAGTATTCCTATTAGTCGATATATTTATTACCCTTGTGACCCCGTGAGGTCTTGTTGACTCTGGAACATAGAAGGTGGGATTATTAGGATTGTATGCGAGTCCCGGACATAGAAATATCCTTCTAGGCTCATTATGCTTACTGAGTAGCTTCAGAGCCTGTGCAGGGCCGTTAGGTTGATTGTGAACTGTCGGGTAGCTATTTGGGTTAATCATATCATTTTCATGCATATAAAGAGGTTTTTCCATGTTTTATTACGGTGTTTGTAGTCGAGCCTACGGAAACTGATTTTCTAAACCTTGCATGGCCCCGGGGGCCCATTTTCGATGAAATTGGATTTGGAAATAATTTGACTTGATAAGTGAATCTTCTTGGGGTAAAAGAAGGTTAAAGATATGGTTTTATCATGATTTACTACTATTGCTAGACTCAACCAGGTCGGAGTGCTAGCTGAGTTTCCTTACTGATTTGACATGATATCAGGCTCGACCGGGTCGAGCATCTGAGATATTTTTACTACTGTTTTAGACCCGGTTGGGCCCGAGCACCCTTGGAGGGATTTTTGAGACATCTTTTCTACTTTTTTAGTCCTAGACAGGGTCTAGGCATGCATATTTGAGACTTAGCCACTGGATTGAACCCGTACTCTATTCCGGAGGACACATTTTGATTCTGAGTTTTAGTATAGGGTCCAGGACCTCTAGGACCTTGCCGCTCTGGGCCTGAGGCTTTGGGCTGCATGTGCTTGGGGGAAGGGTATATGGTGGAGTAGAGGTATACGGGTTGTGTCCTTCCATGGAACCTGCCTGCTGGGCCCGATCGACACTGGAGGAGGTACATTGATCTTGGGCGTATTTATACTCCCGCTTGCCTATTTACCCATATTTTAGCCTTGTTTTGAGGGCAAAAGTGATGTATATCTCTATGATTATTTGCATATTCTTGATTATGAGCTAATATATGTGATTAGATGCCTTGCAGGGGAAAATATGGAGAAAAACAACCCATAAGAGCTAAAACCGAAAGCATAAAAGCATTGGGAAGGAGTTAGCAAAGTTCCGAGAGAAAAAGAGAGAAAAGAAGAAAATTTGGGTTGTGGTGCATTGGTGGCGTTCCACGCCAGCCCCCAAACTACTGATGGGTGTTGTTGGCGCTATGGTGGCGCACCACGCCAGGAGCAGAACATCAGAAGCCCAAGTCTGGCGCATGAGTGGCGCATCTCCCCAGCCCCAAACTCGAAAAAAATTCAACTTTTTTCTACTCCAAATCCAAGTAGGAAAAGGGGTTATTTTCCTCCTACTCTACAAATACATCTCAAATAACTATTTTTACCCAACTTTTTACCTACGGAGAGCTAGGAGCCTCCGTGGAGGCCGGAGAATATTGGTTTCATCTTTTCTTCTCCTTTCTTAGTTTTTTACATTTTTCATTGAATGAATTGTTGTAATTGCTCCATGTCTATGTGGAGTTAAACTTCTTGTTCTAGGATTATGGTAGCTAACTACTTGATTGTTTAGTAGAAAAATGATTCATTTATTTATTTATCAAATTAGTTGTTCTTATATTCTTGTTCTTACTATTTTAATGCTTCGTGACCATTAAAATAAATCTATAATCTCTTTGTGAACTCGAAAGAAGAATCATTGGGATAGAACGAAGAATATAGGGAGCAAGGCCTCTTTTTTGTAATGTAAACGGTAGGTTAGCGACTAGGATAGGAATATACCTAGAACGCCTTGTTTGTTTTATACGGGAAGATATATAAAAGCATTCAGAATAAGATGTCACATCCCCGCTCAATGATGTAGTTATGATGCTATTCTTGATAGGCAACTAGAGGCTCGAAAGACCATAGTTGTAAAATCAACCCCGAAATCAGCAACTAGATAAACAAACAAATCAATCAAATTGCTTACTTAACATGATTGTTAGCGAATCCATAATCCTACATCGATTTCAACATATTGATTACGTAAAAACCTGCTCTTTGTTTGGTTAATTGTTCATTAGTTAACTTCTTCTTTTTACTTTGGTTAATAAATATTACGTTGAGTTTTTACGCTTGAATAAATAATTAGAACTAGTTTAATTTAGTAAAATAGTTGATCGACAAGTCCCTGTGGGTACGATATCTGGACATAAAATCCTATATTACTTGTACGACCGCGTACACTTGCATGTGCATTAGGATGCAACAATTTTTTGGCGCCGTTGCCGGGGACTTAAAAATTAATTATTTATCTATATTGGACTTTTTCTTTTTATTTATTTAAGTTTTTGTATATATTTTGTTTTCTTTTAAAGATAGTTTTGTTTTTATTTATTCGATAATCTTCTTAACATGACATCTAGTGATAAAGATTGGTTGAAGTATGAGTACTATTTATATGTTGGTAATCCTTGTTAGTATTGTGGAGGACCCCACCTGGGTATCAATTGCCATTATATTCAAAAGGGCGGTGGTGCGCACCTACCCAATCTTTTGAATTTAACGTATGTCATATATGTGGTGGTCAGGATGGTTATTCAAATGGTTGTCCTAACTCTTATTCCCCTTTCCCGAGCCCCTATTATGATTCTTCTATTTTTTATGATATTGATAGGGGTAATGAAGTGGAGGATGTGAATCATGAGGCTCATCTCATTGATATGCTGAAGCAAATACAGGATAAGAAAGAAGAATTGAGGAAAAATGCAATAAAATTGAGGGAAGACACGGAGAGGATAGGTTCCTAACTCACAGAGATACAAGCTATTGCTGAAACTTGTATTGTTCAGCAAATTACGGTCTTAGCCAATATCCAAAATGAACCCCTAGTAGAAGAAAAAAGTGAATCCCTACTAGGAGAGAGTTGTGAGGAAGAAGACATAGTGAGCAAATCTTGGATAAGGGAACATGAGGAAAAGGTTAAATTCCATGAGTTTCTCTGTGATAACCTCACAAACATGATGACACAGCATATAGAAGGTAGAGTTGATCTCAGACAAGAGATAGACCAATTTGGCTCAGATATCCATTGCTTGGAGGATCACTTGAAGAAAAAAGTTGAGGCGTCTGATGCCCAATCATCAATTATTGTGGATACTGGCCAACTAGTGAAGAAGAAAGAAGAATTCCATCCATTCAACTATGCTTTATTCGTTAGTGTTGATGTTGAAGAGATGTATGAAAGTGAGCATGTCATAAACAATGCAAGTTTGGGATTAGGTATTGTTGGACCTCATTCCAATCACTTTTCTACATTATATTTGGATGATGACATGAAAATTGAGTCATCTGAGCTAGTGGAGAAGTGTGTAGATGAGGAACAAGGTCCTTACATTCTAAAATTTGCCACACCAAAAAGATAAAATGACATTCCTCACTTAAGGGCCAAAAAGTGCAAGATGCGGCATTATTTACTTGGTTCCTTCATCTTTATACCACCACCCCTTGAGAGGAGCAGAAATTTTGATGCAAAATTAGGGGTGCAATTCATAAGTTCTAAGTGGAAATAAAAGTGGTGTAGTGATGGCGTCGTGCCGCGACGTTAAATTAGGCGCTTGTTGGGAGGCAACTCAATTGGTAGTGTAGCTTCTTATTTTTTTTATAGAGTCACATTTTTATTTTTTTATTTTTTTATTTTTTAGGTTTGGAGAAATCTGAGTACCCGAATTTGAAAGCTTAGGATCATGGTTTAAGCTTAAGTGTGGGGTCATTCACCCCCTTGATCAAAATTGAAGAAACATGATGTCAGCTAGGCCCTAGTGGGCCTTAGGGAGTATTTCTTACCCTTGTTCTTCATCTTTTACTTTAAATTGCTTCGGGGACAAATTATGATTTTAAGTGTGGGGTGGGGATTCTTCTGATAACTATGAGTTTTAGGTTGAGTATGTCGTAGGAGTTTATTTTATTTGAAATATATATATATATACACAAAAAGATTTTTTAGTTTTTTTTAGAGGCATATCTCATTCACCCCTTGGTTTTTCTTTTCGGTTCTTTTCCAAGGGGGTGCCCTTTGAACCGGGTAGTTTTTATTTGTTAGGAGTAGTTTTTATTTTTTTAGTCATAGGTAGAGAAATTTTCTCAGCGATGGATTGATGACGACCGTCTTGAGAAAAAATTAGTCATATGAAGAATAAAGATTAGAAACCATAGTCTTTTGAATGCTAGGTGCTTCTCCTAAGTATACACGAGACATCATGGGTAATTCACTCAAAAGAAGCATAAAAAATTAGGAAACTTCATTTAGAGACGCATAGCCTCTTTAACTTGACTAAAAAAAAAACTAAAGATGGGCTTAATAATGTTGATTCATTCAATTTGATTGTATTGTGAATATGAAGTCTTAGGAAGCCATTTTCGAACCATTGTGCCATGTGCGATGTGTGCTTGTTGTGTTTCTTCTATATCTTGATATCTAGAACTTACCCCGTGTGTGTATGAAATGAAACATAGTGTTGAACTGCGGGATATGATTAAGGCATTTCATTGTAAGCCACTTCTTTTTAACTATTGTTTGTGCCACCTTTACATTATCCTTAGTTACGCCCCTTTGAGCCTGAAGCCTATTTCTTTGACTAGCCGCATGTTTAGCCTATCCCCTTTATTTGATTACCCTGTATGAATTTGATCCAAAGAGTCCCTAATGAACTTTGTAGTTGAAAGACTTAAAGGAAGAAGGGAACAAAAGTGAAAAGGTAAAAAGATAGAGGGAGGTTGTTGTGGTAAGAATAAGAATAAGATGTGGTGCCCTTATATAAAACAATTTGTATGTTGGTAGTAAGGAGATAAAAAAAACAAATAAAAATAGTTTAGAAAAATCTCCTTGCTACAAATAAGTGAATGATGGTTAAGGGCAATAAACCAAAACAAAAAGGGGGAGTTTGAAGGAAAAAATGAGCATAAGTTGAAGTTGGGGTGATATAAGGAAAAGAGTGAAAAAGTATAAAGTGGGTGTCTTAAAGTGCATAGGGAAAGTAGTCACAATTGGCCAAAGTGTTCCTACCCGTCCCTTAGCCGACATTACAACCCATAAAAGTCCTTTTGATCCTACAATGTTGATGCTTTTTAATAGAGTATTACACTAAGGGCAAGCTTATGGTATGTCTTGTATGCATGAAACTTTCTTTGAGAGAGTGAGCGAATTTCTTATCTATATGTCCCAATTTGAATATGTACGTATGATGTGAGCAAGGGAAATCTCTTTCAAATGTGAGAGCATAAAATGGTGACAATTTTGTGTACTAATAATGGCTATATTTACACATGATAATGTTGGCCTTATATTACATGAAGAGTCAGTTTTAGAGGTTGTGTGGTTTCAATGAAGGGTCTATGAAAGTATGATTGATGTATGCACATTGAGTAGATTATGGGTCATGATTAATCTGTCTAGTTAACTTGGGTGTGACTAGACCTGTTCAATTGATATCTTAATATGTGAAATTTTGTAGGGTGTGTAGTGATTTGTTCGAGGACGAATAAAGGTATAAGTGTGGGGTGGTGATTTTGCGCATATTTATACACCCGTTTGCCTCATTTACACATGTTTTAGCCCTATTTTGAGGGGAAAAGTGATGTATATCTGTATAATTATTTGCATATTCTTGATTATGAGCTAATATATGTGATTACATTCCTTGAAGGGAAAAAGATGGAGAAAAACAACCCATAAGAGCTAAAACGGAAAGCATAAAAGCATTGGGAAGGAGTTAGCAAAGTTTCGAGAGAAAAAGAGAGCAAAAGAAGAAAATCTGGGCTGTGGCGCATTGGTGGCGTGCCACGCCAGCCCCCAGACTACTGATGGGTGTGGCTGGCTCTATGGTGGCACACCACACCAGGAGCAGAACTTCAGAAGGCCAAGTCTGGCACATCGGTGGCGTGTCACCCCAGCCCCAAACCCAGAAATTTTCCAACTTTTTTCTACTCCAAATCCAAGTAGGAAAAGAGGTTATTTTCCTCCTACTCTATAAATACATATCAAATCACAATTTTTACCCAACTTTTGACCTAAAGAGAGCTAGGAGCTGCCGTGGAGGCCAGAGAATATTGGTTTCATCTTTTCTTCTCCTTTCTTATTTTTTTACGTTTTGGATTAGATGAATTGTTGTAACTGCTCCATGTCTATGTGGAGTTAAACTTCTCGTTCTAGTAATATGGTAGCTAACTACATGATTGTTTAGTAGACAATTGATTCATTTATCAAATTAGTTGTTCTTATATTCTTGTGCTTACTATTTTAATGCTTCGCGATCATTAAAATAAATCTATAATCTCTTTGTGAACTCGGAAGAAGAATCATTGGGATAGAATGGACAATATAGGGAGCAAGGCCTCTCTTTTGTAACGTAAAGGGTAGCTTAGCGACTAGGATAGGAATATACCTAGAATGCCTTGTTTAGTTTATATGGGAAGATATATAAAAGTGTTCGTAATAAGATGTCACATCCCCGCTCAACGATGTAGTTGTGATGCTATTCTGGATAGGCAACTAGATGCTCGGAAGACCATAGTTGTAAAATCAACCCCGAAATCAGCAACTAGATAAACAAACAAATCAATAAAATTTCTTACTTAACATGATTGTTAGCGAATCCATAATCCTACATCAATTTCATCAGATTTATTACGTAAAAACCTGCTCTTTGTTTGGTTAATTATTCATTAGTTAACTTCTTCTTTTTACTTTGGTTAATAAATATTCCTTTGAATTTTTACGCTTGAATAAATAATTAGAACTAGTTTAATTTAGTAAAATAGTTGATCGACAAGTCTCTGTGGGTACGATATCTGGACTTACAATCCTATATTACTTGTATGATCGCGTACACTTGCGTGTTCATTCGGACGCAATATACATACAGAGGTTCTATTTCACCTTGAGGTTTTCATGCATCATATCATTCATTGTTTGAGATACCACACTTGCTAGTTGTGTGTTGATTATACGCTTCGGTAGTATGGGATGCCAGAGGGGTTTTTTTCACTTGATTGCGTTCCTCGGTTGTATGGGCGGCCGAGGGACTGTAGGTAAACTCTTGTTACTTTATTCCGATATCATTCCCTATTACGGTCGAGTATGAGTATGATTAATGTAAGGTTGTGAGTTCCTGGATTGAGTTTGTATGACTTGATTGGGTATTCATTCCTGTATGCCGAGCATGTCTACCTTTATTCTTCTCTCCATTTTTCCTTATACTTGAGGGTACTGGTATACCGCCAATTTCTAGAACTTATTCTTATATATACTATTTTTGCAAAGATCCCAGGTACATTGTCCTTACTTACATCTGTTCCTGTTGTGTGTATATATTCTATTTTGCTAGCCTTGTATGTTTCCTCCTATTGTCTTCCCTCTTGGCTAGTTCCTGTGTACATTTTTGTTGATTTCTGTGACTGTTTGTTTCTACCATGTCTGCTATTGCTCTTTTACTTTATATGTGCCCAGTCAAACTATGATACCTATGGGTAGCTTATGCTTTGCATTTGGTGCTCTCTTAACGTGGGCCATCACCATTAGCACATTAGAGACTCGTGCAGGGTGCAGTTTTTAGATCATTTAGGCTGAGGGTGAGCCCTTGGCGACCGGAGCTTAGCTTTTAGTTTATCTTTTGCTTATGTACTCTACTACCACTCAGAGACATTTTATGTATATATTATTTTGGACCCATGTACTCCTTATGTAGATCTGGCTCTTATACACTATGATACCAGGTTTTGTGTTGGTTTAGATTCCTCTTGTTTATATCTCTCTTGTATCCATTTTCTTCTCATTATGCCCTTGCTTACACTTATGTATCGAATCTTACGCTTAAACTGTTAGAAGGTAGCCCACTACTAACCGTTCTGGGCTAGGGGGATTAGTTTGCCTACAGGGGGTTGTAGGTGCCATCATGACTGAGAAATTGGGTCGTGATAGCTTGGTATCAGAGCCTAGGTTCACCAGTGTCATCGGTATAGGAGTCAATGTCTAATAGAGTCTTGCGGATTGGGGCATAGACGTCCGTACACAATCTTTGAGAGGTACAAATTTTGGGGCATTAGGCCTTGGTGGCCATTCGAGTTCTTCTGGTTCATCCCGACCAAGTAGGTCATCAGAGGCTTGATATACTTGTGGTGTGGTTGGTCACTTTGCTAGAGATTGCCCCCAGTAGGGTATAGTTCAGCCAGCCGAGCCAGTGTGAGCAGTTCAGCCTCCAGCTAGAGAGGATGGTGGTCAGGCTAGGGGTGGTGCCCCACATGGTAAAGTAGGTGGTAGGGTTGGAGGTCGGGCAAGTGGAGGTCGTCATCAGTTCTATGCGGTCCTTGGGAGATCAGAGGCAGAGGCCTCGGATGCCATGATCGCATGTATAATTTATGTATGCCGTCAGCCAGCTTATGCCTTTTTTGATCCTGGATCCACTTGTTCATATGTATCTGCCTACTTTCTGCCTTGTTTGGGTTGGCTAGTGAGCCGTTGTCTGTTCCTATTTCTATTTCGACCCCAGTAGGAGATTCTTTAGTAGTGGATCGGATTGTGAGATCCTGTGTAATATCTGTTGGTGATTTGGACACTTAAGCTTTCTTGATGATACTTGATATGTTGGATTTTCATGTTATACTGGGCATGGACTGGTTATCCCCTCACCATGCAGTTTTAGATTGCTATGCCAAGACTGTTACCATTGTCGTGCCTGGTGTATCCCCGGTTGTGTGGCAGAGTTTTGTTAGCCATGCACCATCTGGGATCATTTCTTCTCTTTGAGATAGCAAGATGATATCACATGGGTGTTTAGCTTATCTAGCATATGTCCGAGATGCTAATGCTGACTCTACGTCTCCTGAGTCTTTTCCTATAGTTAAAGATTTCCTAGATGTGTTTCCTACCGACTTGTCAGGCCTTCCACCTAAGAGGGATATTGATTTCACCATTGACTTAGAGCCAGGCACCAGGCCCATTACTATTCCTTCCTATTGTATGACTCCTACTGAGTTGAGAGAGCTTAAGGAGCCGCTCCAGGATTTTTTAGATAAGGGTTTTATTAGGCCAAGTGTGTCTCCTTGGGGTGATCCTGTCTTGTTTGTCAAGAAGAAGGATGGGTTGATGCAGATGTGTATTGATTATCGGTAGTTGAATAAGGTGACTGTGAGGAATAGGTATCCGAGGCCGCACATAGATGATTTGTTTGATCAATTTCAAGGTTCGTCCGTGTTTATGAAGATAAATTTGAGGTCAGTCTACCACTAGTTGAGGGTTAAGGCAGAGGACATCCCTAAGAGAGAATTCAGGATGCATTATGGCCACTATGAGTTCCTGGTTATGTCTTTTGGGTTGACTAATGCCCCCGCAACTTTCATGGACTTGATGCATAGGGTGTTTAGCCTGTACCTAGATCTATTCATGGTAGTCATCATTGATGACATTCTGTTATACTCCCGGAGTAGAGACGAGCATGAGCAGCTATTGAGGATTATACTTAAGACTTTGAGAGATTATCGGCTTTATGCCAAGTTCTCAATGTGTGAGATTTGTCTTGAGTCAATTGTGTTCCTAGGACAAGTAGTGTCTAAGGATGGGATTAGAGTTGATCCAGGTAAGATTTAAGCTATTCGTGATTGACCTAGACCTACTACTGCCACTGAGGATCGCAACTTTGTTGGGTTAGCCGGGTATTACAGATGGTTCGTCGAGGGATTTTCTTCCATAGCAACACCTTTTACTATGCTGACTAGGAAGGATGTTCCATTTCAGTGGTCTGATCAGTGTGACGATAGCTTCCAGAGGCTTAAGGCCTTATTGACTTCAGCTCCAATTTTGACTTTGCCGGTTGAGGGTCAGAGTTTCTTCGTGTATTGTGATGCTTTAAGGCTCGGTCTTGGTTGTGTGTTGATGCAGCAGGGTCGAGTGATAGCATATTCATAGAGACAGCTGAAGGTTCACGAGAGTAACTACCCCACTCATGACTTGGAGTTGGCGGCAGTAGTCTTCGCGCTCAAGATCTGGAGGCACTATCTTTATGGATTTCATTGCGAGATATTCACTGACCATCGTAGTCTTTAGTACATTACGAGTCAACGCAAGCTGAACTCGAGGCAGAGGAGATGGATTGAGTCGCTGAAGGACTACAATGTCACTATTTTATACCATCCAGGCAAGGCAAACATGGTAGCGGATGCCTTAAGTCAGAAGGCGGTGAGTATGGGCAGCCTAGCTTCACTTTCAATTTCTGAGCAACCGTTAGCCTTAGATATCCAGTCCTTGGCTAACCATTTAGTTAGGCTTGACTTATCGGATCCCAGCAGAGTTCTTACCAGTGTTGAGGTTCACTCTACTCTAGTTGATTAGATTCAAAGCCAACAGTTTGGGTATAAGAGTTTGTGTGACATTCGTGATCAGGTGGTTCATAGTGAGGCCAGCCGGGCTACCTTGGGTTCTGATGGGACTCTGAGGTTTGAGGGTCAACTTTGTGTTCCGAGAGTTGGTGATTTGATACAGTTGATACTCCATGAGGCATATTGTTCTAGATACTCCATTCATCCTGGCGTAGTGAAGATGTATAGAGATCTGAGGCAGCTTTACTGGTGGGGTGGTATGAAGCGGGACGTGGCAGAGTTTGTATCTTTGTGCTTTAACTATCGATAGGTGTAGTTTGATCACATGAGATCGGGTGGTTTGATGCAGCGACTTCCCATTCCTAAGTGGAAGTGGGATGGTATTACTATAGACTTTGTTTTTTGTTTGCCTCGTACTACTCGGGGGTTTGACTCCATTTGGGTGATTGTTGATAGGCTGGCTAAGTCAACATATTTCTTGCCTGTTCAGACCTTCTACGGGGCAGAGAGGTAAGCTCAGATATATATTCGTGAGATTGTATGGTTGCACGGGGTCCCAACTTCTATCATTTTAGATCACGACACTCAGTTCACATATCAGTTCTGGATAGCTATATAGAGGGATTTGGGTACGGAGGTTCAGTTTAGTACTTCTTTCCACCCTCAGACAGATGGCCAGTCTGAGAGGACTATTCAGGTCCTGGAGGACATGCTTCAGGCTTGTGTTCTTAACTTTGGAGGTTCTTAGGATCAGTTTGTGCCATTGCTGAGTTTGCATATATAATAGCTTTCACTCGAGCATTAGCATGGCACCTTTCAAGGATTTGTATGGTACGCATTGTAGATCGCCCATTGATTGGTTTGATGGATTAAAGTCAAGACCACAGGGTACAAATTTACTTAGAGATTCCTTGGACTGAGTCCGTTTGATCCAAGACAGACTTAGAGCAGCCCAGAATAGGCAGAAGAGCTACACTGATCGTAGACTTCGTGCCTTGGAGTTCATTGTTGGTGACCGGGTTTTCCTTCGAGTATCGCCTGTGAAGGGCGTGATAAGATTTGGTCAGCGGGGCAAGCTTAGCCCCAGGTTTATTGGGCCGTTTGAGATTGTACAGCGGATTGGTAATGTTGCCTACATGTTAGCCTTGCCTCTGATGTTTTCTGCAGTTCACCCAGTCTTCCATGTCTCGATGTTGCATTGGTATGTGCCAGATGAGTGTCATGTGTTACATTGGTATTCGGTTCAGTTGGATGAGAGGTTATCATTTGTTGAGGAGCCGATAACTATTCTAGCCAAAGGTATTAAGAGATTGAGATCTAGGGAGATTCTGCTTGTGAAAGTTCAGTGGAGACATCGTCCGATTGAGGAGGCTACTTGGGAGACCGAGAGTGAGTTGCATGCTCAGTATCCGCAGTTGTTCGAGCCTTTAGGTTACTCCCTTCCTCTTGACTTTCGAGGACAAAAGTCTTTTTAGTAGTGGATGTTGTGATGACCCTTCCGGTCATCTTCACATTTTTGCATTTATTGCACTGTTAAAGCCTTCCTTTAGTGGCCCCAAGTCATTTATGGCTTGCTGGGACCGGTAGTTCGGTGCCCTGGTCATTTGTTTGGTCGTTTTAGCCATTCGCCTATTTTAGAGCTTTAAACTTAGAATATCGTTGACTTTAGTCAACATTCTTAGCTAACATGCTCGAAATTGAATTTTGACAGTTTTGTTAGCTCTGAAGCAATGAGTTTGGTCTTGTTGGACCTTTAGTTGAGGCCTAACAACTTCCGATGTGGGTTTTGTATAGTTTTCTCAGTTTTCCGGCTATTTGGAGTTGAAAGTGTAACTTCGGGTGACTTTTGATGATTGGAGTGTCAGATTCGAAATTCGACTATTCCATCAGGTCCGGAATGTTGAGTTTGGGCTAGGAAGATGGTTGGTTCGGGTTTTGAGTGAGTCAGACTCATTTCGAGCTTTTGAGTTCCTTTTCGTTAGTGTTGACTTGGGTCAACATTTCTCTGAAACGACCTCGTATAGAAGTTTTGTCGATTATGTTGAGTCTAGAACATCATTTCCACTCTATTAGCACTATTGATTTTTGAATATAGATTTTCGATTGTGCCCGAAATGCCCCATCGAGTTTTCTAAAATGTGTAGAAAATCAGCTGCGGACAGCAACTATTTATTGCTGTCATTTCATTTTTTCCAGCCCTTCTCCTCACTTTTCTCACTCTAAAACTCAAAATTTTCTCCACCATTTTTCTCCAATTCAGTTCTAAACCTTGGAGAATTATTTGGTTCATCGATTATCCGTAGTTCTTCGCCTCTTGGTAAGTCATCTTCCCCAACTTGCCTTCTTCAGTTTTTTCTCTTAATTCCTCCATTGATGCTCATCCAAAGCTTGGATTTTGTGATTGATTATGCCCCCTAATCTTGTGCATGTTCGTGGGTGTGACATTTTATCCATCTTGGGTTGATTTTCCATCGTTTTGGTAAGTAATTCTTGCCCAATTTCCATTTTTATTTTTGAAATTTCCATTCTTTAATCCCCAACTTATGCGGGCTGTTTTGGTGCCCTTCATTGTCCAATTGTGCTCAAATTTGGAGCATGCCTTCTTGGCATCGTTGTGGTCATCGTGGTTTTTTCATTTTTGGTTTTGAGTTGTGGGCCCCGCAAGCCTTCTTTTGACCCGGATATCGACCCGGCTACAATTGTAGCAATATGGGTATCATTAGACTCGTCTTAACATTTTATTCATAAATTTGATAGTTTGATTATCGTTCGGAGCTTCTCAGAGCAGCTCGGCCTTGGATATCATCATTCTCGCAGCTCATCATCAGATGGCAGGTAGGTTACGACTTAACTCCCTAGATTTCACATATATAAGATAAAATTATACTAGTTGGCATCCTTGGGTTGGGTTATTAGGTTGGTACCACAGACTTTGACCGATTTTCCATGATATGCCCTATTTCATTCCTCCATTGTGTGTAGTATTCCTATTAGTCGATATATTTATTACCCTTGTGACCCCATGAGGTCTTGTTGACTCTGGAACATAGAAGGTGGGATTATTGGGAATGTCTGTGAGTCCCGGACATAGAAATATCCTTTTAGGCTGGTTATGCTTGTTGAGTAGCTTCGGAGCCTGTGCAGGGCCGTTAGGTTGATTGTGAGCTGCCGGGAAGCTATTTGGGTTGATCATATCATTTCCATGCATATAAAGAGGTTTTTCCATGTTTTATTATGGTTTTTGGCTTTAGGCCTACGAAAACTAATTTTCTAAACCTTGCATGGCCCCGGGGGGCATTTTTGATAAAATTGGATTTGGAAATGATTTGACTTGATACGTGGATCTTCTTGGGGTAAAAGAAGGTTAAAGATATGGTTTTATCATGATTTACTACTATTGCTAGACTCGACCGGGTCGGAGCGCTAGTTGAGCTTCCTTACTGATTTGAAATGATATCAGGCTCGACTGGGTCGAGCATCTGAGATGTTTTTACTACTATTTTAGACCCGATTGTGCCCGAGCATCCTTGGAAGTGTTTTTGAGACATTTTTTTCACTGTTTAGTCCTAGACAGGGTCTATGCATGCATATTTGAGACTTAGCCACTGGCTTGAACCCATACTCAATTCTGGAGGACATGTTTTGATTCTGAGTTTTAGTATGGGTTCCGGGACCTCCATGGACCTTACCGCTCTGGGCCTGAGGCTTTGGGATACGTGTGCTGGTGGCAAGGATATACAGTGGAGTAGAGGTATACAGGTTGTGTCCTTCCATAGAACCTGTCTGCTGGGTTCGATCGGCACCGGAAGAGGTACATACAGAGGTTCTATTTCACCCTGAGGTTTTCATGTATCGTATCATTCATTGTTTAAGATACCACCCTTGCTTGCTATGTGTTGACTGTACGCTCCGGTAGTATGGGATGTCAGAGGGTTTTTTTTTGCTTGGTTGCATTTCTCGGTTGTGTGGGCAGCCGAAGGACTGCAACTAGAATCTTGGTACTTTATTTCAATATTGTTCCCTGTTATGGTCGAGTATGAGTATGATTATTGTAAGGTTGTGAGTTCCTTGATTGAGTTTTTATGACTTGATTGGGTATTAATTCCTGTATGTCGAGCATGTCTACCTTTATTCTTCTCTCCCTTTTCCTTATACTTGAGGGTACTGGTATACCGCCCATTTCTAGAACTTATTCTTATATATACTGTTTTTACAATGATCCCAGGTGCGTTGTCCTTACTTTCACTTGTACCTATTGTGTGTATAGATTTTATTTTGCTAGCCTTGTATGTTTCCTCCTGTTGTCTTCCCTCTAGGCTAGTCCATGTGTACGTTTTTGTTGATTTTTGTGAGTGTTTATTTCTACCCTGTCTGCGATTGCTCTTTTACTTTATATGTGACCAGTCGGCCTATGATACCTACTAGGTACCTTATGCTTCGCATTTAGTGCTCACTCTACCCTCTGCATCTTCTGGTGCAGATCCTAGCGTATGGACCATTACTGTTAGCGTATCAGAGACTCGTGCAGGGTGCACTTTTTGGATCATCCAGGCTGAGGGTGAGCTCTTGGCGATCGGAGCTTAGCTTTTAGTTTATCTTTTGCTTATGTACTCTACTACCACTCGTAGACATTTATGTATATATTATTTTAGACCCTTGTACTCCTTATGTTGATCCAGCTCTTTGTCATGTCCCGAGGCTAGCCCCTAGATGTAACATGGGACCTAGGGTCACAAGTGACCCCAAGCTAACTCTAAAACTGGCATATCACAAACATACTGAATATAAATCTAAAGAAACGAAAGGATATTGAATAAGTCATAACTGAAAGGAATAATAATTCTAAAGATATCTGAAATGATAGTCTATCTCAAAATCAAGTGAACTACAAAAGTGAAAGTCTGACTTTATGTCTAAAAGCCTCGAATACTGATGATTTGCTGGGACAAGCCCCAACTAACTATAAATACTGGAAACAAAAACAACTAACTAACTCAAAAAGCATGAAAATATGTGCTCGGATGATGAGGACTCACCACTAGTTATCACGGCGCTGGCACCTGTATGAACTACTCGCGGGGCTGAATCTGAGAACCTTAACCTTCATCATGATAGGATGCAGCACATAGAGTATGCGTTAGTACTTTGAATATACTGAGCATGAGGGATATACAAAGCTGACTAAATATATAAATATGCTAAATTTTTGAAAAGCTGTAAACTGAACTAACTGTAATACATAGGTCCAAATGTATAATCATGCATAAAAGAGCTGAAGTGCAGGAGTAATCTAAAACATTCTAGAAGCTTGAAATAAACATAACTGAGGGCCTAATACACTTTACTAAAACTAATACTATGGGAGAGTCTATTAACCGACATAAACCACGTGAGCTAAATATGGAGTCCGATGTATACGCCCCATCGAGAGGACCCAATATACCTTGCCAGGGTATAAAGGCATGGCTAATGTGATCACTATTTCTGAGGCCCAACTGAGGGCCTAAATAACCTATGGTGGCACGTAGTTCTAGGACTTTAAGGGTAGACTGAACCTTGGTCCAACTCGGTGCTAAATACTACTCCCAAACTGAATACTAATAGCTCATTTTAAACTGAAGTCCTGAGTTTCTGAGTCAGGACTAGACTAGTCTAAAATCTTTGTTTTTTCTAAGCGTTGTAGTAGACTAAAAACTGGCTAAATTCAACTTTTAAAACTCATACTGATAATCTAGGTTGAATTTTGAAGGAAAATAGTACTTTAGAAAAATCCTACAATTTAGGGATAATTTCTTGATTTCTCAAGTCATGGTGAAAACTCATGCAAATCATTAAAACATATTGCAATTCATATAAACCAAGGTATATATCATGTAAGAATCATAAGAACTTACTTCTAGAAGGATTTGCATAATTGGGTAGGAACCCTAGTTATTAAACCATGAATATTTGAAGAAAGACTAGAATTTTGGGCATAAGGGTGAACTAAACCCTTACTAAATACCCACATACCTTGTAGAAGATGGTTCTTGAATTAGTGAAGGAGTTCTGAAGCTTTGGAGAAGAAAGCCCTTGGTTGAACTTGGAGAAGAACTCCCTTTTTCTTTCTTTCTTGAAACTGACTTGAGAGGAAACTAACTCATTTAAAGGAATTTGCTAAAAAAAATGGAGTGAAAATTCCCCAGGAGTCCTATTTATAGGCAACATAAAATTGAATCTCTATTGGTCTAGGAAAGGAAAATGCGTTAGAAAACGGACTATTTCCTTGAGCATTTTAACTCCTTGAAATTTTGGGGTTTTTGGTCCTGAAAATGGTTGGGAAAACGAACCATTTTCCCAGAAAATGGACCATTTTCTCTTCCATTTTAACTCTCTAAATCCGATGGACTTCTGGTCAGACAGACGTCTTCTCAGTAAACTGATCATAACTTTTTACTCCGGACTTGGATTAATGCATGGTCGGTGGAGTTGGTAAAAATACTCGAAGACCTTTAATTTGGTGTGTCATAGGCCACCTAAATCTTTATATTCTAGGAGAAATGATCATTTAAATTTGACCCTAGTTTAGTCTTGTATAAGAACTTCTTTTGTTGGGGTTCTTTCAACTTAACTTGCTGATAAAAGTTTCTTATGAACATGATTAACATCAAATGCACTCACCATACTAAGAAAATGACCATTACACTCAATCCAAATGGTTTGGATCTTAGCTTAGAATCTTTGTGGGTGTTATAATATCTCCCCCTTGGGATCATTCATCCTCGAATGAAGGCTAACTAGGTTGAAGGGGTAGGGAAAGAGCTGCAATCCCATCCACTGAGTACTAAAAGCAAATTTCTAAGGTTGAAATAGGTTCTAAGTACATGAAAGAATGCTGAATTTCATGAATGGTTGATGGAACATGATACTAAGACTCAAATACGTATGAGAATAAGCTGAGAAACTAGAGTGGAACTACTACCTCAAGGTGAAGCTGAATCAGAAGTGAAGAGGTGTGGGTACTTATCCATCATGGTTTCTTCTGCTTCCCAAGTAGCTCCCTCCATGGACTGATTCCTCCATAAAACCTTCACTGAAGCGACTTCCTTATTTCTCAACCTACGAACCTGACGGTCAAGAATCTCAACTGGAACCTCCTCATAGGTGAGGCTATCCTTCATGGCCACACTTTTGAAAGGCACAGCTAAGGCTGGGTCACCAATGCATTTCTTCAACAAGGATACATGAAAGACTGGGTGCACCTATGCTACGTCAGCGGGAAACTCCAACTCATAAGCCACTTTGCCAACCCTCTTCAAAATCCTATAAGGGCCTACATATCGGGGACTAAGCTTCCCTTTCTTACCGAATCTCATCACACTCTTCATGGGTGACACTTTCAGAAAAACCCAATCATCAACGTCAAACTCTAGCTCCTTTTTTCTCACATTTGCATAAGATTTTTGATGGCTTGGGCTGCCTTCAACCTTTCTCTAATAAGCTAGACCTTATCTATGGTCTCATGGACTGAATCTGGGCCTATCAAAGCTGCCTCTCCTACTTAAAACAAGCCTATGGGTGACCTACACCTACGCCAATAGAGTGCCTCATACGGAGCCATCTGAATACTAGAGTGAAAACTGTTATTATAGGAAAACTCTATAAGAGGTAAGTGATTATCCCAATTAACTTTGAAGTCGATTACACAAGCCCTTAACATATCCTCTACAATCTGAATGGTATGCTCTTCCTGTCCATCTGTCTGCGGATGAAAAGTTATGCTAAGATTAACTTGAGTACCAAGACCCTTCTAGAATGATCTCCAAAACTGAGATGTGAACTGAGTACCCCTATCTGAGATGATGGATAAGGGAACTCCATGCAACCTGACTATCTCACGGATGTAGTGTCTGGCATAGTCCTCTGTTGAATCAATAGTCTTGAAAGCTAAGAAGTGCACTGACTTAGTCACTCTGTCTATAATCACCCAGATAGAATCGTGATGTCTGTGAGTACGAGGTAAATCTGTAATGAAGTCCATATTAATCACCTCCCACTTCCAAGTGGGAATGTCCATTTCTTGAGTCATACCACCTGGTCGTTGATGTTCTACCTTCACTTTCTAACAATTAGGACACTTAGTCACAAAGTCAGTGATGTCCCTCTTCATACCATTCCACCAATATACTTCCCGTAGGTCACGGTACATTTTGGTGGCAACAAGATGGATGGATTACCTAAAGCTATGAGCCTCTATCAAAATTTGCTGCCTCAAGTCACCTACATTAGGAACACATAGTCGACCCTAATAACGAAGCATACTATCTCCCCCTTGGGAGAAAACCTCTACTCTCTGTTGCTGGACAGCACCCTTCAGCTGAAGTAAGATGGGATCACTGTCTTGCTTTTCCCTTACCTCGGCTACCAATGAGGACTCTGACCCATTTTGAACAATGACACCACCCTCTGACGAATCTGTAAGGCAAACTCCTAACTGAGAAAGCATGTGGACATCTTTGGCTAATTCCCTCTTTCCTTCCTCAATCTGTGACACACTATCCATGGACAATCTGCTAAGTGCATCAGCTACTACATTGGCCTTACCCGGATGGTTAAGCACACTCATGTCATAGTCCTTAAGTATCTCTAAACACCTTCTCTGATGAAGATTCAACTCCTTATGCGTGAACATATATTGAAGACTCTTATGGTCAGTAAACACATCTACGTGGACACCATACAAGTAGTGTCTCCAAATCTTCAAGGCAAAGACCACTGCTGCTAACTCAAGATCATGAGTCGGGTAATTCTTCTCATGAACCTTAAGTTGTCTGGAGGCATAAGTGATGAATTTACCATGCCTCATCAAAACACAACCTAATCCATCTTTGGATGCATCATAATATACTACGAAGCTATCTGAGCCCTCTGGTAGGGTCAAAACTGGGGTTGTGGTCAACCTAGTTTTCAACACTTGGAAGTTCCTTTCGCATTCATCTAACCACTCAAACTTAACCGTTTTCTGAGTTAACCTAGTCAATGGAGAAGCTATGGATGAAAACCCCTCAACAAACCTCTTGTAGTAACCAGCCAGACCCAAAAAGCTCCTAATATTTGTCGGAGAAGTGGGTCTAGGCCAATTTTTTACTGCCTCTATCTTTTGAAAATCCAGTCGAATACCCTCACTGGACACTACATGACCAAGAAAAGCAACTGACTGTAACCAAAACTCACATTTACTAAATTTGGCAAATAACTGGTGATCCTTGAGAGTCTGCAACACCACTCTCAAGTGATATGCATGCTCTTCCTTGCTCTGTGAGTTGAGTAGAATATCATCTATAAAGACTATGACGAACATATCCAAATACTGCTTGAACACTCAGTTTATCAAGTCCATAAAAGCTGCAGGAGCATTTGTTAGTCCAAAAGACATAACCACAAATTCATAGTGACCATACCGAGTCCTAAAGGCTGTTTTTGGAATGTCACATTCTCTAACTCTGAGCTGATGATAACCAGATCTGAGGTCAATCTTGGAGACATAGCTGGCCCCCTGAAGTTGGTCAAACAAGTCATCAATCCTAGGGATGGGATACTTATTCTTGATTGTGACCTTTGTCAACTGACGGTAGTTTATGCACATCCTGAGGGAACCGTCTTTCTTACGCACAAAGAGAATTGGGGCACCCCATGGAGAGATGCTAGGTCTGATGAAACCTTTATCTAGGAGGTCCTTGAGCTGTTCTTTCAACTCCTTAAGCTTAGCTGGAGCCATTTTATAAGGAGGAATAGATATGGGTTGTATATCTGGAAAAAGGTCTATCCCAAAGTCGATCTCTCGCTCAGGAGGAACTCCAAGCAAATCTTCAGGAAACACTTTTGGAAACTCACTAACTACCGGAGCTGACTGAAAAGGTAGGGTTTCGGACTCAGAATCCTTAACCCAGACTATATGGTAGATGTAACCCTTTGAGATCATTTTCCTAGCTTTGAGGTAAGATACGAAATAACCTTTTGATGTTAGAGGACTACCTTGCCATTCTAAGACAGGCTCATTTGGAAACTAGAATTTTATGACTTTGGTTCTCCAGTCAACTGAGGCATAACAGGCATGTAGCAAATCCATGCCGAGAATGACATCGAAATCGGTCATATCTAACTCTACTAAATCTGCTTAGGTGACTTTATGAAGGACTTCTCTATATACCCTCTTAGCTAGGACTAACTCCCCAACTGGAGTGGAGACTGGGATTGGTTCTAAGAGTTTTTCAGGGCTGACTCCAAATTTACATGCAACATACGGGGTTACAAAAGATAGGGTAGCCCCTGGATCCAATAAGGCATAAACATCAAGAGAGAAAATGATAACATATCGATGACTACATCTGGTGAACTCTCCTGATCCTGACGTAAGACATGGCATAGAGACGGTTCTGACGCTAACTACCACCTGTGCCAGAAGTAGTACCCTGCTGGGCTGTATGGCCTGCTGGAGCTGCTGAAGTGGTAGATTGAGCTTTGTTACCTCCCTGTCCTTGCCTGGAAGAAGGGCACTCCTTAAACCTATGGCCAATCTGACCACACCCAAAACACCCTTCTCTGCCAGCCAAACACTCACCTGGATGATTTTTACCATACTTGGGGCAGGCTGGATAAGTACGGTTACCTGAGACACTGCCTTGAGATTTTGAGCCTGGTGCTCATTTCTTCTGATCCTTTCGGGGCCAAAGAGATGGAGCACTAGCTGATGAAGGTGCTGGGGCTGCCAACCTCTGATGAAACTGTGAGCGGTTCCCACCGCTCAACCTCTGCTGAGAATATTCATAGTTGCCTGTCCTCGCCTTTTTATTATCTCTATCCATCTCCTTAAGTTTATCCTCCTCAACCTGTTGTGCGTGGGTCATCGGCCTAGAGATATCCATATCCTCTAATAGCATAGCATTTCTACACTCTGTCTTCACCACGTCAGACATCCCATACAAGAACTTGCCCATTTGTGCCCTTGGATCAGCCACCATATGTGGGGCATACCTGAAAAGCTGAGTGAACTTCAACCCATATTCTTGGACCGACATCGATCCCTGTCTCAGATTCATAAACTCTTAGGCCTTAGCATCCCTCAACTCCCTCGGAAAGAACCTGTCCAAAAAAAGCTTCAATAAAACAATCCCATGTCATAGGAGCTACATTCACACCCCTGTTGTCTTTCCACTGCGTAAACCAAATATGAGCCACATCCTTGAGTTGATAGGATGCTAACTCAACATTATCCACACCATTCACCTGTATCCCCTCAAGAATCTTCTTTATCTCATCAATGAAATTTTGTGGTTCCTCACCAACCTTTGACCCTAGAAACTTTGGCAAATTCATGCGAACAAAATCTCGAACTCGGGCTGCAGCTGAACCACCATTTGAATTCGCAGGAACTGGGGCCTGCTGATTAGCCTAATTGTCTATGGTCTAAGCCAACAACTGGATCGCATTACGAAATTCTGCATTTGTAACCTCATGGTTAGGGGATGGAGGATTAACATTAGCATTGGGCATTAGCTCTGCGAGGAGGCATGATCTAAAATGCATAACGAACAGATTAGAGAGGAGAAACTGACTTAAACCTCATCGCATGATAAAGATAGTAAAAGAAGTGCAGTTTTTCTAAAAACACCTCATAATCTCTCCCTCATAAGTGTGGCACGCTTCACACCTATGAAAGAGACTCTACTTAGTGCGGCTTTCAGACACACTAGGACTCTTGAACTCTGTGCTCTGATACCAAGTTTGTCATACTCCGAGGCTAGCCCCTAGACATAACATGGGACATAGGATCACAAGTAACCCCAAGCTAACCCTGAAACTGGCATATCACAAGCATACTGAATATAAATCTAAAGAAACAGAAGCATATTGAATAAGTCATAACTTAAAGGAATAATAATTCTAAAGATATCTGGAATGACAGTCTATCTCAAAAGCAAGTGAACTACAAAAGCGGAAGTCTGACCCTATGTATGAAAGCCTCTAATACTGATGAGTTGCTGGGACAAGCCCCCAGCTAACTCTAAATACTGGAAACAGAAACGACTAATTAACTCAAAAAGCATGAAAATATGTCCTCGAATGATGAGGACTCACCACTAGCTGTCGTGGCGCTGGCACCTGTATGGACTACTCGCGGGGCTGAATCTGAGAACCTGAACCTGCATCATGATAGGATGAAGCACATAGAGTATGCATCAGTACTTTGAATGTACCGAGCATGAGGGATATGCAAAGCTGACTGAATATATAAATATGTTAAATTTCTGAAAAGCTGTAAACTTAACCAACTATAGTATATAGGCCCAAATGTATAATCATGTATAAAAGAGATGAAATGCAGGAGTAATCTAAAATATGCTAGAAGCTTGAAATAAACATAACTGAGGACCTAATACACTTTACTAAAACTAATATTGTGGGAGAGTCTATTAACCGACATAAACCACGTGAGCTAAAAGTGGAGTCCGATGAATATTCCCCATCGAGAGGACCCAATATACCTTGCCAGGGTATAAAGGCATGGCTAACGTGATCATTATTTCTGAGGGCCAACTGAGGGGCTAAATAACCTATGGTGGGACGTAGTTCTGGGACTTTAAGGGTACACTGAACCTTGGTCCAACTTGATGCTAAACACTACTCCAAAACGGAATACTAATAACTTGTTTTAAACTGAAGTCCTGAGTTTCTGAGTTAGGACTAGACTAGTCTAAAATCTCTATTTTTTTGATGCGCTGTAGTAGACTAAAAACTGGCTAAATTCTACTTTTAAAACTCATACTGATAATCTAGGTTGAATGTTGAAGGAAAATAGTACTTTAGAAAAATCCTACAATTTAGGGCTAATTTCTTGATTTCTCAAGTCATGGTGAAAACTCATGCAAATCATTAAAACATATTGCAACTCATATAAAACAAGGTATAAATCATGTAAGAATCATAAGAACTAACTTCTATAAGGATTTGCATAATTGGGTAGGAACCCTAGTTATTAAACCATGAATATATGAAGAAAGACTAGAATTTTGGGCATAAGGGTGAACTAAACGCGTACTAAATACCCACATACCTGGTAGAAGATGATTCCTGAATTAGTGAAGGAGTTCTAATGCTTTGGAGAAGAAAGCCCTAGGTTGAACTTGTAGAAGAACTCCCATTTTTTCGTTTTTTGAAACTGACTTGAGAGGAAACTAACTCGTCTAAAGGAATTTGCTAAAAAAACAGAGTGAAAATACCCCAGGATTCCTATTTATAGGCAACACATAATTGAATCCGGATTGATCTAGGAAAGGAAAACGCATCAGAAAATGGACGTCAAAATGGACCATTTTCCCAAAAAATAGACCGTTTCCTTGAGCGTTTTAACTCTTTGAAATTTTGTGGTTTCTGGTCCTTAAACGGTTGGGAAAACGGACCATTTTCTCTTCCATTTTAGCTCTCTAAATTCGACGAACTTCTGGTCAGACAGATGACTTTTCGGTAAACTGATCATAACATTTTACTCCAGACTCAGATTAATGCGTGGTTAGTGAAGTTGGAAAGAAGACTCGAAGACCTTTAATTTGGTGGGTCATAGGCTACCTAACTCTTTATATTATAGGAGAAATGATCATTTTAAATTGATAGAAGTTTAGTCTTGTATGAAAACTTCCTTGGTTGGGGTGCTTTCAACTTAACTTGTTGATAAAAGCTTCTTATGAACATGATTCACATCAAATTCACTCAGCATACTAAGAAAATGACCATTACACTCAATCCAAATGGTTTGGATCTTAGCTTAGGATCTTTGGGGGTGTTATACTCTTATACGCTATGATACCAAGTTTTGGATTGGTTTATATTCCGCTTGTTTATATCTCTCTTGTATCTAGTTTCTTCTTATTATGCCCTTGCTTCCGCTTATGTATTGAATCTTCTGCTTAAACTGTTAGAAGTTAGCCCATTACTAACCGTTCCAAACTACGGAGATTGGTTCACCTACTGGGGGATTGTAGGTCCCATCATGACCGAGAAATCGGATCGTGACAGCTGATGGCCTACGAGTACTATATTTTAAAAATTATATTAATGTCCTAGGAGCAGATGTTTGAAAGAGATTTAATAATAGCCTAAGGACACAATTTTGTAACCAATTTTTTTATTTGAGAAAGTTATTAGTTTTAACGATACTGTTTTGAAATAAATCTTCTTATTTGAGAAAATTAGTGTCCTAAGGGCTCTGTTTGAAATAAATCTTCATTTTTGAGAAATTTATTTGCCTAAGGTCTGTTTAAAAGCAATATTCTTATTTGAGGAAGTTATTGGCCTAAATGGGCATTGTGTTTAAAGCAATATGCTTAGTTGATGAAATGTTTGCCTAAGGGCAGTATTTTGAGGGTAAATCTATTACTCTATCCGTCCCAAAATAAGTATCATCTTAGCAAAAATATCAAAATAACTGTCACCTTAAGAATTTAAGATAAAAATTAGTATGTTATTCCAACTATACCCTTATACTCCATCTTCTAAATAGTGTATAATTTTTAAGAGATATTTATTAAATAGGGATAATTTAATAAACTACACATTGTATTTATTGATTTTTTTAACATGATTTTTGTGAAGGTGACACTTATTTTGGGACGGATGGAGTCTTGGAGAAGGCTTTTACCCTACCGTTATTGTGGTAAGAAAGACATTCATATATACCTGTTGTATTTGTATTTTGCTTTATTACTGTGATCATGCACGTATATTTATTCTCATAGATCACAAACTTGGTACTATAAAAATAACACGTTGATATATATATATATATATATCAAGAATAAATATCGGCTATAACCCAAAGAAAAATAATTTTAAACAGGGTGTATGGACCTTACGAGTCCCTCATGGGTTCCGCTCTAGCCTGCCTCTAGTGGAGCGGGTGTATACCAGCAGGATCATTGGTCATTGCATTGCATTGCACATCATTACATTGATTTGGGTCGGGTAAGGGTGCGTTTTTTTCCCTTAATTCAGGTGGTTCTTTTTAATTTAGGTGTTTTTTTTATTTTAGCTGATTTAATTAGTGACGTGGCCGAATTATCATTGGCTACGTGTAAAGAGTGGTATGTTAAAATCAGATATTTTTTTGTTAATAAATAATAGCGCGAATGAGCCATTTATTAAACATTAGTGACATAAGTGAGCTCAATTTTTACCGGATGACATAGATGAGCCTTTTCTCAAAGTTCATTGGTATATTTGAGGCATTTTCCTTTTATAATTGATCATACGATGATTCAAGTCAATCATTTATAGAAACTTGTGTTTTATTCTTAATTTCATGCTTAATTGTTTGCTCAAAATTCTATTTTTATTTTATTTTAAAAAGCTTTATGACATGACTCGGCACACACGTGCAACATACGTGCATGCGGAGAAACTAGTAAAAAAATAAACTGGTAGAAGCTGAACAAAAAAATAGATAAGATCATTTCACACTTGTTTATTCAAAATTAATTTAATAATTAATTCGATGTAATGACCATTCCGGTTATTTGCACGTTTTCCCCTTTCTTGTACCATTAGAGCTTACTTGTAGCGGCCCAAGTCATTTATGGCTTGTCGGGACCGGTAGTTTGGTGCCCGGGCCGTTTGTTTGGTCTTTATGGCCGTTCCTCATTTTAGAGCTTCAACTTTGGAAATCGTTGACTTTCGACAACATTCTTGGTAATTTCAAAGAATTAAACCAATGTTCTAGGTCAAAGAAATTCATTACTCAAAAGTTCGAGTTAAAGAAATGCCTCGTGTAACACCTCGCCCGTTTGGAAGGTTTAAAGTAACCCGTGCCTTTGGGGTAAGACTAATAGTGTCTAATATACTAAGAGGGATGTGTTATGAGGTATTATAATCGCAAAATGGTCGTATGATAAGTTTTGATGTCAAGCAAGTTGCGAAACAAAAGTCGGAAAAAGTTATTGTAAATTCCTTTAAGGAATTCTCTTCAAATTTGGGTTAAATAACTTGGGGTGTTTCTCCCTATCTATAAAGATTTAGTGGGCCCCTGATATACCAAATCAAATGTCTACGAGTCTAGTTTCCAACGCACTAAACCGTTCATCCATACGACTTTAGAATAGAGAGATATTCGCATATTCGTAAGACTGCCCAAGCAGACACGTCAAGGTGGGGCCCACATCCTAAGTCGGTTCAGCTTATAAAAGCTGATTGCTCCTTCGTTTTAACTCATTATTTTCACCCAAAATGCACTGAAAATCAGAGGTAAAGTCCCTAAATAATCCATGGACCTTGATCCTTTCAATTCGGAAGTTTAACGGAAGTTGCTCTACGTCGCGAGCTCATCGTTGTGGTATAGTTTTCTCGTCGTTTTGGCTCCGTTTGTTGCTAATGCAAGGAGGCAGTTCGTGGGACTGATATTTTTATGTTATTATCATTTGATTATGGATTTGTGGCTTTGGACAGCCCCTTTATCTTGTTATGTTTGGTTATTGTTGTGGTGTTCTGGTTATGGTAAGGTGCTGGAGGGATTGGGAAATTGTGCGATTCTTTTTGGGATCACATACGATAGTGATTGGATTGGACAAACGTGAAGTATGCCTTGAAATAGTGCATCGTGAGGTCGTCGCTCCTTGGAGATGTGGTTAACGTATTGTTGTTGGATTTAGCTGCCATTTGTTATTGTTATTGGACTCATTTTTATGCTTTGGAGTTGGCTGGTCGCGAGTGTGACATTAACACCTTATCAATTTGCTATGGCTCATTCTTGCAGCCTTGTCGATTCTAGCAATTGTTCCATTACCTTGGTTGGTCAGGCTTCATAGAGACGCCTATGGGGCTTCAGTTGAAAGTATTTGTTTTGTGTGATTCAGAGCTTCCTGGAGCAGTTCGAGCCTGGATGACGCCGTTCCCGCAGCTAGTCATCGGATGACAGGTAGGTTATGGTTTTCCCCTATCTAGATTCTGCGTATATAGGCTATAACTGCATTAATTAGCATCCTTGGATGGGTTGTTATAGGTTGGTACCCCAGACCTTGTCCACCTTGTTCGTCCGTTATTTCATGCGTTGTTTGTAGTATTCGTGTAGTATTGTATATTACCCTTGTGGTCCTGTGTGGCCTTATATTGACTCTGGAACATAGATGGTGTGCTATTTGGGAATGTCCGTGAGTCCCGGACATAGAGATTATCCTTTTAGGCTGGTTATGTCTGCTGAGTAGCTATTGGGCCTGTGCAGGGCTGATAGGAATCGTTGTGAGCCGTTGGGATACTTTTATATTTGTGTGCGAGCGTATCATCCATGAGAAAGGTTTTCCCCTGCATGTTTTACTACAGTTTTGGCTGCGAGCCACTACTGATAGTTTTCCTAAATCTGCATGGCCCTGGGGGCCCTTTTTGGTACTTTGATGATAGAAAAGGGGATTTTTGGATGTTTTCGCACTGATTTTATTACTGGTACTAGTCTCTGCGTGGCAGAGCACCAGACTTACTGATACTAGTCTCTGCGGGGCAGAGCACCAGACTTGATTTTATTACTGATACTAGGCTCTGCAGGGCGGAGCACTAGACTTGATTTACTACAGTTTTAGACTCGGTTACTCCCGGGCACCCTTGGAGGGGTTTTTGAGGCATTTTATACTACTTTAGTCTTGGACAGGGTTTGGGCATGCATATTTGAGACTGGGTCTCTATCTTAATCTCGAACTTGCTTACGGATGACATGTCTTGATACTGAGTTTTAGTATGGGATCGGGGACCTCCATGGACCTTGCCGCTCCGGGCCTGGGGCTTCGTTCTGCATGCGCCGAAGGGAAGAGTATACGGTGGAGTAGAGGTATACAGGCTGAGTCTTTCCATGGAACCTGCCTGCTGGGCCCGATTGGCACCGGAGGAGGTACATACAGAGGTTCTATTTCATATCATATCATATCATGCATTGGATTCCACCCTTGTTTGCTGTGTGTTCAGTGTACGCTCCGGTAGTATGGGATGCCGGAGGGTTTGCTTTCACTTGATTGTGTTCCTCAGTTGTATGGGCGGCCGTTGGGACTGTAGGTAGACTATATTTACTCCTGTTTTTACTTAGAGCTTGTCTTGGCACCCGGTTCTTGAAAGATTAGTAATGGCTAGCCTGTTGAGGCTTTGGTTGTGGGATTTTTTATTATTGAGAGGGCTTTGGAGGCCTATCTTATTGAGGCACTTTTGTGTGGCCTTCTGAGCAGCAGTAGTTTGTGAGACTTCTGGTTCATACTAATTTGTGGGAGTTGCAGTGGTATCTCTCGGTTATTGTGGCCTAGTTATTTCAGTCCTAGAGGTTTGATACTTGTGAGGCTGATTCCCTTGGTTATTTGCATCATATGATTGGATTGGTGTTATGATTTCCTTATACTGGTTGATTCCATTTTGAGTATGTTAGACTGCTCTCCGTCTTTTCCTTCCACTTGAGGTTACCGGTATACCTCTATTTTCTCAACTCTCTCTCTACTTACTTATATTGTTGTGCAAGGACTCCAGGTGCGTTCTCCTTTCCTTCACCTGTGATTCTGTGTAATTGTATCTCTGTGCTAGAATGTGTTACTTGAAGCTCTTGGTTATGGATGATCTGTGCTAGCTGATTAGCCTTTGATTATTGCCTCAGTGACTGCTTTCTTGCTATCTGTTACTTACTGCTTTTATATCTTATATGCTCTCAGTCGGCCTATGATACCTACTGAGTACCCGTGGTTTTGGTGCTCATACTACACTTCTGCACTTTTTTGTGCAGATATTAGCTGAGCTTTCGCCATTGATCACGTTGGAGACTCGTGCAGCTTTTGGATCTTTGAGACTAGGGTGAGCGCCTGACGATCGAGGCTTGTCTACATCTCATCTGTTGTACTGTTGCTCCTTGTACTTTCGGAGGCAATTTATGTTGTATTTTGTTACTACTAGCACTTGTATCCTATTAGAAGCTTCTGTACTATTGATACCAAGTCTTGGGGTTGGTGTAGGTTCCTTTATGTATTTATATTCGAGTTTTGCTTTCGCTTATTTCTGCTTGCTGTTGCATTTTGGTTAGGTAGTAGCCCATTACTAACCGTTCTGGGCTACGGGAATTGGTTCGCCTACTGGGGGATTGTAGGTGCCATCATGACTTGAGAAATCGGGTCGTGACAGCTTAGTATTAGAGCTCTAGGTTCACCGGTGTCATGGTACAGAAGCAAGTGTGTAAGTAGAGTCTCGCAGATCGGTACGATGACGTCTGTATGCTATCTGCGGGAAGCTATAGGGCATTGTTAGGAAAAGTTTCATCTTCTTGTCTCCTTATCGTGTGTTCCTGGCTCTATTGACTTCTAAACTTCAGTTGTTCATTCATTCTAAGATGCCTCATACGAGTGCGATATCGGTTGGTGCCGAGGCTTTTGTGCCTGTTGCTTCAGTGTTTCCATCAGTGCCAGGACTTCACAGTGAGGGTTTACTGCACTAGATAGGGGTGTGTTGTCAGCCCAACCTCCGATTGGATTTATAGCGACCTCAGCGCTTCAAGACACCGTGGCTAGGACTTTGAGCCCTCCGGTGAGTGTTCCAGTACCTGGTTCTGTGAGTGGTGCTTCAGTTACAATTGAGCTTCTAGTTCTTCAGCAGGGTTGTTTGTCGGTATTAGAGTACGAGGTGAGATTTACCCATCGGACTTTATCTGGTAGAGGCTATTTTTGGTGTGGTGAGCGTGGGCACTTTGCTAGGAATTGCCCCACGATTATGTATCCCAGACAGCCTGTTTGTTATCATTGTGGAGAGACTGGTCACCTTTATAGAGCTTGTCCCCTGCGAGGGCCGGTTGGGCCTTCAGTTTTGACTACTCAGTCCAGAGTTAGATCTCGTCAGCTTGATGCTCCTCTTGGTGGGCTTGAGGTAGAGGTTCCTGATACTATTGCTCCAGGTCAGTCTTTTTCTACCTTGGACTTATGTTAGTCCCGCTCGTGTTGCGACTCTATCCCTTCTGTCGTGTAATTGCGTATATGCCTACCTGCTACTTATTTAAGTTGTTTGGCTACTCGAATTGTAGTATCGATATGTTGTTTTATTGGTAGTTTATTCTTTAGTAGTGGATGGGGGTAAGTTAGCCTTGAGAGGTATTTTCCCAGAGTCGTAGCTCGTGGGTAGTTCTTGTTCTGTTTCTAGTTGGGTTATCCCTATTTCATTGTGATTTTTGACTTGTGGTTGAGTTGCCCTTGTTGAACGGTCCTAGATGGTTGTTGCCTAGGCCGTTATCTAGCGTGGCTAGAGATCCATGTGATGGTTCGGTGTATTACCGGTAGTTGGGCTGGAGTTGAGATTTTGCCTCAGTTTGGAGATATTGGTTATGCTAGTGTGCATAGATTGGTTTGGTCTCCCGAGTGTCTAGAGTCG